>JACEEZ010019217.1:0-11667 GCA_016584305.1 Chionoecetes opilio
ATTATATATGTATTATATAATTATAATTTATATAATTTATATATTATATATATATATATATTTATAATAATTATATATAATACTATATATATATTATTATAATATATAATTACGTTTAATATATAATATAGTATATAATACGTATATATATATTTATATATAAAATATAGTATTATATGTATTTTATATTACAGATTATATATTAATTATTATATAATAATTAATTATATATTTTTATATTTTAATTATATATAATATATATTATTATATATAACACACAATATATATCTTAAAAAAGTGATAGCTATTTCAGCGTTTTTTATCTTTTTAAAGTATTTTCTTTGTTTTGGAGTGTCTTATTTCTTTTGTATATTTGTAGACTTCGCCGAGCTTGCTTTTTTGCTTTTATTGTAGGCGAAGTCATAAAATATACAAAAAGAATGAGACATTTTAAGAAAAGGAGAAAATATCTTTAAAAAGAAAATAAACGCTGAATAGCTATCACTTCTAATGGATTTTTCCGAAAAATCTGTATACACGTAAAAAATATATATAAGGTATATATTAAAATATATATTAAATTTTAATATATATTTAAAATATATATAATATACAAATTTTTTTAATTATATATACATTATATATTATATATTATATATATATAATATTATATATATATATAATTTATATATTATATTATTATATATGCATATTGGGGCTCATATTATATATATATATATAATATTATAATATATTTTATATATATAAAAATTTATTTATAATAGGGGGCAATACTTTCTCCCATGGGGAACGGTTTTAATAAGAAGATAAAAACCAGCGCGGGTAGAAACATCTTGATTGTTTTTTTCAACTTTTGGGCTATAAAACCTCATCAGCCTAAAATCGGTAAAAATTTTTTTGTTAAAAAAAGAAAATAACAAGTTTTTAAAAAAATTTGCATTTAAAATGCCTAACCCAAAAAATAATAAAATAAAAATAAAAATTATAAACAGTAAAAAAATAAAAAAACTACAATACCAATCAACATCGCAGTGGAGTGTGGGATCCCCCCCCCCAAGGTCAAAAGCACAGGGGCGGGTGAGGTGCCCTGTGCGCAGAGGGCGGGGTTGGGTGGTGGGTGAGGAGGTCTCCAATCCCCCGGGTGGGGGGGAGTTTGGGAAATAGTAGGGTCACTTAGGGCGATTCGCTTCACATTGGGGAAGGAGTTTTTGAGGGGCTTATCCCAAGCATTTTGTGCCGCTGAATCCGAAAAAGTAGTTGGGGGCACTCGTTGCGGGAAAGTTTTCGCACAATTTTCAATTTTTGGGAATTTGGAATAAAATTGGGAATTACAAAAATTTGGAGAAACCAACGTCTTTGAGACCCCGTTTTGGACTCAAATTGAAGCTTTTTTAAGAGTGCATAAAAAGTTTTTTGATTACTCCTGGTTTTTTTCTGTTCGATTTTGAACTATAAGGAAATTAGAGATAAGTGGAAAAAAAAGGAAAAAAAATATAAAAAAGGAAAAAATTTTTTGGGGCCCTTTAAATTTCACATCAAAAAGCATAAAATGTTTTGGCTGTATCGTTCTCATAAGGGCACTACCGTCTGATTAATAGAAAATGGGAAAATTTTTCTGACTGTCCCCTTGGTCGTTTTTATGACATCGGGAATGAAATTTCGCAAAAAAATGAAAATTTATTGGCTAAAATTTTTTTTTTTTTTTTTTTAAAAATTTACCCTAAAAAACCCTTTAAATAAAATTAATTTTTATTATATCGCCTTTTTCCTTCCCAGGTTGCAATAAAATTTGGTTGTGTCATTTGCGGTCCCAAAACTAACGGAGATGTGGTCCTTCGCCCTCGGACGCCCAAGGGGGAAATGTTCGGAGAAAGGGTTTGGCCAAGGGGGCTTTCAAAAACCCCAAAATTTTCGTAAAAGGCCCCACAGGGGGTCCTCTAAAGGGGGACGTTTGGGTCGTGGAAACCGTCCTCGTGTCTGCCATGCTGCGGTGCATCGGGGTTTTCCGGGGAGGGGAGCGGTTTTCGACGAGGTGCTCCACGAGTCGGGGGTGTACGGCCCCGCCACAGCCCCGGGCGGGTTTTTTGGCCGGAAACCACGTCAACCGGGGGAATTGAGGCCACATAATCCTCAAAAAGGGGCACTCCTAGCTCCCCAAGTTCTTTTCCCGGGGGACAATGGAGAGGCCGAAAAATTTTCCGCCGTCCGGGGTTTTGCAGAGGAGGGGAAGACGGGATTCCTTCAAGAAACCCCTTCGAAATCCTTGCCCCCCAAGCTGCGATCCTGAGGCCCGCGGGATCAGCGACGGGTCCCTTGAGCAATTTCCCCATGACGACGGCAAGAGGGCCCTCCTGCTTTTGAACACCCCGGGGCGGTGCGGCCCGGAGACGGGCGCGCACCTGAAAAGTGGGGGAAGTTCGGACCTTTTCTTCTTGCCATGAATGGGAAGCTCCTACGCCCGGGGGTTGCCCCGGGTTTTACGGGGCCATGATGCAGGACCCCCCGCCTAAAGGGGAACCCAAGAGCTGGACGTATTTTTTAAAAACCACTGGGTCGTCCGAAAGCTTTTGGTTTCCCTTCCGCCCCTTTGGGCTGCGACCTTTCCCTTTGGAAACCAGGTGAACCGGACTCTGAAAGGTGCGGGGCTTGTAGGGATCACAAAAACCCCTCGACGGGGGGGGGGGGGAAAACCCAAAAAGTTCTTCTTGACCCCAAGACAAATTTTGGAAATCAAGGCCAAATCATTTCGGAATTTCCCTGCTAGGGCCCAATCAAAGCACCACAAGGAAAAGCCCAGGGGTTTCACGAAAGAAGAAAACCGAGATGACCCCAAAAAGGTTGCTGGTCTTCTTTGCCAGCATAACCCCTTCACTCGCGAGAAAGCCCAACTCAAAACCGTCCTTTCCCGCCAAAATTGGCCAAAATAAGATGGTGGGGGCGCACTGAAAGAAACGAGGGACTGGCAAGGAAGCTCTCTTTAAAATACGAAGAGGGGGAAAGGGTCAGGACTGCGCCCGCAAAGCCAAAGGGAGGTCCTGATCGTAAACCTACCAATACATTCAAAACGCTGGGGGAAGAAAGCCAAAGTTTCAATCGGGGGGAAGCAGGGATTGTCACGGGATCCTCAGAATTCAATCGGCGCCCGCTGCTCGCCCTCCCAAATCGACAGCCGTCTGGACCCTTCGCACCACTCTCCAACTTTTGACTTCCCTTTTTCCCTCTTTTCCCCTCCTTTGGAAAGAAACCCAAAGGGCCCCCCGCGGGTCCGCAAAAAGTGCCCCTTTTCAGGGTTCTGGAGAAGATGAAAAGCGGCGGTCCCCCACGGCCCCCGCAAACCCCCTTTATCCTCTCGCGTTTTGGTCCTCGAAGGGATGGGTATCCTTAAACAGCACCCCGTTTCCCCGGGCCAAACAAACTTTAAGGGCCTGGTTTGGGTCCCTCCTGCAGAGAGGGTTTCCCAAAATGGGTGGGGGGCTACGGGATTGCACCTTGTCTTTTACAGGTCGACATCGGCGCGTCCCCAAAGACAAGACGAGGGAACAGCGAGCCCGAGGTGGAGGTACGATATCGACATCCCAAACAGGACGAGGTCAAAAACTGAATGCCATGGGTAAATCTTGTCCCCCAATAAACAACAAGATGGGGGGTATGAACCCCCTTCATTTTTTTTCCCCCCCAAATCCAGCACCCTTTCCCTGGGGATTCGCGTCGTCTGCGCGTGGGGCGCGACAAAAACCGTGGCAACTTCTGGACCCGGCCCGGGGCCAGGGTTCCTTCAGAACAAGAGGGAAACGGACACTAAGATGATATATCATCTCTCCATGCTCGACAAAGAGTGGAGGGGAAAACCCTAGTTTTTTTCCCCAAAATGACGTCCTCCCTCCTCCCCCCTCCCACACTTCCCCCAAGATACCTCCAACAAGGGGCCTCCAGCTTTGGGAAGACGACTTTCAACGTTTAGCTCATTTCCCCGATGAACTGGGCCTTTTACGCGGAAAGTGTCACGTCCCCTTTCCCTGCTCTGCTGGTTGCCCACAAAACCCCCTTGCGCCCTCTTCAGGAAAGGCCCAAGGGTTTCAAGCTTTCCTTGTGTTTCCCAGGCCCGGGCCGCCCCCGGCAACCCTCGACGCTTTGGTTACACTTCCCGAAGCCCTGGGGCCGCTGACGCAAAAGGAGCCTGGGGGTGCGTTTCCCATTCGTGAAACAGAATTTCCGGAAAATACCCCGCTCTCTGCCGCGGCGAGGTGGGACCGGGAAATTTTAAAGAAAAGGTTGGGGCCGCACTTTGGGCCCCCCCGCCGTCAACGCCACCCCCCAGCCCCATTAAAGCGAGCCCAGCTAAAGGCCGTCGGCTGGGAGGGGGCTGTGGGAAAAAGGAGTTTGGGGACCCTCGACCCCCGACCAAGGGGCGGCTACGGACCAAAACCCGGCGCCTTCCCCCTTAAACCACCCCGCCTCCCCCCCGCCCAAAGTTCATGGATGGGGATGGCCAGGCGGATGCAAGAAGAAACTGCCGGACCAAACGCTCGCCCCTGTAACGCCTGCAGAAATCCTTGTTCGGAGCTTTGGGGATTGCTCCCCCCGGATGTGCATCAACGCCCTTGGAAATTGGGGATTAGGACCCTCCCATGGCGTAGAAAACTAGATATTCGATTTTTTTCAACTTGTGAAAAAGCTCCTATCGGAAAATAAGGAATTTTTTTGTGTTCTAATTTTTTATTTTCCCAAAAATCCCGGGGGAGACCCCGGTTTCGTTGTTTTTAAATTTTGTGTTCTGGAAAATTTAAAACTCGGGTCATTCGGGGGGAAAAAAGGCTTTCCTTCACCTTAGGTTAGGGTAATTTTTAAGGGGCTTATCCTAGGGATTTTTAGTTGAAATAACCCCGTTTAAAGCAAAATTGTACCCACCCTTGCACAAATTGAATAAATGTGCCTAAAACAATTGTTTTTTATTTTTCTTTTTTTTAAATAATTAAAATTTGTTTTTTTTAAATTTTTAAGAACTCACTTTTAAAGGCCCAAAATTTATTCCCTTTTTTTTTTTTTTTCCCCAATTTTTTTAACTTATCTCTTAATTTTCCCAAAAATAGAAAAAACATAATTCCGAAAAAGATACAACCCCGGGGGTAAATCAAAAAACATTTTATGCACTCTTAATAAGGGTTTAATTTGAGTCCAAAAAGGGTCTCTACGACGTCTGGTTCTCATTCTGCAAATTTTTTAATTGCCAAATTTTTTTGCCAAATGCCCAAAATTATGCAAATTGCCCCCGAAAACTTACCGGGGAACGAGTGACCCAAAAAACATTTTCGGGTTCAGCGGCACAAAAGCTTAGGATAAAAACCCTCAAAATATTCCTTCACCTAAAAGTGAAGGCCCAAAGCCTTTTTTCCGCCCTAAGTGACCCGACCCTTTAAAAAGGCAAATGGCAAAAAACCCCTGTCCAAAAACCCCCATTTTTAAAACCATTCCCGGGAAACATTCCCAAGCCTCAGGGCCAACCCCCTAACAAATTAAAAACTTTAATAATTTCATAACAAACTCCCCGACTCCCCCCGGTGGATATTTTTAGAGCCTCCTCACCCACCACCACAAAACCCTCCCCCTGCGCACAGGGCCCTCAACCCCGCTCCTGTGGCCCTTTTTGACCATTGGGGGAATCCCACACTCCATTGCGATGTTGATTGGTTTTTTGTAGTATTTTTATTTTTTTTACTGTTTTTTAATTTTTTTCTATTTTATTATATTTTAGGTTTTGGCATTTTAAATGTGCAAAAAATTTTAAAAACTTTTATTTTTTCTTTTTAACAAAAAAAAATTTGTATCCGATTTTAAAGGGTGAAAGATGGCCTTTTGTTAAGGGCCCAAAACCTTCGAATAAACAAACAAAAATGTTTACCCGGGGTGGTTTTTATCTTCATTTTATTTTATATATATTATATTAATTTTATTTTTATATATATATTTATATATATATATTTATATATATAATTTAATATATAATTTTATATATAATTTATATTATATATATTTTATATATAATATTAAAAAATAAATATCTTATATTTATATATATAATATTATATATTTTTATATTTAATTTTAAAATATATATAAAAATATTTTATAAAATATTTTTTTATATATATATTTTATAAAATTATATATATTTAAATTTTTATTTTATTTTATATATTTATATTTTATATATATAATTATTATAAAATTTTATATTTATATAAATTAAAATATATATATATTATATATATATATTAAAATATATTATATATATATATTATATATTATATTTTATAAATTATATAATTTTATATCTATATATCTAACTATATAATATCTATATATATATCTATATCTAACATATATATTATATATATAATATATATAATATATATATTATAAAATTTTAAAAATCTATATATATATCTATTATTTTATCATATATATAATCTAATTATTAAAATCTATATATTCTATAATATATAATTTTAAAATATATATATAATATATATATATTTGATATTAATATAACAAAACATTTTATAATTTTCATAATATAAAAAATCTATATATATTCTATTTCCCTTTTATATATAAAATAATATATGTTATTAATATAATTAAAATAGTATAAAATAATTTATATAAATATATATATATATAAATTTTGATATATTATATATAAAAATATTACATAACAAATTATAATTATATTATTTTTAAAATCTTATATTGTTTTCTTTTTCCCCTCTCTCTCTCCCCTATCTCTCTCTCTCTCTCTTCTCTCTCTCTCTCTCTCTCCTCTCTCCCCCTCTCCTTCCTCCCCTCTCTCTCTCCGCTCTCTCTCCCCTCTTTCTCTCTCTCTCTCTCTCTCTCTCCTCTCTCTCTATATATATATATATTATCTAATATATATTCTATATATATATATCTATATATAGATATATATATTTAAAATATATATATATTTTAATATAAATTTATAAAAATAAATATAATATATTTTAAATATAAATACAAATATATATATATATTTTATATTATATAAAATATTTTATATAATTATATATATATAAAATATATATTTATATATATATAAATATATATAAAATTATTACTAATATTATAGATTAAATTTTAATAAGTATATATATAGATATAGATATATAATTTTTATATAAAAATTTTAATAAAATATATAATTATATATAGATTTTTTTTTAAATATATTTGATATATAATATTATAAAAATAAAAATATATATATAGATTATAATATAAAATATAATATAATAAAATAAAATAATATATATATATAAATATATTATAGAAAAGGGTAAAATAAACCCTTAAATAAAAGATAGATAAATATAATATAGATTATACTTAATATAATATTTTATATTTATATATATATATATAGATAAACATTTATATATATATTATATAGGTTATAATTTTAATAATTATATTTTTATTTATTTTATTATCTATATATATATATATATATTTTTATAATATATATATCGAAACCCATTTGTCTGTGAGCATGACACAGCCCCTTTTCTATCCCCTCTTACTGTCTTACTATCATTTCAATCCAAACTGTTTTGGGTATATGTGCACAACGACTCACTTGCTCTCGGCCCACGGTCTTGAATCTTCCGAATTTTCGCCATCGGCTTCGATTTCAGTCTTCATACAAATTTTTCTGTGCTGATATTCTCACCAACCCCCGGGACTAGAAAAATTATTCGAATATTTAACATCAAAGTGGAGCACATCACATCTCATTTTCCTTTGGAAGAAAGTCCTTCTTGGGAAGTTCAATATTCACCCCCACCCTTGGGCTATCTCTTCTTTCACTGACCAACCTGGGAAAAGCCTAAATTTTTTCTACCCCAGCACCTACCGTACCTGATCCCCTTGGGAGACACGCCCAACATTCGATCTTTTTCCTAACTAAAAACCCTTTCCTACTCGGAAAACTATTCTCTCGATGGGTTCCCATAGAATTTATTTTGTAACCTGTCCATCGCTCCGGTGCCACCTCGGGATCCCCTAAGGGGGTGCTTGTGGCTTCAACCCCAGCTAGGGGGGAAGATTTAAGGGCATACTACTCAGTTTTTCCATGGAATATTATGTTTCCCATGTCAAGCCCCAACTTTTATACAGAGCGCATAACTGAGGTCATAGCCCTTGGGCATGGAGGCGTACTTTCCCACCACTTTCCAAACCCTAAAGCCCGTCACCTTTGGGTTTTAAACTCTGCTTTTTTTCATGCTGCCCGGATAAAGAGGGACTCCCGACAGTACCGAAACCTCCTCCCCTAAAAACTCATCCCCATTATAGCCTGCCAATCATCCATTTTCATCTTTTTGCTCCCGTGGTGCAGTGGCTACGTGCCTGGCTAAAAACTCGGCCCCTCTTTTCAAATCCGGGCCAGGGCAAGTGGGGTGGTCACCCAACCCAAGCTGTTTTCCTTCCTTTCAGGGATGAAAAGGGACCGGGGGAAAGGTAACTGGGAAACCCGTGGTCACACTAGCCCTGTGCCCCGGGGGAACAGGGTCCTCCCCCACAGCAGGCTCTAAGGGCTAATGCCACGGAGATGAGTACCGAATGCCCGCGCAGATTAGCATATCTCCCATCTTTACTTTTTTTTTCCCGTAATCATGCCAAATCTTTACTTCAACTTCCCAAAAACTCTTTTTTCATGAAAATGCCCAAAATTTTCTAAACAAATTCCTCTCGGCTTTGGCTTAGCAAAAAAACCTAAAAATTTTCCCTTTTGATCTTCCCTCCTATGCTGCATCAGGGGGCTCCACAACTATCTTTTTCAAAAACAAAACTCTTCGCTAAAACCTTTGCTGAAAATTCCACTCGGGTTTGTGAAGAGTTTGTTCCCCCTTCCCCCTCCACCTTGATATATTTCCCTGTTATTAAATCTTTGAAATGATGTTTTCTTTGCCTTTCGGGCCCTAAATCCTGGGAAGGCTTAGGGTCCTGACGGAGTCCCCCCTTTTGTTTCAAAAATTGTGCTTCGTGCTTCCCCCCCGGGTCAAACTTTTCCGTCTTTGTTCTTTTCCCCCTTTTTCCTATTTGCTGAAATTTTGTCTATTCACTACGTAGACGGACATTGTTCTTCTCCTTTAAATTTTCAATAGTGGGGCTCCTCAGGGTTCTCCTTTACCCACTCCTTTCTATTGTTCTTAATGATTTCTAGGTATAACTCTAAGCCCTACCCTCCTACGCTGTGTTCACCTATCTTTTCAACGTCTTTTATTAGCCCCTACTAAACAGTAACTTAAGTTATTTTCGAAGATGCCACCGGAGGCCCCAAATTTGATCTTTTTTAATTTTGATTGGGGGAAAGAGACCTTGCTTTGTTCAATGCCCCAAAAAACCCAATTTTTTTCACCTATCACTCGACAAAAAACCCACAGATAAACTATCCCCTTTTTCATGACACTAACATCTCCTTTTCTACAATGACCATTCTTTGGGCTATCCTTTTCTAAAAATCTGAACTGTTAGAATGGATCCACTCATACAGCTCTCCTAAACAGGGTTGAGTCAAAAACTTTTCGTCTACCAAATCCCCTCCTCTGAAAGACGTCTTCAATCTTTAAATCACCCCCGCAATGTTTTTCTCTTGCTATCTTTACCGTTATTTTAGCCCCTGCTCTTTTTAACTTGCAACTGCTGCCCCCCCCCCTCCCGCGGCCTCGTGCACAAAATTTCTATCTTTCTCCCTATTATGTCCATCTCTAATGCAAGACAATCATACTTCTCTTTAACCTTTTATTGGGAAACTCTGGAACTTTTCTTCCCGTTTCTATTTTTCCACCTTCCTATGACTTAAAATTTTTTTAAGAGCAGAGTGTCAGAGAAGATTGCAATCACCTCCCAACTAGATTGGGCCCCCCCCTTTTTTTTTTCTCTTTGTCTTTTTTTAGGGAAAGGCAACAAGTGTGCTTTGGGGTTTCCTCTTTTTTTTGTGGGCCTTTAACAGTCCTTTTTGAGGTAAAAAAAAAAAATAAAATTATACATATATTTAAAATATAATATATAATACATAATAATATACATATTATATATATAAAAATTATATATAATATATATAATATATATAATTATAAATTAATATATATATATATTAATATAAAATATTATAATTATAATATAAATATTAACATATATTATTATACAAATATCAAATATTATTATAATTTATAAATAATATATTATATATATATATTTATATATATTAATATTTAATATAATATAATTTTATACTCGTGTGTATATAATATATTTATATATATATATATATAATATAAAATATATATAATATATACATATTAAAAAAAGCGAAAGTGGTTGTCGTGTGTGTGTGTGTGTGGATAGGTTCCGCCACCGTGGCGCAAACACCTCATAGGCACATTTTTTTGGGAAACGGGTTGACCAGGGGGGAAAGGGCATAAGCCCACTTATGAGAGACCGATCACTTTTTTTTTTTTTTTTTTGCAGCCATTGCGAGAATTGTGAAAACAAAAGTAGGTTGGAGAATTGAGGAAACCTTTGAGTAGGGGGATGGGTAATGGGGAGTGAAGGGTGGGGGAGGGAAGGGTGTGGGGTAGGGGTGAATGGGTGGGGGGTATGGGTTGGGGGGGATGGGTGATGGGTGAGGGGAAAGGTGGGGGGTGAGGGAATCTTAATAATTAAGCAAAAGTGTGTCTCTCTGTCTGTGGGTGGTGTGTGGTGTGTGTGTGTGTGTGGTGTGTGTGTGTGTTTGTGGTATAGGTTTCCCCCCCCCGTGGCGCAATCAATTATGGCAATTTTGGGGAACCGGGTTACCAGGGGGAAAGGTTTTTTGCCCCAAATTTAGATGGTCCGATCATTTTTTTTTTTTTTTTTTAAGCACCTATCATAATAAAATAAGCGAAAGTGTGTCTGTCTGCCTGTCTGGGTGTTGGGGTTGTGTGTGGTGTGGTGTGTTGTGTGTTTGGGGGTGTGTGTGGTTTTGTGTGTGTTTTGGATAGGTTCCGCCCCGTGGCCAATCCCCTATATGGCAAATTTTTTGGGAAACCCGGGTTTACCAGGGGAAGGTTTTTAAACCCATTATGAGATGATTCGATCCTTTTTTTTTCTTTTTTTTTTTTGGGCCTATTAGCGAGAATTTTGAAAAAAAAAAGTGGGTTGCGAGAATTTAGGAAAAATTTATGTAGGGTGATGGGGAATGGGTGAGTGAATGGGGGGGTGATGGGTAATGGGTGTGGGGTGTGGGTAAGGGGTGTGGGGTGAGGGTGAGGAATGGGGGGGGGGGGATGGGTTGGGGGGGAGGGGGTGAGGGGTGAGGAAAGGGGGGGGGTGATGGGAAAGGTAAAATAAGGAAAGGGGTCCTGTCTGTCTGTCTGGGGTTTTGGTGTGTGTTGGGGTGTTGTGTTGTGTGTGTGTGTGTCTGGTAAGGTTCCCCCCCCCCGTGGCGCAATCACCTAAAATGGACATTTTTTGGGAACCCGGGTTGACCAGGGGAGGGTTTTAAGCCCAAAATGAGAGATCCGATCCCTTTTTTTTTTTTTTTTTTAGCAGCCTATTGCGTAATTTTAAAAAAAAGGGGTTGCGAGA
>JACEEZ010019218.1:0-5000 GCA_016584305.1 Chionoecetes opilio
TTACCTTTCCCTTTGGACAAGGATAAAAGATATCTTAAATATGTTATATCACTAAAATTGTCAATGGGGTTAAATTACAATGGAAATTACGTTCTGGGTCTCAAGTGCGTGGTTAATAACTTAGTTCGTGTTCTGTAGCTAATGTGAGGTGGAATATAAGGACAAAGACAATGTAATAAGGTAGGTAAATAATATATGGGTAAAATAGAAAAGTTAATATTACAAGACAAGGTTGGTATGTAAGAAAGGAGCAAAAATAAGGTAAAAACAACAACATGAATCAGTAAAGGAAGAAAAACTATGATAATGTGAGGTTGAATATAAGAAATACGAAGAAAATTAAGGTAGGTGAAATAATATACAGGTAAATAAGACAAGAAAATACAGTGATGGGTAGGAATGTAAACAGAAACTGAAACAAGGTAAATACGGGGGGGGGGGGGGGGGGGGGGGGGGGGGGGCACTCAGTAGAGCGATACCTCCGCCCGAATATAAAAAAGTTTAAAAAAAACAAGTAAAAAAAAACAAGTAAAAAAAAAATAAAATAGAAAAAAAAAAAAAAAAAAAAAAAAAAAAAATATTATATATATATATATATAATATATATATATATATATATATATATATATATATATAATAAAATATATATATATATATATATATATATATATATATATATATATATATATATATATATATAATATATATATATATATATATATATATATATATATATATATATATATAAATATAAAATATATATGCACTCGGTATGAGCGCATACCTCCGGCCGAATATTTCATCAATTGGTTGCCATGGCAACAGTTGTCAATAGATTTCATCCAAAAATAAATCAGTCCTTCCTTATACCAAATAGACTTGGTATACCGAGTTTGGTCCAAATCTATTCGTAACTTTTCGAGAAATCCTGTACACTAACAAACAGACAGACAGACAGACAGACAGACAGACAGACAGATCGGGGTGAAAACATAACCCCTCCAACTTCGTTGGCGGAGGTAATAACAACATAAATAAATAAAAGAAGAATACGGCAATAATGTGAAGTGGAATCCAAAGAAATGAGAAGAAATAAGGTGCCTGAAAAAATATAAGTGAATAAGAAGAGAAAACACAATAGTAGGGTTGGAAGGTAAGAAAAAACAGATTATTAACCTCTTGAGACCCAGAACGTAATTTCAATTGTACTTTGACTACCATAACATGATTTTTAGTGAATATAAGCAATGTTTTTATAGATATGACCTGTTTAGTATCCTTGTCGACTAGCTAATTCGGTATATTCAGTTAGTTTTCGTAATTTAATGGCTCAACAACAGTAGTTTTTATATATTAAGGGAAAGAGCTGGGAGTAAAGGGGTTAATAAGGTAAATATAACAACATGAATATATACAAAAAGTTAAAGAAAATAGTGTCACGTAGAATCCAAGAAAAATAGAGAAAGAGAAGAGATAAGAGATACAAAAAGGAGATAGAGAAGAGATAAGATACAAAAAGAGATAGAGAAGAGATAAGAGATACAAAAATAGAGATAGAGAAGAGATAAGAGATACAAAAAAGAGATAGAGAAGAGATAAGAGATACAAAAAAGAGATAGAGAAGAGATAAGAGATACAAAAAAGAGATAGAGAAGAGACAAGAGATACAAAAAAAGAGATAGAGAAAAGATAAGAGATACAAAAATAGAGATAGAGAAGAGATAAGAGATACAAAAATAGAGATAGAGAAGAGATAAGAGATACAAAAAGAGAGAGAGAAGAGATAAGTTACAAAAAAGAGATAGAGAAGAGATAAGAAATACAAAATTAGAGATAGAGAAGAGATAAGAGATAAGAGACAAAAAGAGAGATAGATCAAGAAAAATAAGTACGCAATATGTAAGTAAACAATCATGCGAATCAAATAAAAAATTAATAAACCTACCTAATTACCGATAACTAAATAAATAACCAAATAAGAGACTTGAAAGACGACAAAACCACATACAAATAATGAACTATCAATACTATTAATAGGCCACCATTAGCACCCCATTTGGAAACTATGCACACTATAAACTCAACCATTATCCCATTAACACTTAAAAATACGACTACACTAACCTTCCCTCAGTCCCTTTACTTCTTTCCTCCTTACCTCTACCCATTTACCTCCCTCTTGTCTCCCTTCCTCCTCCTCCTCCTCCTCCTCCTCCTCTTCCTCCTCACCCACTAAGCTCTAAACTCTTCGTAAAACACCAAAATCGAGAGACAAATATAAACACGACACGAGTTTTTAATTTTACACGGCAACGGTGGTGGTAAAGGAACAGAGAGAGAGAGAGAGAGAGGGGGTGGTGGGGGTGAGGTAAAGGAGATAAAGGGGTGAGTAAGGTGGACAAGGTGGGGGAGGAAGGAAGTGGGTGGGGTGGGTGGGGTGGGTGGGGTGAATGGGGTGGGGTGGGTGGGAGGACACTCAAAAAACACAAGAGGAGGTTCAGCCATAAACTTGCGTGGCCCTCCCTTCTTCGGTCAGGTAGACGGTGCCATCAAGGTGCCAAGAGAGGAGGAGGAGGAGGAGGAGGAGGAGGAGGAGGAGGAGGAGGAGGAGGAGGACCAACGGGGTGGAGAAAAATACGTAAATGAAAGAGCAGAGAAGAATGAGTTGACAGGAAGGAAGAAAGAAAAAGACAGAGAGAGAGAGAGAGAGAGAGAGAGAGAGAGAGAGAGAGAGAGAGAGAGAGAGAGAGAGAGAGAGATAAAAGAACGCAAGAATGAAGAAGGAAAACCCAAGAAAGATAATACTGAATGTAAATTAATTATACAAGAAAATGTAAAGAGACGATAAAGTTAAACAGGAAAATGAGGAGAAAGGTTAAGCACGAAAATGACAAAAAACATCAACTTAAGTATATGACGGAAGGAGAATGAAAGGAGGAGGAGAAGGAGGAGGAGGAGGAGGAGGAGGAGGAGGAGGGAAGGAGGAAAAAAAGGGTTCGTGCACATCAGAGCCTTCAAACAAGTCGTAGGTTTTCAACAAGGTCATTTAAACGGCGACAATTGGTATTGGTCGTTAATGCTTTTTTGTCCATCTTCAAAGGAACGAAAGAGAGTCAGGTGCAGCTCACACACACACACACACACACACATAAACACACATTCACACACACACACACACGCCCCCTACATACATAAATCTGCCCTCTCTCTCTCTCTCTCTCTCTCTCTCTCTCTCTCTCTCTCTCTTTCTCTCTCTCTCTCTCTCTTCCTCCTACACAGTCTTATCCTCAAAGGCAAGTTTTTCGTCACCCGGAAGGAAAACTGAAGTGGCCTGTCCTTTACCCTTTACTCTTCGCCCTTTGTGAATACCAGAACGAGGGTAAAGGGGTGAATGAGGGGACGATGAGTAAGGGTAAAGGAGGAGGTAGCAAGTAAGGGGAAAATAAATGGAACAAAGGAGAGTAAGAAAGGGAGGAAGGACAAGGGGGCAATTTGATGAAGTGAGAGAGAGAGAGAGAGAGAGAGAGAGAGAGAGAGAGAGAGAGAGAGAGAGAGAGAGAGAGAGAGAGAGAGAGAGAGAGAGCGTATCAGAACATTCTTCACTTGAAACTACAGGTGAAAACTTCAATGAGTTTTGTGAGGAACCGTGCACTGTCACCTTTGAAGTGTGGGGAAAATTGATTATGAGAAGAAATGTTTGTTGTTGCCTGCTCTCTCTCTCTCTCTCTCTCTCTCTCTCTTCTCTCTCTCTCTCTCTCTCTCTCTCTCTCTCACACACACACACACACACACACACACAGGTGATTCAATAATTAACTTTGCTCAGCGACTAAAACTTTGTACACAATAGTGATTTTAAACTCTTTTCTCTGTGTGTGTGTGTGTGTGTGTGTGTGTGTGTGTGTGTGTGTGTGTGTGTGTGTGTGTGTGTGTGTGTGTGTGTGTGTGTGTGTGTGTGTGTGTGTGCGTGACTGTGTGTGTGTGTGTGTGTGTGTGGTGTGTGTGGAGACTGTGTGTGTGTGTGTGTGTGTGTGTGTGTGTGTGTGTGTGTGTGTGTGTGTGTGTGTGTGTGTGTGTGTGTGTGTGTGTGTGTGTGTGTGTGTGTGTGTGTGTGTGTGTGTGTGTGTGTGTGTGTGTGTGTGTGGTGTGTGTGTGTGTGTGTGTGGTGTGTGGTGTGTGTGTGTGGTGTGTGTGTGTGTGTGTGTGTGTGTGTGTGTGTGTGCTACTTGGGTTGCTTTACATCTTTAATTTCATCTCACGGCTAGAAAATAAAATAATGATATTAATGTTAGGAATAAATAGTGATAGTTTGTCAACTGGTATTATTTTTTTCTCTCTAAGATAGTCAATGCAAAACAAATGTTGCTCATAAGTGTATGTTTAGATAACGTAGGAAAGAGGCAAGCAAGAGGAGGATGAAGAGGAAGAGGGGGAAGAGGGGGAAGAGAACAAAGAGGAAGAGAAGTGTCAAAGGGTATCCACTGAAACCAAACCCAATATTCATCTCCTCCTCCTCCTCCTTCTCCTCCTCCTCCTCCTCCTACACAAACCTGTCCTTCTTGTCACTCTGCCCTGGCACAACCACCCTAATCTTCTCCCTCCCTCAGACACCTCCAAACACTCTCCCTTGACATGTTTCTCCCTGCTTCTCTCTCTTCTCCCTTCTCTTACTCCTCCCTACTCCCTCCTCTTCCTCCTCCTCTGTCTTGAAGGGAAAAATTACCTACAAATAAGAATCGCCTGGAAAATTACATCAGTGAGAAATTTTTGACATGTAGCGGACAGATGATCATAAAAAAAGGAATGTTGGAGAAAAAGAAGGGAAAATGGATAATGAAGGAAGATGAAGAAGAGGGGGAAGATGAAGAAGAGGGGGATAGAAGGTATAAATGATGCTACTGGTAAACACATGAAAATCGTCACTTACTCTTATTATTCACTATCATCACCATAACTATCACCATCATCATCACCACCACCATCATCATCACCGTCATCAC
>JACEEZ010019218.1:12500-32500 GCA_016584305.1 Chionoecetes opilio
AAACCTGCCATCAGAATTTAGAGCAAAGGAATGATAGACAGGAAGATGTAAAGGAGTAGGAATATCAGGAGGCAGAGGAGGTGGAAGAGGAAGAGGAGGAGGTGGAGGAGTAGGAGAGAGAGGAGAATGGAGAGGTGAGGTTGAAAACAGTGAGTCTCCTCCCTCCCTCTCTCCCTCCTTACATGATAACACTGAGTGAAGAATAATGTCTCTGCCTGTCCTTGCTCTCTCTCTCTCTCTCTCTCTCTCTCTCTCTCTCTCTCTCTCTCTCTCTCTCTCTTGCATAAGTAGTAGTAGTAGTAGTAGTATAAGTAGTAGTAGTAGTTATAGTATAGTAGTAGTTGTAGTAGTAGTAGTAGTAGTAGCTGTATGGTTTGTGAGAAACTTTAACAAATACTTCATTGCATTCAAATAATAACTTTTGTCATCATTATCATTACTGTGAATTCATCTTTGCTTATTTTTCACCATGATCTCATACAATCAGTTATGAACACAATTACGTAACTTAGTCAACAAAATGATGTAGCATGAGATGAAGAGAAATCACCAACACACAAGAAAAAAGAAAAGAAATTGAGGTAGAAGACGATGATGATGGTGTGTATGATGATAATAGTGATAAACAACAAAAGCAAAACAACAAAAACCAAAAAACAACGCCAACAACAACAAAAACAAAAACAAAAACAACAACAACAACACGTCAACACAAACCAATCATATCATTGGCTGAACTCATTATGACGTCATCATATAAAACGACCAATAGCTTTGATCAAGAGTCACCCTCCCTCCCTCCCTCCCTCCCCTTCCCTCCCCTTCTCTCCCCTCATCTAATCACCCATTCCCCTTTTCTTCCCTCCGTACAGTCTGTCATTTTCTCTCCCTCCCCTTCTTTGTCTCCCTTCTTTCCTCTATTCAATCAGCACTCCTCCCTACCTCCAGCCACCCAATTATCCAGCCCTCCTTCCACCCAACAAACATTCAACCCCATTTTTTCTCTCTACATCCCTCCATCCCTCCCTCCTTCCCTCCCACGTCCCTCTCTCCCTCCCTCCATCCTTCCCTCCCACGTCCCTCCCTCCTTCCCTCCCACTTCCCTCCAATCGTTATCTTAAAAGGGAGACATTTTCCAATACTTCCCTTCCCATAAACACTCCCTTTTCTACCCTCCTATCTTCTTATCATTATCATCAACAATATTATATAAGTCAGCCATCTTATCTCCACCCTTTCTTGCTCCTCCAAATATCCAATCAACCTCCCTTTTCTTTTCTAATCCCTCCCTTTTCTAGCATAATATCTTCTTATCATTATTATCATCAATATTATATAAGTCAGCCATCTTATCTCCACCCTTTCTTGCTCCTCCAAATATCCAATCAACCTCCCTTCCTTCCCTCCCTCCCTTCTCTTCTCTCCCTCCCTCCCCGCCCGAGGCACCCTCTTACCTGCGCCTCCCTTCCTCACCTCTCCCTTCCTCCCTCACCTGCGCTGCCCTCCTATTGGTCGCCTCACAGTGGGCGTGGCGTACCTGTGTGCTTCCAGGCGTGTGATTGGTTCCCGCCTCCCCTCCTGTTTACCTGTGACCGCACCCTGATAGGCTCTCACCTGGCGACCCTTGATCCCATTGGTCACCTGAGGGGGGATTAACACCTGGATTTACACTGATAAGGATTTACCTGGATGGGGGATGGAACATGGCGGCCAGGAGTATGGATGGATGGATGGATGGATGGATGGATGGAGGATGGATGGATGAATGGATGGGAGAGAGTGAGTGACCTGGATTTTGATCTACGTTTTTGTCTGTCTGTCTATCTGCCTGTCTGTGTGTGTGTCTGCTTGTCTGTAGTCTGTCTGTGTATTTGTCTGCCTGTCTGTATTTTATCTGTGTGTATTTCTGCTTGTCTGTAGTCTGTCTGTGTATATGTCTGCCTGTCTGTATGTCGATATGTATAAACACGCCTTCACAAACACACAAACACACACACACACACACACACACACACACACACACACACACACACACACACACACACACACACACCTTTGTAATATCACCTGTTCATCAGCTGTCACCGTCGCCACACCTCACCCAAACACTGGCGTCTCCTGATAAGAATAACCATTAATTGGCCTCATTAACCGCCTCTACCTTACCAATAACCCGCAAAACTCATTACGGCTCATAATTACCCTCTCCCCGCCGGCCCGATAACCCTTAAGTCTCGCGTCGCTTGCCGATATTCTTAATGGACGCCATCAGCTCCCGAGGATAAATGGATTAGCGATATTTACTTAGTGGCAACCCAACCTTCCCACGTGGCGCCGACCTGCCTCTAATCACCATTGTTCTCAGGTGTTAACTACTAGGTGATTGGTGCACAGGTATATCATCACTATCATCATTTTCATCACCACTATCGTTATTATTATTGTTACATACTATATTTATTGTTGTATATATAATCATTATTATTATATTATTATTATTATTATTATTATTATTATTATTATTATTATCAGTATCATCATCAGCACGGTAACCTGACTGTTATCATATTTCCCTCTCATCAGTTAAGTATTCATTAGCTAAGTATATATTTCTTTCCTATTAATTGACGAGAAAACTCCATATTTCTCTATCGCTTGTCATTCTCTGTTCAACTTCCGTATTTCTTCCTTAAGTCGTATTTTTTCTAACTCATCATAGCCAACGACGTATTTGTTCCACTCACTCACTATTCAAACTTTCACATTTTCTCATCTTGTGCTTTCCTTCTCATCACATCACCTCAATTTCTCGAATACTTTCCTTCCCTGAACATTCCTCATCATTTTCCTCCCCTATACACACCTCTCTTCTCCTTTTCCTCTACCCAAATAACTTTCCTCCTTTACCTCTTCTCATATCCATCTTCATCTCCCCTTCTCCTCTCATTCCAATCTTACAGCATATTATTTTCATTTTCTTCTATCACAAAATATTTCTTGATATTTCTCTCTTTTCCCTAACTTTATTTACCTTAACACGTCCTTCCTTACTTCCCATCTAAGACACTCCCTATCTCACATTACTTCCCTATAAATTCTACCTAACGCCTTCCAGTATTCCCTATAAAATCCTCTATTACTAAACCAATTCTTTCCTAACTCCTCCCTACATAATATACCATTCCTTACACTCCTCTACGTCTCTCTAACCTTCTTGCCTTCTTCCAAAATCGTCTACCTTCACTCGCATCAACCTAAACCTCCTCTACCCCCTCTACCTTCCCTCCCCTGCCGTCGTAACCCCCCAGCACCCCGCCAGGAGCCTAGGGAAGCAACAGGGCGGGTACGAATGACCGAGTCGTGCCCGATCCCGCCTAATGCCGCCCAAATGAAAGCGAGACACGAGATGGCATTTCCTTCAGACCAGCGACTTTGGGAGATCGCGATGAAAAAATATGGAGCGTGAATATTATTGGCTGTAGTGAGTGAGGGGGAGAGGAGGGGGAGAGGAAGGAAAGAGGAGGGAGAGGAAGGAGAGAAGAAGGAGAGAGGAGGGTGAGGGGAAAAGAGAGGAAGAGATGGAGAGATGGAGATACGTGAGGTGAAGGAATGTATGTATTTTCAGGGGATAGATACGTAAGTGGATGAAGGTTAGATGGTAAGTGGATAGGAAAGGAAGGTAAAGAAAGATAATATACGTAAGAATGAGGGAAGAGAAGAGGATGGAAAGGGAAGGATGGAGAAGAACACAATGAAATACTTTGTTAATACATGAAAAACATTTATCACCATTATTATAAATCACTATCATTGTTTGTAGTAGATAGTAGTAAAGTAGTAGTAGTAGTAGTAGTAGTAGTAGTAGTAGTAGTAGTAGTAGTAGTAGTAGTAGTAGTAGTAGTAGTTGTTGTGTTTGTAGTAGTTGTGGCTGTAGTGGTAGTAGTAGTAGTTGTTGTGGTTGTATAGTAGTAGTAGCAGTAGTAGTAGCAGTGGTGGTTGTAGTAGTAGTAGTAGTAGTAGTAGTAGTAGTAGTAGTAGTAGTAGTAGTAGTAGTAGTAGTAGTAGTGGTTGTTGTATAGTAGTAGTAGTAGTAGTAGTAAAAGTAGTAGTAGTAGTAGTAGTAGTAGTAGTAGTAGTAGTAGTAGTAGTAGTAGTAGTAGTAGTAGTAGTAGAAGTAGTGGTTGTTGTATAGTAGCCCGTCAGGGTGGCAAGGTTGGTAGAGACGTGAGCTCGCAATGTGCAGCGTCCCTGTGCATTCGGTCAGCGGTTCGAGTCCGCCTAGTTCGTGCTGACGTGGCGGCGCTTTGTATAGTCAATAACCTTGTAGTTGGTACTTGCTAAGTGTCTAGATAGGATGAAAATCTTATCTTATCTTGTTGTATAGTAGTAGTAGTCGTAGTAGTAGCAATAGTATAGTAGTAGTAGTAGTAGTAGCAATAGTAGTAGAAGTAGCAGTAGTAATTGTAGTATTATATAAAGAAAACAACATGATAAAAGAAGAATTTCCTGTCTCATTCATCCAAGAAAATGAGAGAAAACGAAGGCGGGGAAGAAGGAAGAGAAGGAGGCAGGAAGGAAGAGAGGGAAGGAGGAGCCTCTCTCAGGACCTTGTTTACCTCTCGCTGTTTCCGTCTTGACCACCACCACCACTCCCTTACCTCCTCCTCCTCCTCCTGCTCCTCCTTTTGTTCTTCCCCTCCTCCTGTTTCTCCTTCTCCTCCACTTCACCCTCCACTCCGGCCTACTCCATTTAGGTAAGTCCCAGATCATTTTTATTCTGTTGCAGAGAGGGCGAAGGGGCCGCGGCGTAATTTCACGTGTGGCTGAGGTTCTAATGTACTGTATAATGGCAACAAATGGACAACCGGGAGCCCTCCGCCACCAACTTGTCCCTCCTTCCTTCCTCCTTCTTCCTACTACGTACTACTCTTCCTCCTTCATCCTCCACCACCAACTTGTCCCTCCTTCCTTCCTCCTTCTTCCTACTACGTACTACTACTACTCTTCCTCCTTCATCCTCCACCACCAACTTGTCCCTCCTTCCTTCCTCCTACTACTACTACTCTTCTTTCCTCCTCCTTCGTCCCTCCTTCCTACTCTTCCTCCTCCATTCTCCTCTACCTCTTCTAATTCATTGTTATTCCTTCTTCCTTCGTCCCTCCTTCCTTCTTCCTACTATTACTATTCTTCCTCCTCCATTCTCCTCTACCTCTTCTAATTCATTGTCATTCCTTTTTCCCTGTTTCTTTCTATTTGATCTTCCAACATTCTCTTCCTCTTCTACAACTCCTTCCTTCTTCATCCTATAGCTACTCCTCCTCGTCTCCTCCTTCTCCATCTTCAATCCTCTTCCTCTCTCTCTACTTACTCTTCCATCCTTCCTTCTCCTCCATCTTTCATCCTCGTCCTCTTCTTTCTTTACTTTCTCTTCAATCCTCCTTCTCCTCCTCCTCCTCTTCCTTCACCATCCTCCATCCTCATTCTACTGCTGTACTACTTCCTCCTCCTCCTCCTCCTCCTCCTCCTCTTCTCCTAACGTCGTCCTTCGAGCGTCTTTCGTCTTGCCATTAATTCGGAGGAAATTAATTCGGGGAAAATCACTTGCAATCTGCCTTACGGTGATTAGAATTCAGCTCTGCGATTGGTCTGCGAGGAGGAAGAGGAGCGGAAGAAGAAAGGGAAAGAGGAAGAGGAGTAGAAGAAGACGGGAAAGACGACGTGGAAGATAGGAAGGAAGAAGAGGAAGAAGGAAGAGCAGGAGATTGAAGGGAAGGAAGAAGTGGAAGATAGGATGGAAAAAAGGAAGAGGACTAGGACAGAATGGATGGAAGAGGGGGAAGATAGGAGGGAAGAAGAGGCAAAGGACTAGTAGAAGAAGGGATAGAAGACGATAGGAAGAAGGAAGAGTATAAGCACCAGGAGAAAGATGGGAGGTAGAAGAGGAAGATAGGAGTGAAGAAGAGGAGGAAGAAGATAATGAGGAAGAGGAGGAGGAAGAAGAGGAAGAGGAGGAAGTGAGGTTTCGTCTTGGCATTATTGGTGAGACTCCAGTTGGTTTGTTTACGAAATCCAGTTTTCTGTTGCGTCCAGGCGAGATAGGGAGGGAGGGGTGACTACGCTATCTCTCTCTCTCTCTCTCTCTCTCTCTCTCTCTCTCTCTCTCTCTCTCTCTCTCTCTCTCTTTCTCTCTCTCTCTCTCTCTCTCTCTCTCTGCTATAGGAAGGAGGAAGAAGGAAAACTAAATCAATAAAGTGAGAGAAAAACCACGAAGAACTAACACGAGGAGGAGGAAGACAGAGGAAGAGGAGGAGGAGGAGGAGGAGGAAGAGGAGGAGGAGGAAGACTCAACCCAAAATTCCTTCACTCTACTGGGCGTCACCTTTCAGCTTTGCGCGACCTTGGAATTAAGCTGCGCAGTATTCAAGCCCCTGCGCAACCTTGCTATTGTGTGTGCCTCTCAAATATATAGTTACGTAATTCGTAGATGGGGTTGCGTAGTCTCAAGATCATAGGTGGGTCGCGCGATTTCGGGACACGGCGCAAGGTAGCTAACTCAAGACGGCGCGAGAGGATTGTAGTATTTGCATGTTAAAGACTCCTCCTCCTCCTTCTCCTCTTCTTTCTCTTCTTTCCCCCCTCCTCCTCCTCCTTATCCTTCTGCTACTACTACTTCTGCTGGTGATAATTGCATTTTAGAGACTCCTCCTCCTCTTCTTCCTCTTCTTCCTCCTCCTCCTCCTCATCATCATCATCTTCCTCTTCCTCCTCTTCTGTCCCCCTTCTTCTACCTCATTCTGCTACTACTACTTCTGCTGGCGCCTTCTGCTGGTGGTATTTGCATCTTTTACTCCTCCTTATTGTTCATCCTCTTCTTTTCCCTTCCCGTCTTACTACTTCTCCTGCTGCTCCTGCTTCTTCTGCTGGCGTCTTCTGCTAGTGGTATTTGCATTTTAGACCCCTCCTCTTCTTTTCTTTCTTTTCTCATCTTCTTCTTCCCCCTCTTGTCTTCCTACTTCTCCTGCTGCTCCTGCTTCTTCTGCTGGCGTCTTCTGCTAGTGATATTTGCATTTTAGACTCTTCCTCTTTCCTCATCCTCTTCTTCCCCCTTCCCGTCTTCCTATTACTCCTACTGCTCCTGCTTCTTCTGCTGGCGCCTTCTGCTGGTGGCCGGGGGTCCTTGGAAGCCAACATGATATGCGCCAATACTGCGATAAGTTACTGTTCCCTATTACAATATACTGGTCTGGGGCGGGCAAGGGAGACGTAACCGGAGGGCGTGTGGGAGGCAGAAAACTCGACCTTACACACTGATACCATAAGGGCGGAAGGAGTAGGTAAAGGCCAGGGTCGGGTAAAGGTCCTGCCGCCTCAGTTTCATCTTCCAACGGACAATAAAGCAATGAGGAAGGCTCTGAGCTCCCTTCCGAATGACCAAGCAGGTTATACATAGTAGTATTAACGCTCCGCCGCTCACCGCTACACCGCATCCGGCTTTATGGCGGCCGAGTGGAGGGAGGGACGGAGTGAAGGAAGGAAGGAAGAAAGGAAGGAAGGAGGGAAGGAAGGCAAGGGATAGAGTATATATAGGGATGTGACTCAAGTAATTTTGTAGGTAAGGAAAGGGTGCAGCGAAGGATACGTGAAAATGTATGAGAGAGAGAGAGAGAGGAGAGAGAGAGAAGAGAGAGAGAGAGAGAGAGAGAGAGAGAGAGAGAGAGAGAGAGAGAGAGCATAATGGAATAGAGAAAAGTAACAAGAAAAGAGTGAATGCAAGTGATCTCCTTCCTTCCTGACCCCCAAACCAGGTGGCGCCAAATGTCCCTCAACCTGCTGACTCTGCCTTCAGGGAGGAGGAGGAGGAGGAGGAGGAGGAGGAGGAGGAGGAGGAGGAGGAGGAGGAGGAGGAGGAGGAGGAGGAGGAGGAGGGGGGGAAGACCGGGTGAGCCAAGAGACAAGGAGAGAATGGAGATTAGATTTTGGGACAAGAACTGAGACCGTTAAAGAAAAAGAAACATGAGGAAAATACATTCACCTTCTCTCTCTCTCTCTCTCTCTCTCTCTTCTCTCTCTCTCTCTCTCTCTCTCTCTCTCAAACCATCCAAGTACGTACAAAATATTTACAAAACTGTACAGACTTTTCCCTCTTCCAAGTTCCCCTTTCTCCTCTACACATATTTCCCCTATCTTCTCCCTAAGTCCTTTATATTACTCGCTCCTTTGCCTCCTCCTGCTCCTCCCTGCCCATCGCTACGCCGTCCAATGTTTTGATATTCATTTTTATGCAAGAGAGAGTCCAGGTATTTGGCGGCCGATGAGATTTTGGGGAGCGAGGCCCGGGGCTCACTGGACTGTGCTGTGATGAAGGGAGGGCAAGGCAAGGGAAGGGGAGGGAGGGAAGGGAAGTGGTCAGATAGGGAGGGTTGAGGGAGGGGGTAGGTAGGGAGAGAATGGAAGCTGGTGGTGGGGGTAAAAGAGGGGGGAAGATGAGAAAGAGAGAGAGAGAGGTGGCAGTGTGATGGTATGTCGAAGGTGAAAGATAAAAGAGAATGAGAGAGAGAGAGAGAGAGAGAGAGAGAGAGAGAGAGAGAGAGAGAGAGAGAGAGAGAGAGAGAGAGAGAGAGAGAGAGAGAGGTGATGCTCCTGGAATGTGAAAGGACAAGGAGAGAGAAGAGAGGGTGGGAGGGAAGACGAGGAGGGAGAGAGGATGTGTGGGGAGGAAAAGGAGAAAGAAAGGAGGACCGATATTGGAGATAAGATGAGAGAGAGAGAGAGAGAGAGAGAGAGAGAGAGAGAGAGAGAGAGAGAGAGAGAGAGAGAGAGAGAGAGAGAGAGAGAGAGAGAGAGAGAGAGAGAGAGAGAGAGAGAGAGAGAGAGAGAGAGAGAGAGACAATATGCAAGGCCACGATAATTATAAGATACGAGAAACAAGAAAGGAAATAAGAAATAAAATGGAGATACACAAAAATATACAAGATTTAGACTAACACAATGAATACAAATGCCTCTTTGGAAGCCGGCGAGGAGACTCTTGCGAAATAACGAAAAGAGGAAGAAGAAGAGGAGAAAGAAAAGAGGAAGAAGAAGAAGAGAAAGAAAAGAGGAAAAGAAAAACAATCATTGGCGAGACGAAAGAAATCAAAAAGTTAAGGATGAAAAAGCAAAAAGAGGATGATTGGAGGGATAGGCAAGGGAGAGGAGGAGGAGGAGGAAGAGGAAGAGGAGCACGAGGAGTAAGAGAAAGAGGAGGGGAAAGGAAGCAGATACCCATGATAAGAAAATGATAAATGTACATAAATAAAAGAAAGGAATATGAAACTAGTGAGAGAGAGAGAGAGAGAGAGAGAGAGAGAGAGAGAGAGAGAGAGAGAGAGAGAGAGAGAGAGAGAGAGAGAGAGAGAGAGAGAGAGAGAGAGAGAGAGAGAGAGAGAGAGCGAGAGAGAGAGAGATATTCACATCCCCTTCTTTAACCACAAGCTTGATAAAAGATAGAGGTTTCCCGTAAAAGAAGACTCTCTCTCTCTCTCTCTCTCTCTCTCTCTCTCTCTCTTGAGGGGTCAATGGACATAGTAAAGGAAATGAAGGAAGGAGGAAGGACAATTTTAGTGTGTCATTCACTCATGGTCTTGTCCACGCGAGCTGGTTCGCGATCGCCAGCTTCACCCTCCCGGTGCTAGCTTGGAGCTCATTATTACCGATCTTTGGGTAATGTTGGGACCTCACACACCACACACACCCACCCCCTTGCTCAAGGGAGATAGTACCCCCCGAATTTCTCAGTAAAAAAATCCCCGGAAACTTGCGGGGTCGGGGATCGAACGCCGGACCACATAATGGGCGCTCTAACCGACTGAGCCGTTCAAGCGGTAACCTGTGTGTGTGTGTGTGTGTGTGTGTGTGTGTGTGTGTGTGTGTGTGTGTTTTTAGGTCAGTTAACTTGTGTATCTTAACTCCATCCCTTGCAACTCCAGCACCCCTCTCTCTCTCTCTCTCTCTCTCTCTCTCTCTCTCTCTCTCTCTCTCTCTCTCTCTCTCTCTCTCTCTCTCTCTCTACCGGCGCCAAGTCAAACACCATCAACACAGATGCCAAAGAAACACTGGCTTTGACGGACTGAACCATTACCCGCCAATCAAGTGACCCCCCCATCACCTCTCCCTCCTCTCCCCTCATCTTGCCCCTCCCCTTCTACCGGTGCCCTCCTTCAACTCCTTACAACTGGACTATGTATTTACGTAGGTATACACCCTATGAAAACAATGAAAAAAGAAAAAATAGCACACAGACCCTTTACCCAATGAGTGACGCAGTTTTAAGCCTCTGAAAAGCTTACACAAGTTTTTTTTTGTTTACTAGTGTTAGAACCATTTCAGTTGTTAGGTGTGGTAAATGTCTTAGATCTTTAGAGTTCTTTTTTGAGAGTATTTTTAGCTCTAGGTCTATTGTAATGATGTTAAGAATAGGACCATTATTACTATTATCAAGATCATTATTATTATCATCACCATTATTCTCATTAGTCATATCATCACCATCCTCCCCCACCAACACCACCACCACCACACGACCACACACCCCACCCCACCACCCCACCACCACCACCATCCACATCACACCACCACCACCACCACACCACCACACCACCACACACCATCCACCACCACACCACCACACACCCACCACCACCACCACCACCACACCATCCACACACCACCACCACCACCACCATCCACCACCACCACCACCACCACCACCACCACCACCACCACCACCACCACCACCACCACTATCTTGTTTACAAATGTTCTCTAACTAATAATCAAGATCTGGCTCGCGATCAAAACCCTTTAAGAAAATGAGAGAGAGAAAAAAAAAAAAAGAGAGAGAGAGAGAGAGAGAGAGGAGAGAGAGAGAGAGAGAGAGGAGAGAGAGAGAGAGAGAGAGAGAGGAGAGAGAGAGAGAGAGAGAAGAGAGAGAGAGAGAGAGAGAGAGAGAGGAGAGAGAGAGGAGAGAGAGAGAGAGAGAGAGAGAGAGAAATTATAAAAATGCAGTGAAAGTCAGAAATAAAAAATAAAAAAACAAAGTGAAAAAAGAGAGAGAGAGAGAGACGAGAGAGAGAGAGAGAGAGAGAGGAGGGAGAGAGAGAGAGAGAGAGAGAGAGAGAAGAGAGGAGAAGAGAGAGAGAGAGGAGAGATGAGAGAGAGAGAGAGAGAGAGAGAGAGAGAGAGAGAGAGAGAGAGAGAGAGAGAGAGAGAGAGAGAGTGGTCGGAAATTATAAAAAAATCTCAGTGAAAGTTGGCGGCTCATCCTCGGCAGGTGGTGATGCCCTTCCCGCGCACACCTTAACGCGACGCCAGGTGAGCCGCACTGCTAATTAACACCTGGAGGGGGAGGGTAACTAAGGCTGGATGCTACCTACCTTGGCTGCTGCTGCTGATGCTGATGATGATAACAATAGGCAATTTCCACACAAATTACCAACACCTGCTGGGACTTACCTTTGCCGGTGCTGATGATGACGATGGTGGGCTTGATGTGGTGCAGGCCGGCCAGGTTGAGGCGGATGGTGTAGGGCGGTGCGGGCGTGATGTGGGCGGGGGCGGGGAGGGCGGGGGCGGGTATGGTCGTGGAAGAAGCCCCGTTATGCCCCGTCAACACCCCCGCCCCGCTGCCGCCCCTGATGATGACGGGGTGGTGTGTAGCGGTGTCCATTGCGCTCATGTTCTCATCGTCACTTTCTTTCGGTTCAACTTTCACACGCACATGTTCACTATTTAGGTCACTTTCGCGCGGTTTCTCCTTTCCTTGTCTGGCGTTCGTTCCAGAGTGCCTCGAGACCCTATTTTTCCCTTCGTCAAGTCTCCTGTTCTTACTGTCTTTTGCCTCACACTTTCCCTCCAGCGGTAAGGATTGTAAGGGCGGAAGAGGCGTAAGGGCACGGAGGATATCGTTGTCTGAGGTCTTCGTCGCCTCCTGCAGTCTCCTCTCTTGGGCGTCACCTTTCGACTCAGCGTAGTTCCTCCCTCCGTCAGTCTTCCCGTCGCAGTGACTCTTCCGTTTTCTTTCCGCCTCGGCCACCATGTCCTCAAAGGTATAGGAGCGTCCAAGGCCTTCACTCTTCTTTCCACCTCCGCCGCAGCGTCTCCCATTGGACACCACCTCACTTTTTCCTCCTGAAGGTGGCGAAAGTGTGACGCAGTTTTCCTTCCTTCCGCTGTGACTCTTCCCGCTCACCTCCCCCGAGATACCTAGGGAGTCGTAACGCCGTGTCCTTGAGGCTTGAGTCCTTGGGTTGACCTCGCATGCCCTTGGGAGCTGCTGAAGGGGAGTCTCGCGAGGACGGACTGTAGGAGGCGTTTCAGGAGGGACTCTGTTCTCGGTGTGTTCTCGATGGTGGTGACTCTTCGTCTTCTTTCTCCTCCTCTTTATCCTTCTCTCTTCGTTTGTGTCTCTTCTGTTCTTCATGTTTTCTCTCTCTTTTACTGCCACAATCATTTCGTTGTTCACCTCCTCCTCCTCCACCTGCTTCAATCTGTCGTTGTTGTTGTTGTTGTTTTGGTCTGTTTGGCCCTTGCTCCCCACTAAAGTAATTGAGAGTAGAGACAGCAATTCTCTTCACTGGCTCCCCTCCCTCAGTCCCTCCTCCTCCCCCCGCCGTAGCCTCCCGCCCCCCGCACCGCCTCGCACCTGTGTTGATTAGCACCTTCACGCCACCACTCGTCCTGATGACCCGCACTTTCGCTCGCCGCTCAAACGACTTCGCGCGGTGCCTGGTCCCCTCCCCCTCCCCCCCTCTAATGGCCAGTCCGGGGTGAGAGGACGTTGGGTTGGCACTCTCCTCCGCTTTCTCTTCCTCTTTCACCTCCTCCTCTTTGGCTCGGATTGTCCTCAAGTAATCAGCCGAGTTCGTTGTCCAAGTGGTGAGGAATGCTTTGGGGAAATCCAATGTTTTCCTTTTCTTCCTCTTCCTCTTTGTCACCTCTGCACATGGAGGGGAAGAGGCCGGAGGGTTGTTCTGCCACTTTCCTCCACCTCCTGTTCTTCCTCCTCCACCTCCTGCTCCTACAGAATCCACCTCTCCACCATTTATCAATATCATCTTGAGGTCAGCATAAATCTTTCCACTTCTTTGTTCCCCCAACGTTACTCTCTCCTCTACCTCCTCCTTCTCCTCAACTTTAGCGCCTCCTCCCATCTCCTCCTCCTCCTCTTCCTCGGGCGCCAGGTATATGCCGTTACCTGCGTGTCGTCGTTGTCGTCGTCGGCCAAGGCGTCGTCGGCCGGTAGAGAAGAGGCGATGGCTGTGATCCAAAAAAACTTCGTTGTCAGATTCACAAGTCGGGCTTAAAGAATCTCGAGCTTTGTTGTCGTTGTTGTCGTTGTTGTCGTTGTTGTTGTTGTTGTTGTTGGAGGATGAGTCCGTTGATTTGCCATCCTCGCCCTCAACTGTAAAAGATGAAATTCTGATTAGGATAAGAGGATTAAGATGAAGGAGTAAGTAGAGTAAAAGAAGAAAAAGAAGAGAAAGAAAAAGTTGATAGAAGAAAAAGAAGAGGCTCAAAATTAATACAATATCATTTTTTGCAGCACAAAGGTGATATACAGAGAGAGAGAGAGAGAGAGAGAGAGAGAGAGAGAGAGAGAGAGAGAGAGAGAGAGAGAGAGAGAGAGAGAGAGAGAGAGAGAGAGAGAGAGAGAGAGGCGACAGAAACAAGAGACAAAAAACTTTATATATATAAACACGACCACATAATATCCGCACCATATGAATGAGACAAAAAAAAAGAGGAGGAGGAGGAGAGGAAGACTACCTGGAGGAGGGAGGAACATGAAGGGGAAGGTAGAGACGCCACAGCACGCCATTAAATCCCCCAAAAAATGCCAACCTAGTAAACAGTAAACAAGTGGAGGTGTAACATAAATATTGCAAGGCCGTAAAACGAGGCGAGGCTTCGTACGTAGAAGAATGCAAATGTACTTCTTCCTAAGTCTCCCGCTAAGAAAAGTAACACAACGAGGAGGAGGAGGAGGAAAAGGAGGAATACATGGGAATACAAGGAAGAACAGATACCAGGATACCTATTGGTCTATAACGAGGGTATCTGCTGAAGTACATACTACTAACTATCAACTTAGATGTAAGAGCACAGTTAGAAAAGGATGCCATGCCCCTAAAGAAGATAGGAACATGGAAGTTACATAGTGAAGAATGACAGGATATGAAGTATGCTAACTGATGACACCACTAACACTAATCAATCCGGGGGATGTTATGATATTCCCGTGGGGCAATATAAAAAAACCATCTACTTTATAGTACGCGTCTAGTCTGTTTTCAAATTAAGATATTGTGCTGGCTTCGATAACATAGTGTGCTGGTAATTTGTTCCATCCCTTAACAACGCTAACATTGAAATTATTTTTACGGAGATCTGTGATGCAACGTTGACCATTCCGTTTTAAACCTTTGTTTCTTGTTGTCACGTGAGGAGAAACTCGAATAGGTTCTCTTGATTAATGACATCAAATCCGTTAACGATCTTACATAATGAATATAAGAAAATGAGGAAGTTAAAAGAGGCCGCGAGGCCTACACGTGGTAGTTCCTGTCACCTAGCACTACCTACATTCACCTTTCATCCCCATCCATGAACCTAGCCAGCCCTGCTTTAAAGCTCCCTAATGCTCACTAACTACCTGTCTACTGAGACCATTCCATTCATTCACCACCCTATTTGTGAACCAGTTTTCCCTATTTCCTTTCCAAATCTACGCTTTTCCAGCTTGAATCCGTTACTTCTTGTTCTACCCTGGTTAAAAGCCGTAAGAACTTTTCCTACCTCTCCTTTATTAAATCCCTTTATCCACTTAAAAACTTCTATCAGATCGCCCCTTACTCTGCGTCTCTCGAGTGAGTGTAATTTTAATAACTTCAATCTCCTCTCATAACTAAAGTTACGCATCCCTTGTATAATTTTGGTCATCCTTCTCTGTACTGTTTCTAACAAGGCTATATCCATCCTGTAATATGGAGACCAAAACTGAACCGCATAGTCTAGGTGAGGCCTGACTAGAGCCAGATAAAGCTTTAGAATAACTTCCGCACTTCTACTTTTAACACTTCTGGTAATGAATCCTAATACTCTATTAGCTCTATTTCTGGCCTCAATACATTGTTTCCTAGGTCGGAGGTCTGGGCTCACCCTCACTCCAAGATCTTTTTCACCTTCTGATCTTTTCAGCGATACATTTCTTATGGTGTATCTATTACCAGGGTTTTTTCTACCAACATTCATAACGCTGCATTTATCAATATTAAATTCCATCTGCCATCTGACTCCCCACTCGTTAAGTTTATCTAAGTCTCCCTGCAATATGTTTACATCAGACTGTGATCCAATAATCCTACCTAACTTAGTATCATCAGCAAACTTGCTGATATCACTGCTAATCCCACTATCCAAGTCGTTGATGTAAATCAAAAATAGTAATGGACCCAAAATAGACCCTTGTGGAACTCCACTTGTCACCAGTCCCCATTCAGATTTAGAACCATTAATTGTAACCCTTTGTTGCCTATTACTTAGCCAAGCTCTGATCCAATGAAGAACCTTCCCATCTATTCCATGAGCCCTAACCTTATTTAAGAATCGCTCGTGTGGTTTAAGAGTCGCTCGTGTGGTTTAAGAGTCGCTCGTGTGGTTTAAGAGTCGCTCGTGTGGTTTAAGAGTCGCTCGTGTGGTTTAAGAGTCGCTCGTGTGGTTTAAGAGTCGCTCGTGTGGTTTAAGAGTCGCTCGTGTGGTTTAAGAGTCGCTCGTGTGGTTTAAGAGTCGCTCGTCTTAAAAGTTTCTATCAAGTCCCCACGGATCCTACGATCCTTTAAGGAAAACATATCAAGTTTTCGCAACTTCTCTTCATAATTTCGCAGAGATGGAGTCAGTTTGGTTGCTTTTCTTTGAACTAATGCTGGGAATGGGAGAACAAAGAGGAAGAGCGAAGAACAGGCAAAATCATGCCACTGAAGACGCAATATATACTTATTTAACATAACACAAATCTGTTAATATTACTTCTACTTCTGTGATAATAGTAATAAAAATAATATCAATAAAAAAATATATTCAAAACCATCACATCACCTTACATTCTCACGCTTCTCAAAAACCAAACGATTTAAATATGAAAAATAGATAAACATAAAAAACAGGTAACAATTAAAATCATTAGTTAACGATGAGATCAAGAGAGATGAAGAGACGTGACTCATCTCCCGAAAACCTTCTTTACTCTCTGCATGAACCGTCACATCACTGAGTTTATCCTTTAAAACCCACTGCCCTGACGTACACCATTACATGACTTAATTAATCCCAACTAGCCTAATATAGTTCACTACAGAAACGCTCTTCAAAAGTTTTCGTTCCCTTTGATCCTTAAAGATGTCCAGTCATGTCCATTTATTTACATCATTTATCTAATCCTTGTTCATCCTTCTTCAAAATCAAATTATTCAAGTAGAAAATAAATTAATAGAGAAGTTCGTCAACACAGAGGTAGAATTCTGAAATCAATAAAAAATCAAGACAAAATATTATCAATTGTTTTACACGTCGAGAATTATAAGTCGTTATGAATTGAGAGTGAGAGAGAGACAGAGAGAGAGAGAGAGAGAGAGAGAGAGAGAGAGAGAGAGAGAAGAGAGAGAGAGAGAGAGAGAGAGAGAGAGAGAGAGAGAGAGAGAGAGAGAGAGAGAGAGAGAGAGGGGAGAGAGAGAGATGGACGTGTTACAAATGAGACAAAGAGACCATGCATAGATAGGTAGCATTCTTTATTTTATCACATCAAAGGCTACATTCTCTCTCTCTCTCTCTCTCTCTCTTCTCTCTCTCTCTCTCTCTCTCTCTCTCTCTCTCTCCACATTTTCGCAAAGGACCTCAAATCTCCGCGTTCATGTAATCTTGTGCTGGATAAACCTGAAAACCTTTGATGCACAGCCAATTACATTCTCTTACAGCATCTCTCTCTTTCTCTCTTCTCTCTCTCTCTCTCTCTCTCTCTCTCTCTCTCTCTCTCTCTCATACACACATGTTCACTACGGTCGATGTGTGTTACTTGTATTGTCAAGACTTTCGCCTTTAATGAAATTCCAACAGCGAGAGGAAGCTTAACGTATAACCCAATGAAAGAGGAAGAGACAGAGGAGGAGGAGGAGGAGGAGGAGGAGGAGGAGGAGGAGGAGGAGGAGGAGGAGGAGGAGGAGGAGGAGGAGAGGAGGAGAGTATAGGCAAAGGAGGAACATCAAGGAAATTAACTAATCGACCTTTAAATGACCCTTTCCTATCAACTTACTCAACCTCACAAACTCATTTACCTCTGTCAACACACCTGTCTTATTTACATTCAACCCTTGCCCTCTCACCTGTCCGATTCACACCCTTAAATACCTAAACACCCAAATGGAGTCAGCGACAGGTAGGCGACATTCATGGCTTCGGAATGTTCCTTTACATTTTCTAGATGGCAGGAGCATGATGGTTTATCTCATCAACTTTATCAATAGACGTGTTATCGAGGCAAAAATGTTAATATGAGTCTATTACATGAACACCTAAACATCAATTATCCTTCATAATTTGTTACGAAACCAGGAAATTAGGTTTGCGTTATTATGATCACTTTTTCTTTCATTCATTCCAACGTCCACTCGCATTATTTTTCACCCAGTTCATCGTGGAGCTTCATAATACTGATTGACATGCATACACACAGACATATCAGGTGTGTATCAGGTGTGTATCAGGTGTGTGTCAGGTGTGTATCAGGTGTGTATCAGGTGTGTATCAGGTGTGTATCAGGTGTGTATCAGGTGTGTGTCAGGTGTGTATCAGGTTCATAATATTGATTGACATGCATACACACAGACAAATCAGGTGTGTATCAGGTGTGTATCAGGTTCATAATATTGATTGACATGCATACAAATAGACATATCAGATGTGTATCAGGTGTGTATCAGGTTCATAATATTGATTGGCATGCATACACACAGACATATCAGGTGTGTATCAGGTGTGTAGCAGGGCGCCAGGTAGGAGCAGCACACTAAGCCCGTAGTAGAACATGTGTTGCAGTGATTCTTGCCGCGACACAGTCAAGTGATGAAGGTTTATGCCGAGGCTACATTACCATCGGCTGCCGCGTAATGGCTGGGCGATCGAGGACAGTAAATAGCGGGCGGCGGGCGATGGGCGGTGGGCGGGGAGAGAGGGGGGAGGGGGGAGGGCGTTGGGGTGCAAAGGGGGGGCTGGGGGAAAGGGGTTTTGGGGGGGAGACGGGAGGGTGTTGGGGAGGGAGAGGCGAGGGCGTTGGGAGGGGGTGGGCGGATGGGGGAAAGAGCGTTGGGGAGAGAAAGGGGAGGGCGTTGGGGTACGTGGGGGGAGGGCGTTGGGGAGGGAGAGGGGAGGCCGTTGGGAGGGGCGAGGGTGTGTGGGGGAGGGGGTTGGGAGTCGATGCATCCCGCGGGAGGGTTGGCGGCGGTCTGTTATGAATGGCGGCGGGCCAGGCGGGGCCGCGGGCCAACCAATTTATGTTATGATTAATGTTGCAAACCACAGCGTGCGGCGGCGAGCAGTGTGCGACCGCGGACCCACTCCACCTGTCTCTGTCTCTCTGTATCTCATGTCTCTCTCGTGTCTCTCGTGTCTTTGTCTCGCTCTCTCTCTCTCTCTCTCTCTCTCTCTCTCTCTCTCTCTCTCTCTCTCTCTCTCTCTCTCTCTCTCTCTCTCTCTCTCTCTCTCTCTTTCTCTCTATCATTATAAATTCTTCGGCATGTTTGCAAGATATAAAGTGATGTACGTGTGTGTGTGTGTGTTGTGTGTGCGTGCGTGTGTGTGTGGTGTGTGTGTGTGTGTGTGTGTGTGTGTGTGTGTGTGTGTGTGTGTGTGTGTGTGTTTGTGTGTGTGTGTGTGAGTGTGTGTGATGAGCATGGTCGGGACATCAAAGGACAACTACGAATCAAGTTTGATTATAAACAAATACTCAGGGAGGGAATGAAACACTGGAGTGCACACACGTGGCCACACACACACACACACACACACACACACACACACACACACACACACACACACACACACACACACACACACACACACACACACACACACACACGCAAGTTCATCAGCATTTCAAAACTAAAAACGCAGAGAAAGTCAGGAGAGAGAAAGATAATGAGAGAGAGAGAGAGAGAGAGAGAGAGAGAGAGAGAGAGAGAGAGAGAGAGAGAGAGAGAGAGAGAGAGAGAGAGAGAGAGAGAGAGAGAGAGATAGTGTGTGTGTGTGTGTTCTGTTAGTTGATAATTCATAGATAAATCTCTCTAAATGATCGTTAAGTAAATATTTCATGAATTATCAAAAAGCAATGAAATGAAAAAAAAAGGTATTACTCCACGCAGAATAAAAGACACTATTAAAACTATTGTCTTCCTCAATGTCTTTCCAATTCTTTTTCCTTTTCCTCTTCATTATTTCCTATCTTTCTTTGATTTACTTTTCCACACTGTTACACTCTACTATTTTTATTTCATTTTCTCTTACTCCTGTTCCTCTCATGTTCCTGTATTTTTATTTTTCATTATTAACCTTCAGTATTTATCACTAAGCCACTATTCCTTTTCCTCCTCCTCCTTGCCCTCTTCTTCTTCCTCCTCCTTGCCCTCTTCTTCCTCCTCCTCCTTGCCCTCTTCTTCCTTCTCCTCCTTGCCCTCTTCTTCTTCCTCCTCCTTGCCCTCTTCTTCCTCCTTCTTGCCCTCTTCTTCTTCCTCCTTCTTGCCCTCTTCTTCCTCCTCCTCCTTGCCCTCTTCTTCTTCCTCCTCCTTGCCCTCTTCTTCTTCCTCCTTGCCCTCTTCTTCCTCTTCCTCCTTGCCCTCTTCTTCCTCCTCCTCCTTGCCCTCTTCTTCCTCCTTGCCCTCTTCTTCCTCCTCCTTGCTCTCTTCTTCTTCCTCCTC
>JACEEZ010019218.1:55000-62500 GCA_016584305.1 Chionoecetes opilio
GGGAAGAAGAGGAAAGAGAGTGAGGAAACGAAGATGGAAGGACGGAAGGAAGGAGGGAGGGAGAATGGGAGAGAGAGAGAGAGAGAGAGAGAGAGAGAGAGAGAGAGAGAGAGAGAGAGAGAGAGAGAGAGAGAGAGAGAGAGAGAGAGAGAGAGAGAGAGAGAGAGAGAGAGAGAGAGAGAGAGAGAGAGAGAGAGAGAGAGAGAGAGAGAGGGAGAGAGAGACGGATATAGGGAGAGATTTTGTCGTGTACAGAATCGGGTGAAGACCTTGACAATTTGGACAACACGACGAATTCCTTTTTTAATGTGTTTTCCTCATTCCTTTCAGAGCCAAAATAGGCCACCAAAACAGACTCCAATATCTACCTAGTATTAATATTGTCTTGATTCGCCAACACAGCATCTGGGAGACAATTTCATAACATGTATGTGTAGTCTATGTACCGTAGATAACACTATAGTCGCCAGTCACTTGCCACTGGACTAATGTCGCCAGGTACACTATATTACGAATTTTAGCATCACTACAGACTTTTATGTGCCACTGAATTAAGACGCATGCACAGTAGTTAATATTATGTACATCACACTACATGTCTTCAGTGGCACATAAAAGTCTGTAGTGATGCTAAAATTCGTAATATATTGTGCCTGGCGACATTAGTGCAGTGGCGAGTGACTGGCGACTATAGTGTTATCTACGGTAGTGTATTATTATGCATGTCGAGGAAAATGATTAAGTACTTATCATTGTTCAGAAAATATCCTTAACGTTGGTAGGAAAGCTGAAGGTGACGCAAGAACCTTTTTTTTCCCCCTTGGCTAGTTCATTTGTGGTGTAAAAATCGTGAAAAAAAAAAAAAAAATCATGATCCTATTTGGTTGTCTCTCTGAAGAAGACTTTATTATTGACAAGGAAGAGGTATTTAAATATTCCTGCCTCACCTATAGTACGTACACCTCCTTGCATCATCTAGCTCTAACATTTAACAACGTAACCCCTTGAGGGCCAGAACGTATTTTCCATTGTAATTTGGGTACCATTGGACGATTTTTAGTGACTATAAGCAATATTTTGATAGATATGACCTGCATTAGTATCCTTGTCCACTAACTCATTTGGTCTATTATGTTACTCTTTCGTTATTTTAGGGCTAACAACAGAGGATTTTATATAGCAAAGGAAAGATCTGGGCGTGAAGGGGTTAAGAAAACTCCCCGATAACTTGAAGCCCCGCTGGCATAAAAAAAAATCATTGAGGTAATCTTAAAAATCACGAATCAAGCAAATTTCAAGGCAAAATTACACATATTCAATGCCTGACGTGAATGAGGTACCTGGCTGTGCTTCCCCGTGTATGGCTCGGTAATAACATAGCCTGGTTACTATTGCTTACTTAACACCTATACACTGGTTACATGCTTGACTTGAACTACTGAAAGATTCACTAGATAATAAAGCTTCTTCTTCTTCTCATTTTTCTTTCTGTTCAACGTCATATTTTCCCATATATTATGAGGTTAGAAGCGATGATACACTTCTAACTATTGCTATCCATTGCCTCCACTTCTTCACTAGATAATAAAGCTTCTTCTTCTTCTTCTTCTAATTTTTCTTTCTGTTCAACGTCACATTTTCCCATATATTATGAGGTTAGAAGCGATGATACGCTTCTAACAAATTAAATCCATTGCCTCAACTTCTTCACTAGATAAAAAAAAGCTGTTTTGAGACATATACATAAAGTACATACGATACAGATGGCTCTATACATACACTACTTAATAACATGTACTATAGTTGTATATACTTTGTACCTACAGTTTACCTCTCCTAGATCTAAAATTGATTGTAAGAAAAAAAGTTTGGTATCAAAGGTTATTTTCTTGTTTTTTCTTTATAGTTCCTCAAAGAAGTTTTTGTTTCGAAAGATCAAAAAGAAACCTATTTTCAAACTGTATAGTTGTGAAGCCATGCTGGTGAACTTAGAAATGAGAGAAAGTTAGAGAGGCAACTTAAACAGAGTAGTAAAAAGAACAACGTAAAGAACAAAGGCAAATAAAAATTAAAAAATAAAGTAATAGAAATAGAATATAATATAAAAGAAAAGTAATAAAAAAGAAAGAAAATTATAAGAAAGTATGAAATAAAATAGAAAACCAATAATAAGAAGAGAGAAAAAAGGTAAAGTAAAGAACAAAGGAAAAAAAATTAGTAGAAATAGAATAAAATATATAAGAAAAGTAATAAAAAAGAAAGAAAATTATAAGAAAGTATGAAATAAAATAGAAAAGCAAAAATAAGAAGAGAAAAAAAGTAAAGTAAAGAACAAAGGAAAATAAAAAATAAAAAAAATAGTAGAAATCGAATAAAATATAAAAGAAAAGTAATAAAAAAGAAAAAAATTATAAGAAAGTATGAAATAAAATAGAAAAGCAAAAATAAGAAGAGAAAAAAAAAAGTACCCGACATAAATAGTTAGTCAATATAAGCAATAAATGACACTTGGAAATAAATATTGGAACTCACAAGTGCAAAAATAAACAGTTACAAAACAGATCAAGGACGAAAGTGAAACAAAAAGACGCGAACCAAATCTTGACATTTCCTTCTCATCAATGCAATTTCTCTCTTTGGTGACGTTTTTTATCTCTCTCTCTCTTTCTCTCTCAATAAATCACCTATCCCTCCATCTCCTTCCCCCACTTCCTTTTTTGGGCATGAATTTTTCTTCTTCCCCTCTCTCTCTCTCTTTCCCCCTCCTCCTCTTTTTCTATCTCTCCTCTCTCTTTTTTTGCCCCTCACCCAAAAAAAGATGGGAATAGCAACATTACCCCCCCATCCAATATTTTGGGGAGAGAGAGAGAGAGAGAGAGAGAGAGAGGGGAGAGAGAGAAAAAGGAAGGGGAGAAGGAGAGAAAAGAGAGAAAAAGAGAAGAGAGAGAGAGAGAGAAAGAAAAAAAGAAAGAAAGAAAGAAAGAGAGAGAGAAAAGGGGAGAGATGAGAGAAGAGAGAGGGGAGAGAGAGAGGGAGAGAGGAGAGAAAAGAAAGAGAGAGAGAGAGGAGAGGAAGGAGAGGGAGAGAAGGGGAAGAGAGAGGGGAGAGAGATTAGAGAGAGAGAGAGGAAAAGAAAGAGAGAGAGGGGGAGCTGAATTGGGAAACCCTTGGAATATGGTACTTTTTGGGGTATGAGAAATAATTTCAGAAGCGGGGGGTGGCCCCGGGTTTGGGGCCATAAATAAAGGGGCCCTTTGGGAGCTGTGGTACCCAGTGTGTTTGTGGGGTTTGGGGGTGGGGGTGTGTGTGTGTGTGTGTGTGTCTGTGTTTTGGTTTTTGGTGTTGTGGGTGTGTGTGTGTGTGGTTATCTTTTTTTTTATTGGGTATATTTATTTTCCCTTTAAAGGGTATGAAATTTTTCAATTTTAGAACAAAATAACATTTGGGAATAATATTCGATGTATTGTCCTTTTGGTACTGTAATAAAAATAAATTTAAAAATAATAAAATAATAATAATAAAATAAAATAATGATAAAAAAATAACAGTACTAATTTAAAAATAAATTTCAAAATTTTTTTATACCTTACGGGCGTTTTTTTCAGCTATTGTGGTGTACTGTGAACCATTTGCCTAATTAATACCTTGACAATAATAATAACAATAACAATAATAATGATAGTAATAACAGTAATAACAATAACAATAATAATGATAGTAATAACAATAACAATAATAACAATAACAATAATAATGATAGTTAAATTTAAAAATAATAAAAATAATATAAAACAATAACAAAAAAACCAAAAACAAAAATAATGATAGTAATAAAAAAATAAAATAAAAATAAAAAAAAAAATGATAGTAATAACCCAAAAAAACAACCCAAAAGTAAAAACAATAACAATTTAAAAATGATGTAATAACAATAATAAAAATAATGGTAAAACAATAACAAAAATTTAACCCCAAAACCCTTTTCCTCCCTTTTTTAACACCCCCCCCTCACTCCCTTTCCTTTTTTCCCTTTTTAAACCCCCTTTCCTTCCCTCACTTCCCTTTTATTCCCTTACGAACAGGAGGCATTTAGGGAGGGGAAGGAGAGGACACAGGGGAGGGGAAAGACAGGCCACAGGGGAGGGGAAAAAACAGGCCCCCAGGGGAGGGGGAAAGGGCAGGCCCAGGGGAGGGGAAAGAAAAGGCCCCAGGGGGGGGGAAAGACAGGCCCCAGGGGGGGGAAAGACGGCCACAGGGGAGGGGGGAAAGACAAAACCAAAAAGGGGGGGGGAAAACAGGAGGGGAGCGGAAAAGAGGGGAGGGGGACCAAGGGGGGGGAAAAACTGGAGGTAGACCGGAAAAAAAGGGGAAAAAGGGGGACACAAGGGAGGGGAAAAAACGGAGGTAAAACGGAAAAGAGGGGAAGGGGGAGGACAAGGGGGGGGAAAAATTTGAGGGTAGGGCGGAAAAGAGGGGGGAAGAGGACATGGGGAGGGGAAAACCGGGGAAAAGGGGAGGGGGAAAAAAAAGGAAGGGGAGACGGAAAAAAAAGGGGAAGGAAAGGGGAGGGGGAGTAGGTGTGAAAGGGGGGTTTTAATATTTTACCCTTTTTATGAACCTATAATTAGTTTGGAGGAGGAGGGGGAGGGGAGGAGGAGGAGGGGGAGGGGGGAGGGGGAGGAGGAGGAGGGGGAGGAAGGACAAAAGCCTGTTTTTTAAGGTATTTTTATGCAGGGGTAAAATTGAAGTTAAATTTAAAAAATCTTGAATGTAAAAAGGATTTCGGCGGAATTTTCCGGTTCTCTTCTCTCTCTTCCTTCTCCTCCTTTTCTCCTCTCTCTTTTGAAAAAAGCTAATGAAAAAAAACTGAAGGTTTTTCTCTCCATTAAAAATTGGGGAAAAGGGGGACAGTGGGGAGAAAAGGGAAAAAAAGTGATAAAAAATTTAGAATAGAGAGAAAAAACAACGGGGCCCAAAAGTAGGAAAAACGATAAAAAAACGACAGCTGGTAAGAAAAAACGTCTCCCCTCTCTCTTCTCTCTCTTTTTCCTCCCCTTTTCTTTTCTCTTCTCTCCCCTCTCTCTCTTTATTTGAAAAACAAAACAGCGAGTAGGGAAAACCAAATAAATGCCATATCTTTTTGAATTTGATCTACACTTTCTTCCCCTCCTCCCCTCCTCCTCCTCCCCCTCCCCCTCCCCCTCCTCCTTCCCCCCTCCTCCCCCTCCTCCTCCTCCTCCCCCTCCTCCCCTCCCCCCTCCTCCTCCCCCCCCTCCTCCCCTCCTCCTCCCCTTCCCCCGGGGTATATTTTTGGGGAAAATTTAAAAATTTATATCTTTTTCTTTTGAAACAAGTGTTAAATAATGGTTAAAAAGAAAAAAAGTTAGTTAGGGTTTTAAATATGTGGTTTTGTGTGTGGGGTGTGTGTGTGTGTGTTGGGGTTTTTTGTGGTGTGTGTGTGTGTGTGTGTGTGTTTTTTTTTTGAATTTATATTTCCTTAATACCTGTTTGTTTTTTTGTTTTTTTTTTTCGTGTCATTTTTTATTTTTTTCTTTTGTATTTTTTTATTTTGTTTTTTGTTGTTTTTTGTTAATGTTGTAGATTATGTAGTTGGGGTGACAATTTTTTTACCTCAATAAACCAACAAAAAAAACACCACCAACACCCCACACAACAGGGGCCCCACACACACACCAAAAAACACACACACCCCCCACACTCCACTCTGCCCGGCAGGTAACGCACGGAATATTGAGGTTTAAACCCAAAAAGGCGGGTGTGTGTGTTTGTATGTGTTTTTTGTGTGTGTGTGTGTGTGTGTGGTGTGTGTGTGTGTGGGTGTGTGGTTTTGGGTGTGGGGGTGTGGGGTGTGTTTTGTGTGGGAGGAAATGTTTGTTAAATATTGTCCTTTTTCGTTTGAAGAAAGAGAAGAAGGGGGAGGAAGGGGGAAGGGAAGGAGGAGGTGGAGGAGGGGGGAGGGGGGGAGGAGGGAGGAAAAGGAAGGGGTGCCCAAAAAAAGGGGCTTGGAGGACTGTTCTAAAGTTTTTTTAAAACTGCCGGGGGGTGGGGGTTTTGGGGGGTTTGGCCCAAGCCCGGGGAGAGAGGGGGGAGAGAGAGAGGAAGAAGAGAGAGAGAGAGAGAGAAGGGGAAAAGAGAGAGAAAAAGAGAGGGGGAGGAGAGAGGAAAAAGGGGGAGGGGAGAGAGAGAGAGAAGGGGGGGGGGAGGGAGGGGGAGGGGGGGGAAGGGGGAGAGAGGAGGGAGGGGGGGGGGGGGGGGTGAGAGGGGGGGGGACGGGGGGGGAGGTGGTGGTGGCTAAGGGCCGGGAGAGAGAGGGAAAGGGGAGAGGGGAAAAAATAAAGGGGGGGGGAAAGGGGAGAAGGGAGGGGAAGGAGGGGGGGAGAGAAAAGAGGAAGGGGGGGGGGGGAGGGAGAGAGGAGAGAAGGGGGGGGGCGAGGGGGGGAAGAGAGAAGGGGGGGGGGGGAGAGAGAGGGGGGGGGGGGGGGAGGGGGAGAGAGAGGGAAAGGGAAAAGAGAGGGAGGGGGCAGTGGGGGGGGAGGTGAGAGGGGAAGAAAAAAGGGGGGAGAGAGGGGGATGGGGGGGGAGGTGAGAGGGGGAAAAGGTAAGGGAGAGTAAAAGGTAAAGACGTAAAAGATAAGGGAAAGGGAAAAGTGGGGCAATAGAAGGGAAAAAGAAAGATGGTATAAAAAGTAAAAAAAAAAGAAAATTTTGAATGGAGCCAGGTATTATTTTTTTTTGCCCCCCCTCTCTCCTCTCCCCTCTCCCCCTCTCTCCCCTCTCTCTCCACAAAGGGGGTGACAAGAAGTTTCGTAAGTGTTCCCTTTTTTCCCTTTTTTCCCCTTGACCCCCCCACCACCCCCCACCAAACCCCCCCCCCACCACCAACCCCCACCTAAAAAGCATGAGGGGCCCCCCGGTAATAAGTCTAAAGCTCCTACCTCAAAAGTCCATTCCCCAAAAAAAAAAGGGAAACACCCTTTCTGCACTCCTTAAAAAACCCCAACCCAATGGTGTTAAAATGACCCTTTCTGGGCCCGTGTTTTTTAAGGGTTTTAAGGGCCTTGATGGTGAGGGGGGGGTTTGGGCCACCCGGGGAAGGGTACTCACAACAAGGCCCTTTTTTCAAATCCCCCAAAAATTCAAGCCCCTTTGGGGGCCAAATTTTTACGTCCTTTTACCCCTACACCCCCCAAAACCCTTCCCTAAGCAAGGAAAAGGGGGAGGAGGGGGGAGGATAGGGGGAAGGGGGGAGGAGGAAAGGGGGAGGAAGGGGGGGGAGGAGGAGGGGAGGAAGGGGGGGGAAAAGGGGGAGGGGAGGGTGGGGGGGAAAGGGGCTAGGGGTAGAAGCAATAGGAAAGAGGAGGGGGTAATAAGGGGGAGAAGGTTTGGGATTTGGTTTTGTTGGGAGGAATAAGAGGTGGAAGAAGAAAGTAGGCCGGTAAAGGAGGTGGAGAGACAGGGTGTGCGAGGAGGAGGAGGAGG
>JACEEZ010019218.1:65000-67500 GCA_016584305.1 Chionoecetes opilio
GAAAAGGAGGATAGAAGAAGAGAAAATGCAAGGGTAGGGAGGCAAAAGGGAGGAAATGAAAGTAAGGTAGAAGGATGAGAGGAATAAAAGAGAAAAGCGAAGAGGGAATGGCATGTGAGGAGAGAAGGTTACGAAGAAGAAGAAGAGAGAAGGTTACGAAGAAGAAGAAGAGAGAAGGTTACGAAGAAGAAGAAGAGAAGGTTATGAAGAAGAAGCATGTTACGAAGGAAGAAGAGAGAAGGTTATGAAGAAGAAGAAGAGAGAAGGTTATGAAAAGGTGGGGAATTGAGACTAAAGAAGATGAGAGTAAGAAGAGACAGGAGAAACTTAAGAAAGGAAGAGAAGGAGCGATGTGTGAAGAGATGAATAGAAGAAGGAAAGAAAAATAAATAAAAGTGAAAGAGAGGGAAGACAGGAAAAGAATAATGAAAGTATTTAATGAGGGAAAACAAGAAAAATTTGGAATAAGGAGATATAACAGAAGGAAAACGAAGAAAAAGACTGAAGATACGATAGAGGAAATAAGGAAAATGTGAAGAAAAGAAGAAGTAGAAAAGAAACAATGAATACTAAAGATAATAAAGTTAAGAACAAGATTAAGAAATGAAGGATAAATTATGATAAACGATGATGAATGGAAGAGAGGACACAAAATAATGGAGGTGGAGAGAAGGAACGGTAAAAAAGTTAGAAAAGAAAGGAAAATATGTTAGAAAATAAAGGAAAATATGTTAGAAAATAAAGGAAAATATGTTAGAAAATAAAGGAAAATAAGTTAAAAAATAAAGGAAAATAAGTTAGAAAATAAAGGAAAATAAGTTAGAAAATAAAGGAAAATAAAGGAAAATAAGTTAGAAAATAAAGGAAAATAAGTTAGAAAATAAAGGAAAATAAGTTAGAAAATAAAGGAAAATAAGTTAGAAAAGAAAGGAAAATAAGTTAGAAAAGAAAGGAAAATAAGTTAGAAAGAAGGAAAAAAAATAAGTTTGAGAAGGAAAGGAAAATAAGGGAGAAGGAGGAGGAGTACCAGCTGGCGAACAGGTGGTATTACAGGTGGTCTCAGGTGTGGCGCCAGGTGGTCCACAGAGCCTCCCAGGTGGCGTGGATGGCAATCAGGCGCAGGTGACAGGTAGGCAGTGTTCCTTATCCGTCACGGGGTGGATTATGCACGTGGATGAGATGGGTGGGAAGGGATAATGGATGAATGAAGAGATAGAAGGAAGGATAAATGGGGTGTATGATAAGGAAAAAAAAGGGAAAATGGATGAGAGAAGGGATAGAGGGAAGGATAAATGGGGTGTATGATAAGAAAAAAAGGGAAAATGGATGAGGGAATGGATAAAAGGAAGGATAAATGGGGTGTATGATAAGGAAAAAAGGGAAAATGGATGAGAGAAGGGGCAGAGGGAGGATAAATGGGGTGTATGATAAGGAAAAAAGGGAAAATGGATGAGAGAAAGGGTAAAAGGAAGGATAAATGGGGTATATGATAAGAAAAAAAGGGAAAATGGATGAGGGAATGGATAGAGGGAAGGATAAATGGGGTGTATGATAAGAAAAAAGGGAAAATGGCTGGGAAGATGAGAGAAAGGGTAAAGGGAAGCGTAGATGTGTGGCATGATAAGAAACAAATAGGGAATAAGAAAGTTGGGAATAATAAAGTAATGAGTAAAGAAAGATAGAAGTAGATGATAGAATGAAAACACTTTACAACAGAGACAGGAGAACAATAGAAGGAAGAGGATAGAGGCACTTAGATTAGAGATAGAGGAAGAGGATAGAGGCACTTAGATTAGAGATAGAGGAAGAGGATAGAGGAACTTAGATTAGAGATAGAGGAAGAGGATAGAAGAACTTAGATTAGAGATAGAGGAAGAGGATAGAGGAACTTAGATTAGAGATAGAGGAAGAGGATAGAGGAACTTAGATTAGAGATAGAGGAAGAGGATAGAGGAACTTAGATTAGAGATAGAGGAACTTAGATTAGAGATAGAGGAAGAGGATAGAAGAACTTAGATTAGAGATAGAGGAAGAGGATAGAAGAACTTAGATTAGAGATAGAGGAAGAGGATAGAGGAACTTAGATTAGAGATAGAGGAAGTGGATAGAGGAACTTAGATTAGAGATAGAGGAAGAGGATAGAGGAACTTAGAAATTATAGATAGAGGAAGAGGATAGAGAAACTTAGATTAGAAGAAGAGGCATATAGGGAAGGATAGATGGGATAGATGATATAGAAGTAAATAGGGAATAAGACAGGAATGGGTAATAAGTAATGAGGTAGCGAGGAACATAGATATGAAAATGGATCATGGAAAGTGGATAGAAAAGTGGATTATTAGCAAAGATGAGGGATGGTGGAGGAGAGTGAAGAAGGAGAGGGGAAAGGGAGAGATGTGGAAGAGTTATGGACAGGTGGAGTGAGGGAAGACTGAAGATGAGTTAGAGAAGGAAGTGGATGAAGGGAATATAGAGGAGGAAAATTTGGAGTTAAAGAGTA
>JACEEZ010019218.1:72500-80000 GCA_016584305.1 Chionoecetes opilio
TGTCTGTATGGATGTCTGTTCCTATCTGTCTTTTAGTTCTGTCTTGTTTCCCTGTCTATTATGTATTAGCATGCCTGTCTGTCTGTCTGTTTGTTTTTCTCTGTGCCTATATATCTATCTATCTGTTCATATATTTACGTGTCTTTGTTTATCTTTGCTTCTTCTGTCATTTTATCCGTATGTTGTGTAGTAGCATGCCTGTCTGTCTGTCTGTTTTACTCTGTGGCTATATATCTGTCTGTTTATCTATGTCTTTGTCTGTCTGTCTGTCTGTCTGTCTGTCTGTCTGTCTGTCTGTCTGTCTGTCTGTCTGTCTGTCTGTCTGTCTGTCTCTCTCTCTCTCTCTCATCAGCCGGTAGTGGGACTGGATTCGCCGTGAAGAGGATTGAGTTCGCCGCCACCTCCCTCGCGGCGTCAGCTTTTCCGAGGCTCATTTGTTTCTCGGATGATCCCGCCCGACCTTATCTCCCGCCCGACCTTATCTTCTGCCCGACCTTATTTTCTAGCCACCACCCCGAAGGTCATGTTGTCTATTCTCGGCAGGAGGAGAAGATGGAGGAGGAAGGAGATGAGGTAAGGGATGATGAGGAAGAAGGTGAGTGAGGTATAAGGATATGGTGGTGACTGGGAAAGGTGAGGAAGAGATAGGTAGAGGAGGAGGGAGAGGAGGGGAGAGGAAGGAAGAGAAGGAAGAGAAGGAAGAGAAGGAAGAGAAGGAAGAGAAGGGGAAGGTATAAAAATAGGAAGGTTTTTGGAAGACTATATAATGATATATTGAGTATGAGGAGGAGAGAGAGAGAGGAGAGAGAGAGAGAGGAGAGAGAGGAGAGAAGAGAGAGAGAGAGAGAGAGGAGAGAGAGAGAGAGAGAGAGAGAGAGAGAGAGGAGAGAGGAAGAGAGAGAGAGAGAGAGAGAGAGAGAGAGAGAGGAGAGACACACACACACACACAGGTACCTCTCTCTCTCCTTAACGACCAAATTGTGGACAGACCCTCTTGTCATTATTTCGGTGATAAAGAGAGAAGACTCGTAATAAAAGAAATATAAGGACATAAAAAAAGAAAAGCAAAAAGAAAGTCGTCCTTCTTCCTCAAACTCTCCATCCGACTTTCAAATGACACTAATTTCCTCCCAATATGTCTGCTTTTTCACCACTTTTCATCCATCACGTAGATTTTTTTCTCGGACGGTCGTGTACTTTTTTTTCTCTTTGCCTTGTCTCTTGTGTTTCGGTCCAATATCCATCAGTAGATTCTTGTCTGTGTTCATTTATTTTTGTTTTTCTCGCAACATCCGGGTCTGGTGTTTTTTTTCGCCAGTAAATTCGTTTTTCTTGCGGCGTGACAATATAGATTTTTCTTATTCTTTTCTGCCTAGTGAAATCATTGTCATTTTCACACTTTAATAATAATGAAAAAAATACATTGACTGAAAATATTATCATTATCATTATTATTAGTCATTATTATTGTTATTATTACCATCATGCTAACATTGAAAATATCATCATTATCTGTATCATTAATCATTATCATCATTTTCATTATTTATTCATCATACTAACATTAAAAACATCATTATTATTATTAGTCATTATTATCATTATTTTTATTATCATCATACTATACCCACCCCACCCGCGAGACTAAGTTGAGCTGGGACGACTATAGTTTCCACGTTAAAATCATCGTAATCATATTTTTTAAGGATTGATAATAATGTTTTGTATCTATTTCCAGGAAGGCTATTGGGTGGCGAGTCTCTTTTCCTTGTTTATCATTGGCTGCCGAGGGACCAATCAAAACACTTTTATTGGCGGGCGCAAGCTTCTCGAAATTCAATTATGACCTGCTGATGACCCGCTGTTGTTGTTGTTGTTGTTGTTGTTGTTGTGGAGAGAAAGAGATGAAGGAAACAGAGGAGATAGGTATTAGTGGAAGGGATGAAGGAGTGAGGGACGAAGGGAGGAAGAGATATAATACAGTAATAACATGAAGGAGGAAGAGTAGAAGAGTAAGGAAGAGTAGGAAGGTAATACTAAATATGAAGGAAAAGATTAGAATAGGGAGAGGAAGGAAGTAGAGGGAGAAGCAATAGGAGGAAGAGATAGTAATATACCTAAAGGAGGAAGAGAAGAATAGGGAGAGGAAGGAAATGGAGGGTGAAGCAAAAGGAGGAAGCAGAGAACAACGAAAGAAATGGAAAAATAAAAGAAAGAAAAATAAAAGAAAGAAATGGAAAAAGAAAAGAAATGGAAAAAGAAAGAAATGGAAAATGCAAAGAAAGAAATGGAAAAAGAAAAGAAGGAAATGGAAAAAGAAAGAAATGGAAAAAGAAAAGAAAGAAATTGAAAAATAAAAGAAAGAAATGGCAAAAGAAAAGAAAGAAAAAGAAAAAGAAATGGAAAAATAAAAGAAAGAAAAATAAAAGAAAGAAATGGAAAAAAGAAAAGAAAGAAATGGCAAAAGAAAAAAAAGAAAAAGAAGAAAGAAATGGAAAAAGAAAAGAAAGAAAAAGAAAAGAAAGAAATGGAAAAAGAAAATAAAAAATGGAAAAAGAAAAGAAAGAAATGGAAAAGAAAAGAGAAAGAAAATGAAAAGGAAAAAGAAAAGGAAAAAGAAAAGAAAGAAAAGAAAGAAAATGAAAATGAAAGGGAATGAAAATTAACGTTAAAATTATTGTAACTCAAGAAATCAAGAAAAATGGTAAAAACTAAAACATGGAAAATTTAAGACAAACGTGATAATTGTAATTCGCAATAAAAACAACTTCATGTGGATTTTTTCATAACTTTCATGTAATATTTTTCTAAAGTTTCCTGAGTCGCATGAAAAGTATTGATCTGTTTACGAGACCTTATTTTCACCGAGGACCATTTTCTCGTCAATATTTTCACCGAAGACCATTTTCTCATCAATATTTTCACCGAGGACCATTTTCTCATCAATATTTTCACCGAGGACCATTTTCTCATCAATATTTTCACCGAGGACCATTTTCTCATCAATATTTCACCGAGGACCATTTTCTCATCAATATTTTCAACGAGGACATTTTTTCATCAATATTTTCACCAGAGGAACATTTTCTCATCAATATTTCACCGAGGACCATTTATTTTCTCATCAATATTTTCACAGAAGGCATTCTCATCAATATTCACGAGACCATTTTCTTATCAAATTCACCGAGGACCATTTTCATCAATATTTTTACCGAGGACCATTTTCATCAATATTTTCACGAGGACCATTTTCTCATCAAATTTCACCGAGGACCAATGTTTCTCATCAATATTCACAGGGACCATTTTCTCATCAATATTCACGAGACCATTTACTCATCAATATTTCACGAGGACATTTTCTCATCGATTTTTCACGAGGACCATTTCTATCGATATTTTTCACCGAGGACCATATTCTCATCGATATTTTCACCGAGGACCATTTTCTCATCGATTTTTCACCGAGGACCATTTTCATCAATATTTCACCGAGGACCATTTTCTCATCAATATTTTCACCGAGGACCATTTTCTCATCGATATTTTCACCGAGGACCATTTTCTCATCAATATTTTCACCGAGGACCATTTTCTCATCAATATTTTCACCGAGGACCATTTTCTCATCAATATTTTCACCGAGGACCATTTTCTCATCGATATTTTCACCGAGGACCATTTTCTCATCAATATTTTCACCGAGGACCATTTTCTCATCAATATTTTCACCGAGGACATTTATCAATATTTTCACGAGGACCATTTCATCAATATTTTCACCGAGGACCATTTTCTCATCAATATTTTCACCGAGGACCATTTTCTCATCAATATTTTCACCGAGGACCATTTTCTCATCATATTTTCACCGAGGACCATTTTCTCATCAATATTTCACCGAGGACCATTTTCTCATCAATATTTTCACCGAGGACCATTTTCTCATCGATATTTTCACCGAGGACCATTTTCTCATCAATATTTTCACCGAGGACCATTTTCTCATCAATATTTTCACCGAGGACCATTTTCTCATCGATATTTTCACCGAGGACCATATTCTCTTCTATACAATTTTTACACCTTTTCGTTTTCATTGTCTCATTTATTTGATACGCTTTCTCTAATAAACATTTCTTCTCTTACATAATTCCTTTCGTCTTCTAAACTTCTATTCTACTACCCTTTTCTTTTCTACTCCTTCACCCTTTCCCATTCTTTCCCTTCCCCTTCACCTTCTTATCTGCGCCTCCTCACTTTCCAGCCATTCACCTTACCCTTTAGACCTGAAAAATTCCTTACGTCGCACCTATCGTATCATACCACCTTCACCTTTTCTTCCCTTCTTTTTCTTTCCTCTCCTTCTCCTTCCTTCTTTCTCTTGCATCCCCCCTTCTTCTTTCCTCTCCTTCTCCGCCTTCCTTCCTTCTTTTACATTCTCCATTCATCTTTTTTCCTCCCTTCTCCTCCTTTCTTCTCCTTTTTTCCTCTCCTCTTCTCCTTCTTTCTTCTCCTGCATCCCCCCTCCACCTTCTTTCCTCTCCTCCTCTTCGTTCATTCTCCTTTTCCTCTCTTCTTCCTTTCCTCTCCTTCTCCTCCTCTTTTCATCTCCTGCATCCTCCCTTTCCCTTCTTTCCTCCCCTTCTCCTCCTCCTTCCTTCTCCTGCATCCTCCCTTCTTCTTTCCTCTCCTCCTCCTCTTCCTTTCTTCTCCTGCGTCCCCTAGTCACCTGTTCTCGTGTACCTGTTTAATTACCCGGCGAGATCGACCTCGAGCCTCCATCGCCCTCATTAACAAGAGTCTAATTATCCCTGTTATCTGGGTTGCCTTCATTTACCCTTATCTGAGGACGCAGGCAGACAGGTGCGCGGGTGACCTCGAACTGCTAATTACCGTCTCATTAAGCATTTCAGGTCTGGTAATGAGGCAGCTGGCCATTCTCACCTGCCTCGCGTCTCTTGTCTTTGTTTCTCACTTGGGATTTGTAAATACAGGTCAATAAAGAGGAGTTATTGGGTAGGCAGAAGGCGATTGGTGGGTTTTGAGACAGAGAGAGAGAGAGAAGAGAGAGAGAGAGAGAGAGAGAGAGAGAGAGAGAGAGAGAGAGAGAGAGAGAGAGAGAGAGAGAGAGGAAAAATTAGATTGACGTCGAATAGTTGAGCAAATATATAGACAACATATTCAGATTGCACACACACACACACACACACACACACACACACACACACACAGACACACACACACACACACACACACACACACACACACACACACACACACACAACACACACAAACACGTTTATGAATAGGTCTTATCATTTCATGATATAATCCAGGGTTGAAAAAATATCCCATTATTTTCATAAAAATCAATTAAAATACGATTAAATTCGTGTTTTTTTTTATATTTGTTTTTATATATTTATTTATTTACTTTTTTTTGCTGTGGGAATAGTTTGGTTAGGTTAGGATAGGTGTGTGTGTGTGTGTGTGTGTGTGTGTGTGTGTGTGTGTGTGTGTGTGTGTGTGTGTGTGTGTGTGTGTGTGTGTGTGTGTGTGTGTGTGTGTGTGTGTGTGTGTGTGTGTGTGTGTGTTTTGTGTGTGTGTGTGTGTGTTTTGTGTGTGTGTGTGTGTGTGACTGTGTGTGCGTGTGGATAATTAAGAAAGAACGACGAATTTGCTGGTCGAATAAAGTTAAATCAATTCGTCCATGATTCATATTCTAATTGTAAGAATTGAATCGCGAGTGCTGAGACATAACGGCTAGAATGGACGGTAAACAGACTGCAGACGGGAAAGTTGACATTAGTAAACTGCGACTTATTGAAGGACTGTCAGAATGTGAATCAGATTTGAGGAAACAGTAGACAAGTGGAAATGTGGAGGTGAGAGGAGCAGGTGAGAGGACAGGAAAAGGTGAAGGAGAGGGGAGTGGGAGAGGCGAGAGGGAGTGGGAGAGGGGAGATAAACTGTGGGGGAGAGGGGAGGGTTGAGGAGGGGAGGAAGTGTCTCTGAGGGAGTGTAAGTGGGAGGGGAAGAGGATAATAGGATAAGAGAGAGAGAGAGAGAGAGAGAGAGAGAGAGAGAGAGAGAGAGAGAGAGAGAGAGAGAGAGAGAGAGAGAGAGAGAGAGAGAGAGAGAGAGAGAGAGAGAGAGAGAGAGAGAGAGATGAACCGACAGAGACAGACAGAGAATGAAAGTTATAAATAAGAAGAAACAAAAAAACGGAAAAAGAAAAAAGAAAGAAAAGAAGAAGAAAAAAAAAGAAAAAAAAAGATAATCTGTTTTAGACAACGAATAATGCAAAAAAGTATAAATGTTCTGAAAAAAAACTTAAATAGGTAGTCGAGGTGAAAGATTATAATTCACGTAAAATATGTAATAATATAAGAAAATACGTATTTGATGTTCTACGAATTTGAATTATTATTTACCTAGGATTTGATTGACTCTCCTATCATCATTAATTAACACGTCCACCTGTGACTCATATTTCACCACCATATAATTAACCACCTGTGTTAATTATCCACCTTGTTTAATGTCACCACCATTTCCACCATCACCACCATCACCATCGGCACCACAACCATCGTCCTCACCACTCTTATCATCACTATCACCATTACCACTGTCATCACCACCGTTATCAAAGACTTCACCACCATTATCACCACTTAAACGCCACCATCATACCTACCATACGTCGAGTACCACTACCACCACCACTACTACTACTACTACTACAACTACTACCACTACTACTGCAGTGTAAGTTAGCAACACTATCAATTACCAACTATCTATTACCAACGCTATCAATGTTTCCTTTAAACCACGAAATACTACTTCCACTACAACTACCACTACTACTACAACTAATTTGACTACTACTTCTTCTTCTACTATTTCCTACTATTACTACCAATATTGTTGTTTTTTGATACAATACACTCACCCTACTACTATACTACTACGACTATAATACTACTACACTACTACTACTACTACTACCTACTACACTACTACTACTACTACTACTACTACTACTACTACTACCACTACTACTACTACTACCACTTGCACCATTCTGGAAACACCTGGTGACCGTGGCAGCGACAGATGGAGTCTATGGTTAATCCTCTTACACCCCAACACACTACCACTCTAACTGCCTCCCTCCCTCTCTCCCTCCCTCCTTCTCCCTCTCTCCTTCCCTCCCTCCCTCCCTCCTTCTCTCTCCCTCCCGTCCTTCTGTCTCTTCTCTCCTCCCCTCCCTTGTCCTCCTACGTTTCCATCAGTTCCTCCCTCTTTCCCTCCCCTTCCCTCCTCTCATCCATCCTGTTCCTCCTTCCCTTCCTCCCTCCTCCATCTCTCCTACATCGGTGTGAGGTTATATGAATGAAGATGTGAAATAATTGTCCATATAAAGCGTATATCATTGTTAAGTTGATAATGACTCAGCCTCTGTACTTATGGTGGAAAATGACAAAA
>JACEEZ010019218.1:85000-87500 GCA_016584305.1 Chionoecetes opilio
GGACTTTAGCACATTAACTCCCCTTTTGTTTCCAATGTATTCAGTTTAAATAAAAAAATAAAAAAAAGAGAGAAAGAAAGAGAAAACAAAAAAAGAGAAATATGTCACCCAAAAAAATAAAGCAAAAAAATAAAACCCAGATTCCATTTACCAGCTATAAAAGAGGGAAGACGAGAAGGGCGCAGACGCAGAATGAAAAGAAGTAAGTAGGAGGTGGAGGAGGAGAAGGTCAGGAGGAGGAAGAGCCAATGATAAGGCGCCTTCTTCCTTCCCTGGTCGCATCCTGGCCTCGCTATTGGTCAGGGGAGATAGGATGAAGGCATTACGTGAGCAGGAATGAACACAGAGCCGCCACACTTCCCCACTTTGTAACACCCGTGACGTCACGCACACACACACGCTGATTGGTGGGATGCACTGGCGACCTCTTGAGTGTTGACCAATCATAGACGTCCACTTTATCACGATGGCTATCATACTAGGAGATACTATAAGGGAAGATATATAAATAGATAGAAATAGATATAGAAATAGAAATATGTAGAGATGGATAGATATAGAAATGGATAGACGAAACAGGGACGACAGTGAAAAGGACAATAATAAGTAAAAGTGAAGTGCTAGAAGGGAAAAAAAAGAGAGACAATAGTATATATACGTAAATGCTGCTTTACATTATCTGTATCATTTATTTTATTATTATATGTGTGTTATATTGTTTAGTTATGACTGTAATGCAATGGTTATCACTATCATGTATGCTGCCTTTTATTATTTGTATGACTTATTTTATCATTTATTTCATTATTATTATTATTATTATGTGTGTTTTATTATGTTTCATTATGACTGAGGTCTTGAAGAAAATTTTTTTTCATTATAAAGTTTTTTTTAATTACTTTTTATTATGTTTAGAAAGTATAATAAGAGGTTTTTAATTAAGTCAAGTGAGTGTGTGTGTGTGTGTGTGTTGTATTTTCTTGAGTTCAGTCTGATTCCCGTGGAGACGTGAGCAAGTAATGGCATGAAATTTATCTTTATTTTCCTCCAGAACATTATGGACGGTAATGCAGCTTATCGTCTTATCTAAACTCTCTCTCTCTCTCTCTCTCTCTCTCTCTCTCTCTCTCTCTCTCTCTCTCTCTCTCTCTCTCTCTCTCTCTCTCCACAACACATCATTTAATACACACTTGATAAGTTGTCTGATACTTTCCTACGCCATGCACACTACTGCTACTACTACTACTACTACTACTACTACTACTACTACTACTACTACTACTACTGCTGCTGCTGCTACTACTACTACTACTACTACTACTACTACTACTACTACTGCTGCTACTACTACTACTACTACTACTACTATACTACTACTACTACTACTACTACTACCACCACCACCAACACCACCACCACTACTACCACTACTACCACTATTACTACCACTACTAAGACTACTCCTATTACTACGCCATGCACATTACTACTACTACTATTACTACTACTACTACTAATACTACTACTACTACTACACTACAACTACCACAACCACCACCCCCACCACCCCCACCACCCCCACCACCACCACTACCATCACCACTACCACCCCCACCACCACCACTACCATCACCACTACCACCACCACTACTACCACTACTACTACCACTACTAAGACTACTCCTATTACTACGCCATGCACACTACTACTCCTATTACTTTTACTACTACTACTACTACAACATCCACAGCCCCCACCCCCACCACCACCACTACCACCACCACTACCACCACCACTACTACTACCACTACTAAGACTACTCCTATTACTACTACATTGCAGCTTCATCCAAATACATAAATAAATCTGCATATTTTTTTGTCCAAGGGCTTACACACTGCCCTGACTTGCCTCTATAATTATCCTGTAAAAACCTAAATACTTCTAGATCATATAGGACATACAAATATAACCAGTCTAAAAACGGGTGTAACAAGTATGAAAGAGTCTAAAAAGTATGAAAAAGTCTAAAAAGTATGAGTCTAAAAAGTATGAAAAAGTCTAAAAAGTATGAAAGAGTCTAAAAAGTATGAAAAAGTCTAAAAAGTATGAAAGAGTCTAAAAAGTATGAAAAAGTCTAAAAAGTATGAAAGAGTCTAAAAAGTATGAAAAAGTCTAAAAAGTATGAAAGAGTCTAAAAAGTATGAAAAAGTCTAAAAAGTATGAGTCTAAAAAGTATGAAAAAGTCTAAAAAGTATGAGTCTAAAAAGTATGAAAAAGTCTAAAAAGTATGAGTCTAAAAAGTATGAAAAAGTCTAAAAATAAAACCCCTTGCGGCCTACACAAATCAGCTCCTGCTAACTCATTATCATGTCATCCTATCTATGATCTTATCTAACATTCTAACAAAGCTCTCTATCGTATTCCCTCTCACTACCTGACTCCAAAGCTTGCTACACACCTCCAACAATGTATAAGTAATTATGTGTATGCATTTCT
>JACEEZ010019218.1:97500-115000 GCA_016584305.1 Chionoecetes opilio
CGTACAGACACACACACACACACCACCCCACACACCATACTTGGAAGAAAGACCGTGCTTCGTTTACCGCATACTTTAAATTGTCCAGCCTCGGGTGCTTTAGCTCTCTCTCTCTCTCTCCCCCTCTCTCCCCCTTTCCCTCTCTCTCTTTTCTCTCCTCTCTCCTCTCTCTCCCCCTCTCCTCTCTCTCCTCTTTTTCCCCTTTTTCTTCTTTACCCCTACAATTTTCTCTTTTATCTCGAATTTATTTTCTTCCTTATTTCTGAATTATTTTCTCGTATTGTCTTCCTGTCCTCACTGTTATCTTCAATAGTCCTTGAATAAACTATCACTGCCTTATTTCCTCCTCTCATTCTTCCCTCTCTTCTAAAACCTTTCCTTCCTTCATCTTCTCTTATTTCTTGAAGCTTCCTTAGGCACTGTCAGTCTGCACTTCTCATCCTTTAGGCCTGTTGCACCTTTTTTCTTTATTCGCTATGCCTAAACGCCTCCCTTTCTTACCTTTAAATGACCTCTTTTACTTAATGTTCACCTCTGAAGTAGTAAATCTCTCATTTCTTCATACTCCAACTCCTTCTTTATTATTTTTCTTCATCTCTTCCCCATCATCATCATCTTCCTCCTCCTCCTCCTTCCTCTTCCTCCTTCTCCTCCTTCCTCTGATATCAACGTAATCATCTCCAAAAAATATGAAAAAAGTCAGTTTAATTCACAAACACACACACACACCACACACCACACAGCACCACCACCCCACAAACACACAAACACACACAAACCCCACACACACAATCCGTAGTGTATGGTTTCAGCTCGGTTCACAACCGGGGGAATTTTCCCGGGTTCGATCCCCGGGGGAGCGGAAAAAAGAGGGTTTTTTTCCTTTTAAAACCCCCAGCCCCTGTCCACCCAGCTTGAATGGGTCGGGTGTTTTTGCCGGGGGTTTGTGACCCCCCCCCCGGGGGGGATGGCTTGGCCAACACTAAAGAACTGGATGAATTTTAAAAAAGGTTAAAATGGGGACCCCGGGGGCCTACGGGTAGCTCGGCCCCCGTAAAATACAACTTGAATAAAACTAGAGAAAACACACACACACACACCACCAACACCAAAAAAACAAACAACACACAACACTTGGAAAAAAAATCAAATTTTCCCCATTTAAAATTTTAACTTTCCCCCTTTTCTTTTCCCCCGTTTTTCCCCCCTTTTCTCTCTCTCTCTCTCTCTCTTCTCTCTCTCTCTCTCTCTTTCCCCTCTCTCTCTCTCTCTCTCTCTCTCTCTCTTTTGTCTTTTTATTTTACAGCGACTATTCAAGTTTAAAACCAGGATCTATTTCCCAGTTGCAGGTTGACCTTTTAAATCCGCCCCTCCCTTTCACCCTCAACGATGACCTTTGCCCTTTAACTCCTCCCCCTCCTTCCCCCTCCCCCCAAGATTTTCTCTTCTTCTCGAGTCACAAGATGGAGGACAAACAGATAGTCAAACAGACAGAGAGGCGAGGCATAATAAACTTTCTGAATACTTTCCATAGCGCAGTGTTTTTTTCTTTAAGTAAATAAAGGTTCTGGGCGGAGGAAAGAAGGAGGAATAGGAGGAGGCAAGGGAGGAGGAGGAGGAAGCAAAGATGAGGATATATACTAAGTCCCATTTCTATATATAAACAACAAATATTTCAATCACATTTCAATATAACAAAAAGATACAAACTTATCGATTTGTTCTTTCTAATACACAGACTTACATCTCATATCTATATTTAGTGAAAAATATGGACATCCTTTATTTTTCTATATAAAAAATAGACTTAAATACAATCTGATATATTCACAAAACAATAGACATCATTTTCGAGGGTATCAAAAAATTCAGAAAGGCCTCAAAAAGAAAAGAAAGAGAGAGAGAGGAGAAGGAGAGAGAGAGAGAAGAGGGGAGGAAGAGAGAGAGAAGAGGAGAAGAGAGAGAAGAGAGAGAGAGAGAGAGAGAGAGAGAGAGAGAGAGAAAAAAAAAAAGTCTGTTTCTTTGCGGGGGTTTTAGTTTTAAATGTTTATCTTATTTATCCCTTTATAATATGTGTTACCGCCAGGGAATAAAGGTTTTTAAAAAAGGGAAAAGGAGGAGAAGGGGGAGGGGAGGAGGGAAAGGAGGAGGGGGAGGGGAGGGAGGAGGAGGAGGGGGAGGAGGAGGGGGAGGAGGAGGGGAGGGGGATGTACAAGATGGAAAGTGGGAAAAAAAGGGCCGAAAGAAAAAAAGAAAATATGACAACAGAACGAAAGGATCTTGTTTCTCTAAAGTGAGAGGGGGAGAGAGAGGAAAAAAAGAGAGGAGAGGAGAGAGAGAGAGAAGAGAGAGGCAAAAAGAGGAGAGAGAGAGGGGAGAGAGAGAAGAGAGAGAGAAGAGAGGAGAGAGAAAAGGGGAGGGAGAGAGAGAGAGAGGGAGAACCAAAAATCGTACAAAAACCCCCCAATCATCAAGGTAATAAAAAAAGAAAAAAAAAGACAGGGAAAAAAGAAAGTAAAAAGAATTAAAAAAAAGGCAAAATCGGACGTGAGTGAGACGATAAAAAAAAAAAGAGATCGCTTCCAAAATTAACCAAAACCCGTGAAATTAAGTGAACCCGAGAGCGCAGACCACTGTCTCTCCATTTATTTATTCCTTCATAGTTTTGAGTTAAGAACCCTTATTTGTCTCGTTCCCTTCCCTCCTCCTCCTCCCTGGCCCCTCCCCCCTCCTCCTTTCCCCCCTCCTCCCCCCGGGACCCTAATCCCCACCAAACCCCTTCTTCTTTCCCCCCTTTCTCCTCCCCCCTCCCCTCCCCCCTCCTCCCCCTCCTCCCCTAAAATGTAAAGGGGGAAAAAACTTGGGGGTATCTTGGTCTTTTTTTTCTCTCCTTTTTTTATTTTCTATCTTTCTCTGCTTTGTAGGATCCCACCCCCCCCTCTCTCTCTTCCCCTCTCTCTCTCTCTTTTTCCTCTCTCTCTCCTCTCTCTCTCTCTCTTCCCCCTCTCCTCTTCTCTCCCTTTTCCCTCCCCCACAAAATCCTTTACATTTTTTCAACCGGAAAAAAGTCTATGGAGGGTTTCGAAATTTTTGTGTTTTTGTTTTTTTGTTTGTTTGTTATTTGTATGTGGTGTGTGTGTGGTGTGGGTGTGTGTGTGTGTGGTGTGTTGTGTGTGGTGTGGTGTGTGTGTTCTTCACATTAAATACAGCAAAAATGTACAAAATTTTCCGCAGATTGATACAGCGGTATACTAACAAAGAACCCATAGTAATGTAGATGTGTATAGTAGAGAGTAGTAGTAGTTGTAGTAGTATAGTAGTAGTATAGTATTAGTTGTGTAGTGTAAATAAGTAGTAGTAGTGTAGTGTTGTAGTAGTAGATATAGTAGTAGTAGTTGTATAGATTAGTTTGTAGTGTAGTAGTAGTAGTAGTAGTAAGTAGTAGTAGTTTAAAATTGTAGTATTATAGTAGTAGTATAGTTGTGTAGTAGTAGTAGAGTAGTGTAGTAATAGTATAGTTTGTAGTAGTTTGTATAGATAGTGTAGTAAGTAGGGGATGAAGAGAAGAGAAGTGTGTGTGTGTGGTTTTTTGTAGTTAATTATGGTTAGGGTTTTAGATATCGGGCCCACCAGGGCCCCTTTTGTATAGGGGGTGGGGCCCCCCGAACTTTAACCAAAGGGGCCAAATGTGGGGGGAGGGGGCATTTAGTGTAGAAATTATAGAGGTTAAAAATTTAAANTTGCCCATTTCAGTCTCTCCCAGCGAGAAGTGTTCGTACTATAATCAATAGTGAAGTCATAAGACAAATTTCAATTCTCAATTCAGTTGTAATCAATGTAAATCCTAACCAATTATTTTCATTAATAACAAGGTACCAGTAACAACCTAGAAAATCAGGCAACACACTCACTTACGTACTTACTAGTACTACACTACTCACTATACTACTATACTCACCTACTATCTACTACTACTACTACTACATACTACACTATACTATACGACTACTACCTACTACTACTATACACTACTACTACACTACTACTCTACTACAGTACTACTACTACTATTACTACTACTACTACTACTACTACTACTACTACTACTACTAGACTACTACTACTACTACTACCACTACTACTACTACTACAGTACTATACTACTACTATTACTACTACTACTACTATACCACTACTACTACTACTACATTACTATTACTACTACTACTACTACCACTACTACTACTATACTACTACTACTACTACCACTACTACTATCACTACTACTATCTACTACTACTAACTACTACTACTACTACTACTACTACTACCACTACTACTACTACTACTACTACTAACTACTACTACTATTATTACTACTACTACTACTACTACTACTACTACTACTACTACTACTATTACTACTACTACTACTACTACTACTACTACTACCACTACTACTACTACTACCACTACTACTACTACTACTACTACTACTACTACACTACTACTACTACTACCTACTACTACTACTACTACTACTACACCTACTACTACTACTACTACTACTATACTACTACCACTACTACTACTACTACTACTACTACTACTACTACTACTACTACTACTACTACTACTACTACCACTACTACTACTACTACTACTACTACTACTACTACTACTACTACTACTACCACACACACACACACATTTCGTTGATGCAAAACACCAGTGTAATTGTCATTAAGAATTTATCTCTTATTTTTGGTGTCAGTGCTATCTATGTTTAGATGAGTATTGTGTAGAGTTAGTCATTAGTCTTTTGCAATTACTTTTTCTAGATACCTATTTTTTTATTTTTTTATTAGTTATGTAACATTATATTTGTATGATTTAAATTGTTGAATCCTCTGGGAGCTGTGCTCCATACTTTTTTATAAAGTCTGACCTTACCCAATAAATTCACAATTCAATTCAATTCAATTCAATTCATTCACACACACACACACACCTCAAGTCCTCCAGTTTGATCTGAAATCGCAGCTTGGAGGAGAGGAGTTGCAAGTTGCCGCCGGTAAAGTTGGGCCACTTGTGCACCTTGTCCAGCACGGTGTCTGTGCGACGGTAGGTGTCCTGCAGGTTGGTTCTGAGGGCACGGGGGAGAGAGTAGTAGTAGTAGTAGTAGTAGTAGTATAGTAGTAGTAGTAGTAGTATAGTAGTAGTAGTAGTGTAGTAGTAGTAGTATTGTATAAAATGTCTGGCCCACATGCTCTAAGAACATGTTATCAGTGTACGAAACAGGATCACAAATGTATAAATTGTCTTTTGTGTTAAGCAAAAAAGAAAATGTGTCAACTGTAGGAAGGACGATGGGTTTCAAAACCCCCTGGGACGTGACCAGGGCAGGGAGAGGGAAGAGGAGGAGTTAGGCGACAGCCAGGAGCCCCAGGATGAAGGTCAACAAGATGGAAGACAGAGGGACATTGAAGTGCCGGACAGCCCGCCACCACCATCACCGTTATCGTCACCGCGCACTCCACCACCGCCACAACATGATGTGCCCCAACTAAACCTCGATGCGGAGGAAAATGAGAGGAGGAACTCCATATGGAAAGGACGAACGGAGGAAGAAACAACAAGATGGGTGAATAACACCTATCTTGAGATAGCTGGGTGGTCAGCCAAAAATCTTTTTGAGCCACCAAAATGTACAGCCACGGCCAAACTAGTCAAAGAAATGGTCGGCCTCCTCAACACCTACACCCAAGACACGCCCTTTGCACCACATGCGCTGAAAGTCTTCTTCCTTCTTCCTAAACTCTTCTTCCAGAAGACACATCAAAAGGCCAAGACAAACAACAATGTGAAAGCACTCACAAGAAGAGGTGACCTATGGGCAAACAATAAACTGGATGAGCTCCTTGAGGAATCGAGAGCCATACAGAAAAGACTACCAAGACTTCCTCCAAATAAACATAGGAATGACGATAAGGCCCGCGGCTTTGCAGATAGGATGCGACAAGGCAACGTTTCATCCGCACTCCGGGCACTTGATGAAGAACAGACCGGCGGTGTGTTGCCACTCACCGAGGAAACCATCCAATTGCTGGAGGACAAACATCCTCCACCCAGCAATTTAGAGGGACTTAGACTGCAGGGACGCCTTCAAATCTTAAACAGCGTCATTTATGAGATGATAACAGGAGAGATGGTTTGGAAAAAAGCTCCCCAGACAAAAGGCAGCGGGGGTCCTTCAGGCTTGGATGCAAGAGGGTGGCGCCGCCTGCTGAGCAGCACTCACTGTGGCAGTGTCGCTGGTGACTTGTGCAGCGCCCTAGCAGCACTAGCGAGAAAACTTGCCGCCGCCAACTGTCGACATGTTGACGCCCTGACTGCTTGCCGCCTTATCCCCCTTGACAAGAAGCCAGGGTGCAGGCCCATCGGCATTGGGGGAAGTCCTCCGCCGGATTATAGGGAAATGCATCATGGCGGTGGTCAAGGAGGATGTAAGAAGAGCGGCAGGGAACCTACAGGTGTGTGCGGGACAGCAGGCAGGTGGGGAAGCGGCCATCCACGCCATGGGGAAGATCTTTGGCCAGGAAGAATGTGAAGCGGTGCTGTTAGTGGACACTAAAAATGCATTTAACACTTTAAACAGAAAGACAATGCTTCACAACATTCGAGTTAAGTGTCCCTCACTTGCGACATATGTTGAAAACACATACAGTGAGCCTTTAGACATGTATATAAGTGTTAATAGTAATAGTAGTGTTAAGGTTTTGAAATCAATGGAGGGAACAACGCAAGGTGACCCAGTGGCCATGGAAATTTACGCCCTTGGCTTATCAGTGCTTCAAAATGTGATTTCGTATGAAAAAACACATGTGAAGCAAGTGGCATACGCGGATGACCTATCAGGGGCCGGGAAAATCACAGCCTTAAAGGAGTGGTGGACCCTTGTGAATGACAACGGCCCTATTATAGGATACACACCCAACGCCACCAAGTCCGTCCTTATTGTTAAACCCGAACATAATGACAATGGGGTGGAACTTTTCAATGGCAGTGGGGTCCTTGTGACAAAGGACGGACAGCGACACTTGGGTGCAGTGATTGGAACAGAGGAGTTCAAGGTGAAATACGTTGGGGAGAAAGTGTCGGACTGGGTGAAAGAGGTGGACCTTCCTGTCCGACATGGCCAAGACAGAACCACACGCAGCTTACTCAGCGTTCACGCATGGCCTACAACATCGATGGAGCTTCGTCAAGCGCACCATCCCAGGCATCAGCCCTCTCCTCAGACCGCTGGAAAACTCAATCAGGAACACCTTCCTACCAGCGCTGCTGAGATCCCATATCATGGGGAATGACGAGAGGGCGCTGCTGACACTTCCACCAAGACTGGGTGGGATGGGGATCACATCCCCTGAGAGACTGGCCGATGAAGAAAACCTAAACTCCATCAACCTCACCAGTTCCCTCACCGAAAAAATCATAGCTCAAGACGCAAATGGTGAAACAGACCAGAATGCGATCTTGGAGCTAAAGAAAACCATTTCTAGAAGCAGGCAAAGTGCACAAGTGGAAAGCTTGGAACGCCTAAAAGGCGTCCTGCCGGATGATACCGTGAGGAAAATTCACACTGCACAGGAAACGGGAGCGTCCAACTGGCTAACATGCCTGCCTATCAGAGCAAAAGGCTTCAGCCTTAACAAACAAGAATTCGTAGACGCCGTTGCTCTGAGGTATGGCTGGCCAGTGGAGGGAATTCCCAAAACCTGTGCATGTGGATCCCCAAACGACGTCAACCACACCAATCAATCCACACGTGTAAAAGGGGGGGATTCGTGTGCATCAGACACGATGAGGTGAGGGATGTGACGGCCAGTATGCTCAGGGAGGTGTGCCGCGACGTCTCCACCGAACCAACTCTTCTCCCCCTGGATGGCGAACACATGCAGTACAGGACGGCCAACACCGCCAACGAGGCCCGGGTGGACGTAAGTGCTCGTGGATTTTGGACCAGAGGACGGAGAGCCTTCATGGACATCAGAATCTTCGATCCGATGGCCGCCTGCCACCGGGGGATCTCATTGGAAGCCGCCCACAAAAGGAATGAGCAGGAGAAAATCAGGGCGTATGGGGAAAGGATTCAACATGTTGATCAGGGCAGCTTCACACCCCTGGTCTTCACTACGTCCGGCGGGATGGGCCCCAAGGCCAAGTGCTTCTATTCAAGACTAACAGATGTAATGGCAGAAAAGAAGCACCAGCCAAGGAGCCACGTTGTCGCCTGGATGAGGTGTCGTCTCTCCTTCTCCCTGCTCAGGTCTGCCCTCCTATGTCTCAGGGGTACTAGATATTCCGCCCCCACAACCATCGATATAGCTGGCCTGGACTACCAGGCCACTGTAGTGGAGAGCGGCATATTAGTGTAGATAATATAGAGGTAAATAAGGATTGTAATTAAGTAAATAGTAGATAAGTAGTAGTAGTATGGTTGAATGCCACAGTCAGTAGCGACCGGAGTTGGGGCTACTGACCTCCAATTCGTGGAGCCCTCGTATATTTCATAAATAAACATGCGGTGGAGGTATCGGTAGTAGTAGGAGTAGTAGAAAAAAGAAAAGAAAAAAAAATAGTAGTAGTAGTAGTAGTAGTAGTAGTAGTATGTAGTATGTAGTAGTAGTAGTAGTAGTAGTAGTAGTAGTAGTAGTAGTAGTAGTAGTAGTAGTAGTAGTAGTAGTAGTAGTAGGTGAGGCAGGGGACAGGGATGCAGTGAGGTAAGTTGTTAAAAAGACAAAAAAATTGGGCTTAGGTAATGATAGGAACAGCCACAACAACATAAATAATGATAACAATAATAACAACAATTACATCAATAACAACGACAATAATAATAATCATAATAATAATAATAATAATAATAATAATAATATACTAAGAACAAATAATGATAGCGATAATAACAACAATACCAGCAATAATAATGATAATAACAATAATAATAATAATATACTAAGAACAACGTACAAGAACACCGACAATAATAATAATAACATACAGAACAACAACATCGAAGCAACAGCAACAACAGCAACAGCAACAACACTGCTAACCACCACCTACACTGTCACCACACGTCACCACATCGCCCCACCTGAGCTTCGTGAAATTGGTGCCGTTGTTGAATATGATGTAGGCCACCTCAGCCCTCTCCAGCTGCAGCGCCGTCAGCAGCATACCCAGCTCCACCGTGCCTCCGACCTGCACCACATATCCACATGCTACATACCATCATATACCTATCTACTCGACAAAACCTACCAGATAACTATCCCCTCTTCTTCAATGACACTCAACTATCTCCTTCTTCTACAATGAACATTCTAGGACTAACCTTTACTAAAAATCTGAACTGGAAATCTCACATCTCATCTCTTGCTAAAACAGCTTCTAAGAAGTTAAGTGTCCTGTGGCGTCTGCGTCCATTGTCCATTTCCCCTCCCAGTTGCTTGCTCTCTATAGGGGCCTTATCCGCCCATGTATGGAGTATGTCTCACATGTTTGGGGGGATCCACTCATACAGCTCCCCTAGACAGGATTGAGTCAAAAGCTTTTCGTCTAATCAACTCCCCTCCTCTGACTGACTGTCTTCAATCTTTAAATCACCGCCGCAATGTTGGTTCTCTTGCTATCTTCTATCGTTATTTTCATGCTCACTGCTCATCTGAACTTGCTAACTGCATGAACTGAACTAACATGCCTGCCTCCCCCCCTCCCGCGGCCTCTCTTCACAAGACTTTCTACTCATTCTCATTCCTATTCTGTCCATCTTCCTAATGCAAGAGTTAATCAGTATCTTTACTCTTTCATCCCTTTCACTGGTAAACTCTGGAACTCTCTTTCTGTTTCTATTTTTCCACCTTCCTATCGACTTAAATCTTTTCAAGAGAAGAGTAACAAGACACCTCCCGAACTAAATTACCCCCCCACCAAGGGCGTAGCCAGAGGGGGGGCCAATGGGGCCATGGCCCCCCCCCCCAATTCAACACATCTACTTTAGGAGTGTATGGTATAATTTCATCAATTTTACTATATTGAATATCATGCAAAGAACCAATAAATGACCCCCATAGGGCTCAATATGCCCCCAATTAAGTCATATCTTCAAAAAAATTCTCTGGGGGGCTTACAGCGCCTCCCAGACCCCCAGCTGATAAGGCTCGCTTCGCTCGCCACCCACCCCTCAACCATCATTGGGAGGTGGCCCCCCCCAAATATTTTTCCTGGCTACGCCCTTGCCCCCCACCCCCTTTTTTTATTCTCTTACTGTCTTCTTTATAGGGACTGGCAACTAAGCGGACTTTTTGTTGTTGTTTTTTTTTTGCCCTTAGCCAGTCCTTTGTGATAAAAAAAAATCTTCTTAAAAAATCTTTAACACTACAAAACACGGCTCTGTTAGTCATCACGTAATTATTTCCCTCCTATTCTTACTCTTTTTTCATCTTCATCCATCTTTTTCTTCTTCTTAATCCACGTCTTTCAGAGCATAAGAACACAAAGAAGGTACAAGAGGCTGGGAGACCTACACGTGATATATATAATTCCAGTTACGTATTTAACCCTACCTGCATCCACCTTTAATCCCCATCCGTAAGAACATCAGAAAATAAGGAAGCTACAAGAGGCTGGGAGACCTACACGAGGCAGGCTATATATAGTTCTTGTTACTTAATGATCACTACCTGCATCCCCCTTTCATCCCCATCCAAAAAATTATTAAACCTCCTTATAAGTTAATTAAAACATCCTATTGACTCTGTACTAACTAGGGGAGAGCGGGGCAGGTTGCATCGAGGGTAGGTTGCATCATTGCCTCTAAATCGCATGTTATCACACGTACATCGTCTTAATACTACTACTACTACTACTATAAACTACTACTACTACTACCACAACAACAATAATAATAATAATAAAAAAAGTTAATGCGAGTTAGAGGCAATGATGCAACCTACCCTCGATCCAACCTGCCCCGCTCTCCCCTACTAACTACCTGATGACAAAGAGTATATTCCAATCATCTACCACCCTATTTGTGAACCAGTTTCTCCTTATTAATATTTTATAACTACGTTCTTAATGATTTCGTATTTACTGTTGTTGCTATCAATGCTACTTCGTCTCTCTCTCTCTCTCTCTCTCTCTCTCTCTCTCTCTCTCTCTCTCTCTCTCTCTCTCTCTCTCTCTCTCTCTCTCTCTCTCTCTCTCTCTCTCTCTCTCTCTCTCTCCTTTCCTATGCCTTCCTTCGTTTTATTGAAGTAGGTTAAGGGACTCTCTTTCTTTCTTTCTTTCTTTCTTTTTCTTTCCTTACCTATACTTGCCATCTTTTTCTTATTGAAGTAGGTGAACTCTCTCTTTCTCTCTCTCTCTCTCTCTCTCTCTCTCTCTCTCTCTCTCTCTCTCTCTCTCTCTCTCTCTCTCTCTCTCTCTCTCTCTCTCTCTCTCTCTCTCTCTCTCTCTCTCTCTCACACACACACATACACCACCTACCTGTATCCCCAGATGATTCACGTCATGTTGATGGGTCACCACATTGGCCATCAGGAGACAGTTCTGAATGATGAGTGCGGCGATGGGGATGAAGGGGAGCGTCACCATCTGCAGCTGGTGCCATCGCTTCCCTGTCCGGCTCACGGGGTTGAAGCTGCAACACCCGGCCCTTACCGTCACCAGGGAGGAGGTCTCGGTCGCTGAGGCTGATATGTCGCTTTGGCTGTCGTCGTCGTGGTCATCCTGGTGTAAGTGAGAGAGAGAAGCGTCTTGGTTCGTGTGGTGATGGTGGGAGGCAGTGTCGTTTCTAGCCTTTTTGGGGCCCTATGCGAAATGTTGTTTGGGGGCCTATTTTGTAAAACTATGGTAGGGACTCTAGGGGGATTTCAAGCCATATAAGGTGGTCCGGTGGTATGCCTTTAATATTTAAATGCATCAATCTGGTGCACTTTAAGAGGAAAAGAGACTAGATTCTATAAAAAAAAAAAAATAATGGCAGCTTGGGGGCCCCTTGGTGGCTTCGTGGGCCCTGTGCAATCGCGTAGCTCGCATACGTATAGTAAGAAACGGTCCTGTTGTGAGAGCCGAGAGGTGCAGTGGCGTAGTTACCGGGGGGGGGGGGGGGGCATGTGCCCCCCCACTGGCCATGGCTGCCGTATTCTGTATAATGCTCTAATACCCACCACTGATTTGATCTTAGTAATATACCTTTTCTAATATACCCCTATAGTAATATACCCTTTAATAATCCCTTCTGCGACTTCGAGGGATTCCTGCAAGGACTATTGGTTTGATAACTGGTCTGTATTCTGGGACTGAGAGTACTGTGAAGTGTGGGGCAGGTGTATCCAGCTTCTTTCCTGTGAATACAGGAGTGAGGCAAGGGTGCGTCCTTGCCCCATCACTTTTCAACGCTTGTATGGACTGGGTATTGGACAAGGTTGTAGATCAAAGTGATTGTGGAGCATCCGTCGGCAACACCAAGATCACTGATCTTGTTTTTGCCGATGATGCAGTAATCTTTGCTGAGTCGCTGGAGGTCCTGGTGATGGCTCTTGAGGCGCTGCACGAGGAGGCAAAGCCTTTGGGACTTGAGGTCTCCTGGCTCAAGACCAAGGTCCAGGTGTTTGGAGACTTACTAGATGAAGCAGTACAGTCTGTTCATGCGTGTGGCGAGGACATTGAGATCTTGGAAAGTTTTACATACCTTGGTAGCGCAGTCCATAATGACGGCGGGTCACGTCAAGAAGTCTTACGGCGGATTGGCATAGCCCACGGTGTTATGGACTCGCTCAGCGGGAGTATTTGGCGTTGTCGGTACCTGTGCAGGAGGACAAAGATCCGGTTCTTCAAGTCGCTTGTGATCCCTGTCTTACTCTATGGTTGTGAGACATGGACACTAAATAGTGACTTGAAGAGACGAATCAATGCCTTTGGTAATAAGTGTCTTCGCAGAATCATGGGGTATCGCTGGGATGATTACGTGTCAAATCAGCGATTGCTCCGTGAGACTGAATCGAGGCCTATTACCTGCATAGTCCGTCAGCGCCAACTTCGGCTATATGGGCATGTGGCACGCTACCCTGAAACCGATCCTTCCCATCGGGTTGTATCTGTAAGAGACAATCCGGCGTGGAGGAGGCCAAGGGGGCGCTCACAAGGCTCGTGGCTGGGGCAAGTTGATGTTTCTTGTCGAGAGCTGCTTGGTATGGGAAAGGAGCCTGCATGGGGACTCGCGCGTGGTGACCCCCGGGAGTGGCGTCGTAGGGTGGGCGAGGCGACGCGCCCCCCGGCGTATGCCCCCAATGATTGAATGATTGAATATACCTTCCATCATCAGAGTGGCCTCGCTTGCCGTGTCCCCCCCCCCCATACTCAGCTGTGCCCCCCCCAGGTCCCCCCTATTGATAGATACCTAGCTACGCCACTGTCAACAAGGCAATACAGTCCTTTAACAACCCAGAAACTACGTAGCAAAAAAAAATCATATCCTACCCACAATCCTCTGCGACGCTGCTAACGAGTTCGAAGCCCTAACGAACCCTATCCATATAAGCTTTAAAAAAATACTACAAAACTATATCAACACTATTACAATTCACATTTACTAACATTTAAGACTTAGATAACGTTACAGGTCAAGAATTATTGGTCAAAGGTCAACCGGTAAGGGCGTGGGAGGGAAATAAGGGAAAGGTTTAGTGTTTCAAACTTTTCGAGTGCTTCGGTTTGCCCGTGCCCCCCCCCCTTCCCCTGAGAATCCGGAGCCCCCCAGGTGCCCCCCCGCTGGCCATGGCTGCCGTAATCTGCTTGGACCTGTGCCTGACGATATGCCCTGATACCCTTCTATGTGGCATCAGAATATCCCTGAGCTCCGGTTGTCATAGTGCCCCCCCTCCCCACGCAGCTGTGCCCCCGAAGTGCCCCCCCCCCCCATTGATAGATTCCTAGCCACGCCCCTGGAAAGGTGGTGTGGAGGTAGGAGTGACGTGGGGCAGATGACTATTATTTCCATTATTATTGTTATCAGCAATTTACACCCACACCCACCCACACACAAACTTTAATGAACTATATATAAGTCCACTGAAATTCTCCTAAGCTTTTCTACGTAGTTAGGCTAAAGAGAGACAGAGAGACAGAGAGAGAGAGAGAGAGAGAGAGAGAGAGAGAGAGAGAGAGAGAGAGAGAGAGAGAGAGATTGTGTAGTAGAAGCAGTAGTAGTAGTAGTAGTAGTAGTAGAAGGGAGAGGAGGCAGATTAATTAGTAGTGGTAAGTAAATATAGTAGCAACAAACATCCAGTGATTACTTACCGCAGGAGGGGTAAAGCGAATGGCCCTGGGCGCGGCGCGGGAGGAGGGCGAGGAGGAAGAGGAAAAGGAGCAAAATTAATCATCCCTCATTGAAACTCCTGACGTAACCTGCTTAACTCTACTCCCTCCCCACTCCAACATTCACTCCTTGACAATGACTAATACTCCCAAAACGTTGCTATAATAATAATAAGAAGAAGAAGAAGAGGAATATTAATAAGTTGCTATGACATTATCTATTGTTTTATAGTTATAGGATAGTTACAGACAGTGGCGGCTCGTGATAAATACAATGGAGGGACTGCAAGTTTTACACAACAGTAGGATACACAAATTTTACCTATCTCAAGTATGAGTTGTAGTTGATATTCACGGATTTCAGGGCATGGTAGTAGTGGTGGTGGTAGAAGGGATGGTGGGGGTGGTAGTGTTGGTAGTAGAGGGGATGGCTGAGGTGGTGATGGTAGCATTACAGTATTACTTGAAAATAAAGTCGGTACCGCTTGATTTCAGTCTTTTCATTTAATGTCAGCTGGGATAAGTTGATGTTTTGCAAATACTTCACTGGATTTTCAATCGTCATAGGGTAAATAATATTATTAAAGCAAGCACGATTTAACCACACCGTCTGCACGCACTGTAAACACGAGAGGGACGAGACTTAGCTGCCTCGACTGCAGCTCATTGTGTTCACAAGTGGCGCGGCGGCGCAGACATGAATCGTACAACAAATATGAAAGTAATTAAAATTTTGGTCTGGTTTTAATGAAAATTCACTTAGTAACGTTTTGAAAATAACATGTAATGGCTTTTTATTATGATAGAAAAAAAGAAAGACAGGAAGGAAGGAAGAAAGAAAGAAAGGAAGAAAGGAAATAAGAAAAAAAGAAAGACAGGAAGGAAGAAAGAAAGAAAGGAAGAAAGAAAGAAAGAAAAAAGAAAGAAGAAGAAGAAGAAAGAAGAAGGAGAAAAAGAAGAAGAAGACAGGAAGGAAGAAAGAAAGAAGAGAAAGAAAGAAAGAAAGAAAGGAAAGAAAGAAAGAAAAGAAGAAAGAAGAAGAAAGAAAGGAAAGAAAGAAAGGAAAGAAAGAAGAAGAAAGAAAGAAAGGAAGAAAGAAAGAAAGAAAGAAAGAAAGAAAGGAAGAAAGAAAGAAAGGAAGAAAGAAAGAAAGAAAGAAAGAAAGGAAGACAGAAAGAAAGATAGGAAGAACAGAAAGAAAGAAAGGAAGAAAGAAAGGAAGGAAGAAAGAAAGGAAGAAAGAAAGGAAGAGGAAGAAGAAAGAAAAGAAAGAAAAAAAGAAAGGAAAGAAAGCAAAGAAAGAAAGAAAAGAAAGAAAGAAAGGAAGAAAGAAAGAAGAAAGAAAGAAGAAGGAAAAAAGAAAGGAAGAAGAAAAAAGAAGAAAGAAAAGAAGAAAGGAAGACAGAAAGAAAGAAAGAAAGAAAGAAAGAAAGAAAGGAAAAAAGAAAGAAAGGAAGAAAGAAAGAACGAAGAAAGAAGAGAAAGAAAGAAAGGAAAGAAAGAAAAGAAAGAAAGAAAGAAGAAAGAAAGAAAGAAAGAAGAAAGAAGAAGAAAGAAAGAAGAAAGGAGCAAGAAAGAAAAAGAAAGGAGAAAGAAAGAAGGAGAAAGAAAGAAAGAAGGAGAAAGAAAGAAGAAGAAAGAAAAGAAAGAAAGAAAGAAAGAAAGAAACAGAAAGAAAGAAAGAAAGAGAAAGAAGAAGAAAAAATAAAAAAAGAAAGAAAGAAAGAAGAAAGAAAAAGAAAGAAAGAAGAAGAAAAGAAAGAAAGGAAGAGAAAGACAGAAAAGAAAAAAAAAAGAAAGAAAAGAAGAAAGAAGACAGAAAGAAAAAAAAAGAAAGAAGAAAAAAAGAAGAAAGAAGAAAAAAAAAAAAAGAAAGAAAGAAAGAAAGAGAAAGAAGAAAAAGAAAGAAAAAAAGAAAGAAAAGAGAAAAAAAGAAAGAAGAAAAGAAAGAAGAAAAGAAAGAAAGAAAGAAGAAAAGAAAGAAAGAAAGAAGAAAAGAAAGGAAGAAAGAAAGAAAGAAAGAAAGAAAGAAAGAAAGGACTCATATAATATACACATAAATATAAAAAATATAAAATAAATAACTTTTACACCAGTCAAAATTGTTCAGTTGTAGAAAATGATAAAAAGAACGAATGAGAAAAGGAAAAAATGAATAAAGGCTTGACTGTTTTGTTTTAAAATATATATTGATATTGAGATCTGAAAGTTATATGAAAAAAAGTTTCGATATTAAAACTTCAGAATATGAAATTTTTGCTAATACCACCTTCTCTCTCTCTCTCTCTCTCTCTCTCTCTCTCTCTCTCTCTCTCTCTCTCTCTCTCTCTCTCTCTCTCTCTCTCTCTCTCTCTCTCTCTCTCTCTCTCTCTCTCTCTCTCTCTCAACAGTCTTTTTCCCAACTGTACTTCAATTGTGAATAAAAGTATTGAATCTGAATCTGAATATCTCTCTCTCTCTCTCTCTCTCTCTCTCTCTCTCTCTCTCTCTCTCTCTCTCTCTCTCTCTCTCTCTCTCTCTCTCTCTCTCTCTCTCTCTCTCTCTCTCTCTCTCTCTCTTTAATACAAGCTCAATATCGTATACTCTCCCAATCCTATCCATCTCTCAATACTTACAGCTCTGTTTCGGTCATCCTGCAGGTCACCAGGAGGAGGTCACGTACAGGGTCACCAGGTCATGCGCAGGTCACCAGGAGAAGGTCACGTGCAGATCACCAGGTCAAGTGTAGATCACCGGAATGAGGTCAAGAGCAGGTCACCAGGTCACAAAACCACTTGTATAGGTCACCAGGTCACCAGGCCACGTGCAGGTCACCAGGAAGACGTGGTACCGTTGATCCCAGGAGGTGACCGCGTGGTGAACCAGCGACCATAATGTGTCGAGGTCACCAAGACACTATATAGAGTCACCAGAAAGAGTCCATTTGATCACCAGGAGGCCGAATGGGAATCATCAAGATAAGTCCAATTGATCACCAGAAGGGAAAGTGTGTGTATCACCAAAAGGAACTCACGTGGTCACCAAAAGGAAGCTACACGACCGTTCAAGAATCACCAAATCACGTAATAAACCCGGTCGCGTGGTCACCAGAAACTGCACGTGTAAGTCTCCC
>JACEEZ010019218.1:120000-375000 GCA_016584305.1 Chionoecetes opilio
CGAGTAACAAGTCCAGTATAGAGTAGTCTTTGTACAGTTATAAGAATGAGTAGTAATGAAGATGTCGAGGAAATCAAGGGATGAATATATGCTTTGAGTAAATAGATGATGGAGAAGGGTGAAGAAGATGAGATAATAATATATTATTCATATAGAATATAGGCCATCATATAGAAAGAATGGTTCAATTTTCATGAAACTATAACACAATGTTGAGACTATCATAGAAATGCTTCAGACAAAAAATAAAGCCATTCTTTTTTTTTTATTAATTTTTAATTAAAAAAAGTATCTTTTTTAATTATTAACCAATTTTTATCTGTTTATTTTTTTAGAAACTACATCAAAATAGCTATAAAACTTCTTAAGTAAAAATTTATGTGAAGTGGATTGTTATAGGAGTAAATCTTAGCCAAACTTTGAGGACCGTTTTCTCGAAATGACTTTTGTGACTGGTTTTGATGCTTCTACGAGTCACTACATTTTTTATTTTTAACCAATTTTAAATCTGTTAAGTTTATTTTGCAGAGTATGATATACAAAAGATTTCTGTCTGGCAAATTAATTATATTTAAAAAAATAAGGTTTAACTGAAATTAAATTCAGTTATTTTTTTATTTTTTTTATTATTGTTTATATCTTAAAAAGTTATCAATATTCTAAACTTCTGCCAGACAGTTTGATAGATATGGAAATCTTCTTTAAAATGACCTTTTGAAATATACAATACAAGTAAAATTAGAGGAGTAGTGAAAGCTTTAATTTTTTTCATTTTTTTTAATTAAAAATTAATATAAAAAATTTAAAATAATCAGAATGGCTTTATTTTTGTCTGAAGTATTTCTATGATAGTCTCAACATTGTGTTATAGTTTCATGAAAATTGAACCATTCTTTCTATAGGATGACCTTGAAAATATGCAGTCCCCTTATTAATTAAGAACGAGTAGTAGTAATGAAGATGAAGATGTCGAGAAAATCAAGGGTTAGATTCTATGCTTTGAGTAACATAATATAAAGAAGATCACAGTAGTAGTTTAAGTAGACATTTTAAGAAGATGAGATAAGATACTGGGATCCCATCGAGACAATTTACATGGACAAAAATAATTTATTAATGATACAAATTATTTTAACACTTGAGAGACAAATAAATGGTGAAAAACATATACATAAAATATAAATATCAGAAAACAAAAACAAAAAAACTAGCATTAAATAGACGAAATAAAGAAAATAAGAAAATAAAAAGCAGTGAAAAGGTGGCAAAGAAACGAAAATTGTGATAGCTAACTAGTCCATAATGTTATTTACACGTACAAAAAGTGATGTTATTAATGATACAAATTACCACCACGCCACAGTGAGCTTCAGGCAGGGAGCGGGGTTCGAACGCTGGCACGCAATATAAAAAAATCATATAGACTTGTTGATTACAGATTCGTACAGAAATCAAACCCATGATTGACGTAACGGAACAAGAAGATGCTAATAGTTTCAGTACAGTTTAAGAAGTAGTTTAGTATTAGTAAGTAGTTCAGTAGTTTAAAAAGATCATATGACATGTTGATTATAAATTCGTGTAGGTAAGAATATGTTTAAACGAAGATGTTACAGAAATCAAACACATGATTGAAGTAACGGAACAAGATAGCAATAGTTTAAGTAGAGTTTAAAAAGTAGTTTAGTATAAGTAAGTAGTTGATAATGTTGATTACAGATTCGCACAGTGAAGAATTATGTTTAAACGAAGATGTTACAGAAATCAAACACATGATTGAAGTAATAGAACAAGAAGAAGATCCTAATAATAGTTTCAGTACACATTTCAACATAGATCCTACGACAAGGCTGAGGCAAAGGTAGTATTAGGTAATTAACATAATCATTAAACCGGAAATTTGAATACTAATAAGGGTACGTTAAAAAAAGGACGCGAAAAAACTAGTTCCTGTTTGAGCAGACAAGTTGAGCGCGCGCACACACACACACACACACTACCTCCCCCTCCCCCTTCTTCCTTCCTTCCCTCCCCCTTCTGTTCCTTTAAAGTTTAAATATTCCTCCCTTACTTAATTTACTTTCTTACTTATACACACACACACACACACACACACACACACACACACACACACATGTACAGTACTATAGTCTATTCACTTAAGCCTGGATTCCTGGGCTGGGAGCTGCTCGCTGCCTAGCCGAGTTTGTAAGGACGTCGCTGATTGGCTGATAGACTCGGGCTGGGTGGCGATGGTGGTGGTACTTGCCTCGCAGCAACCCAAAACCCTTGCGTTGCCTCAGAAAAATATTCATATTTCTTGGCTTTACTCATCTCTTACACAAAATAGGCCTATTTTGTTTGCATCAGTAAATCAGGCAGTGATTGTTCAACAACAACATAACTCAATAGTTAGATTCATAACTCAATAGGGTAAAAAATAAAGTCATGACTGACTATCACAAGAGTAGGCGGACTTTTAGGTTTTCAGTGCATTGAAATGTTGTACTCCTACCCGATATAACCAAGCTACCAGATAATAGTTATGAAAGCTGAGCCTACCATCGTGTTCATAATACATTGCTGCATATCATGAGCATAAAAAAATTACAGTAAGACTTCACTAATATTAAGATAATTAAAGGAAAGTAAAAGAGTGTATAAACATTATTTCTTGCTTATTTTGCTTCAACTCGCTCTAACTCCATATGTTTTGGTCACATTCAATTTTCAAGAACTGTTTCAAAATCCTTATACTTTTCCGCTTCCTGTGGTATGTAGCACGTACCAATAAGGAAAAGAGTAGGTGGTCAAAATGGCTAAGAAAGTTAAACTGTTTCAAACTGGTCCCGTGACGGGTGGAGCCTCTGATAGCTCTCCCGAAAACAGTCTCTCCTATATAGGGAGCAATGCTCACCCGTCACTGTGCCAGTTTGCAGTAGTAGTTTTAACTTTCTTAGCCATTTTGACCACCTACTCTTTTCCTTATTGGTACGTGCTACATACCACAGGAAGCGGAAAAGTATAAGGATTTTGAAACAGTTCTTGAAAATTGAATGTGACCAAAACTTATGGAGTTAGAGCGAGTTGAAGCAAAATAAGCAAGAAATAATGTTTATACACTCTTTTACTTTCCTTTAATTATCTTAATATTAGTGTCGTCTTACTGTATTTTTTTTATGCTCATGATATGCAGCAATGTATTATGAACACGATGGTAAACTCAGCTTTCATAACTATTATCTGGTAGCTTGGTTATATCGGGTAGGAGTACAACATTTCAATGCACTGAAAACCTAAAAGTCCGCCTACTCTTGTGATAGTCAGTCATGACTTTATTTTTTACCCTATTGAGTTATGAATGGCGTGTTGTTGTTGAACAATCACTGCCTGATTTACTGATGCAAACAAAATTGGCCTATCTTGTGTAAGAGATGAGTAAAGCCAAGAAATATGAATATTTTTCTGAGGCAACGCAAGGGTTTTGGGTTGCAGCGAGGCAAGTACCACTACCATCGCCACCCTGCCCGAGGTTATCAGCCAATCAGCGACGTCGTTACATACTCGCCTAGGCATCGAGCCGCTCCCAGGAATCCAGCTTAAGTGAATAGACTATAGTACACTCACAAAAAAGTTGAATATTAATGTTGCATAAAAAAGTGAAAATGATAAGCGTAAAGGCGCGATTCCACCGAGGCAACATTTTGGCAACATGTGGCATGCTACATTGTCGCATACGCCAAGTGTGTTCCAACCAGTTCGACAGAAGGCAACATGTAGCATGCGACTGTGTGGCATGCGACAGGTGGCAACATGTTGCCGTATAACCTGACGCATGCGACAAGATTTAGCCTGCTGCCTAGTGTTGAACGCTTTCCCACCAGTCGCGGAAAGGATTCGATGTTGAAAGCAACAAGATGAATTGGTCTCAAGAAAAAACCGTAGAATTTATAGAATATAGGAAACTTGCGGTTCTATGGGATATACGCTTGACAGATTACAAGCATAACCATGCTAACTATAAACTAGATGCACTGCGGGGATTAGCCGATAAATTGTTCGGGTGAATAAACTTTATGGAATGCATTTTACTAGTGTCATTATTATTAACGTTACAATCTCATTATTATTATTATTATTATAAATATACCGGTTGACAATATGGTTTTATTAGAGAGGTGTAACTGAAATGACAACAAATTATGAATGTGATAAACATCACTCGTTATGAATTTTTATCACCTCGTATCATAGACCCCTGAAAGTTGGTAGCGGTGACCGTAGAGTTGAGTGACTGTGACGGACGGACAGACAGACAGACCGCCCTCTTATTATTATAGTCTAGATAATTATTATTATTATTATTATTATTATTATTATTATTGTTGTAGTAATAATAGTGGTAATAGTAGTAGTAGTAGTATATACACTTATAGTAAACTTACCTTAACTACATCTCGTAGCGCTTCGATAATTGCTTGGCATACTTCCGGCACAGTCCTTGAAATAGTCGTTTCAGAAATTCTGAAGAGGTACATGAGAGATGTATAATTTTTTCCAATAGCTAGGAAGCGCAATGTCACTAAAAGTCTGATTTTAGGTGGTACGGCTTCCCGGTAATTTGTGTCACTCTTCCTATATAGTCCTGGGACTCACTTTGTCGAGAAGGTAATTGAAATCATCCTTGAAAAATTCTTGAAAAGTGATTGGTCATCGGACAGTAATTTTTCAATAAAATCATTTTGAGCAATGTTACTGCCCATAAAAAGTTCTCTCTTCCACCATCGTTTTTTTTTTTTCCTTTTTCTTTTTGCGACACAGCACTAGATATGCAGCAGCAGCGACCGTCTGCTGAGACTTCGTGTTGACAACTGGCTTAGTTTTTGTTGAATTGGTGGAAAAGGTTTTGTGGCAATTCAACAGTCAACATAGGATGTAGCATGCTACAAGCAACAACGATGTTGCCTTGTCGCAGGCAACATGTCTCCTGGTTGAAAGCTGCATCTATCTTATAATAATATAAGCGAAAGTGTGTGTGTGTGTGTGTGTGTCTGTGTCCGCGATAGGTGCCGCCCCCCGTGCCCCAATCCCATCATATGGCACAGTTTTGGAACCAGCTCGACCAGGGGCAACTTTTAAGCCCACTTATGAGATGATCCGATCACTTTTTTTCTCTTTTTTTTTAGCAGCCTATTAGCGAGAATTGTGGGGAAAAAATGTGGGTCGCGAGAATTGAGGAAACCTTGATGTAGGGTGTTGGGTAATGGGTGAGTGAATGGGTGGGGTGATGGGTAATGGGTGTGGGGTGATGGGTGAGTGAATGGGTGGGGGGTGATGGGTGATGGGTGAGGGAATAGGTGGGAGGTGATGGGTAATGGGTGAGTGAATGGGTGTGTGGCGATGGGTAATGGGTAAGTGAATGGGTGGGGGGTGATGGGTAATGGGTGAGTGAATGGGTGGGGGGTGATGGGTAAGGCGTTAATACATACATTTCTACATCCATGATTTCAGGAAAGTTTGAAGGGGCTATCTGGAGAGTCTGTGGTCGGTGGGCCGAAGGCCCACCAATAGCCCTACGCAGGAGCTAGCCAAAAAGTCCGCCCGGAGGGCGGCTTTGCGGCTAGTTCAACATATTTGTTGAAAGCCAGTCAAGTCGCATGCTACATGTTGCCTGTGTTGCCTCGGTGGAATCGCGCCTTAAGACAAGTACAAGAGTAGCAACAAGACAAGGCAATGTTGGTTTAGCAGCCAATACATAAAATGATGCTTAAGAGAGTAACAAAACCCTTGCTTATTAATGATTTATGTTAATGAGAGAATAAAAGGTGGGAGTAATGTGACAGAATGGCGTGAGAGAGTAGAGGGAAAGATTATAAGAGTAACTAAAGCCTTGTTTATTGCTTACTTTATTAATGAGTTACGTAAATGAGATAAAAGAGAAGTAAGATGACAAGATATAGAGTATAATAGAGAGTAAGTAGAATAGTAGAGAGAAGAGTAGAATAGTAGATAATGTAATAGAATAGTAGATAATAGTAGAGTAGTTATGTATAGGAGAGAAATAAAGTGAGAGTAATATGAGTATACGAATATAATGTAATATATATATATATATATATATATATATATATATATATATATATATATATATATATATATATATATATATATATATATATATATATATATATATATATATATATATATATATATATATATATATATATATGTATATATAATGACTATATGTAATACGAATAACGTGAGAGTATATATTATATATATATGTATATATAATGACTATATGTAATACGAATAACGTGAGAGTATATATATATATATATATATATATATATATATATATATATATATATATAAAATATATATATATATATATATATATATATATATATATATATATATATATATATAATTTTATAATATATATATATATATATATATATATATATATATATATATATATATATATGTATATATAATGACTATGTAATACGAATAACGTGAGTATATATATATATATATATATATATATATATATATATATATATATATATATATGTATATATAATGACTATATGTAATACGAATAACGTGAGAGTATATATATATATATATATATATATATATGTATATATAATGACTATATGTAATACGAATAACGTGAGTATATATATATATATATGTATATATAATGACTATATGTAATACGAATAACGTGAGAGTATATATACAGGAGAACCTCATTTAACTGGCATTCAAAACAACGGCAGCCTCAAAACAACGGCACTAATCGACCCAGGCTTTTTTTTTTTTTTTTTTTTTTTCACTGATAAACTCTGGAACTCTCTTCCTGTTTCTATTTTTCCACTTTCCTATGACTTAAATCTTTTCAAAAGAAGAGTAACAAGACACCTCCCGAACTAAATTGGCTCACCCCTTTTTTATTTTATTCTCTTACTGTCTTCTTTATAGGGACTGGCAACTAAGCGGGCTTTGTGTTACCCATTTTTGTTGTGCCCTTGGCCGGTTCCTTGCGATGAAAAAAAAAAAAAAAAAAAAAAAAAAAAAAAAAAAAAAAAAGGATTTTGGCGATTCAAAAGGGGAAAACTCTCAAAAAACGGCAAAATGTTTTTCCCCGGCTGCCCCCCCCCCCCCCCCGGGGGCGAAAAGAGGTTTTCCTGTTATATATTTTAAATAAAAGAATATATGTATGAAAAACGTGAGGTATAAAATTATATAATGACTTTTATGTAATCAAAAAACGGGAGAAAATTATATAAAATGACTATATGTAATAAAAAACGTGAGAGAGTAGAGAAAAATTTACGAAGTTTAGGGTTTAAAAAAGTGACTAAAACCTTGCTTATTAAAAAAAAAAAAAAGGTGACAAATAAGATGCAAAATAGAGTAAAAAAGTAGAAAAAAGGAATAGAAAGGAAGAAGAAGGAAAATGTAGAAAAATAATTTAGTAAAGATGCAGCAAGAAGAAAAGAGTGTTATTTTTTTATGGACTGAAGGAGAAAAATTCTTTTTTTAAATAGGAATAAGAAAGAAAAGTACGCGGCGCTGCAAGACAGGTGTGGGAGTCGTTCCCTCCCCTCCCCGGGTTGAGAAGGCTTTGCCCCCCCCCCCGGAAAACCCAAAACGCCTCCCCCCCAGGTAAAGGAGCAAACCAGAGCACCCCACCTTAACCCTGCCACCTCCCACACACCCTTCAACCCTACCCCCTGCCACCCCCCCCTTCGACACCCCCCACCACACCTCATCTAATAACTTTTTCCTTCCCTTTACCCTACCCCCCACTCCCCACCCGCATTTCACATCCCCCCTGCCACCCCCACCAAAACCCCTTTTCCCTTTGCCCCCTCCCACACACCCTTCCCCCAACCCCCTACCACCCTCCCTGAAAGTCACATCACCCCCCCCCACCAACCTCTCGACCCCCCCCAACACCTGACCACCTCCCCCTTTTTCCCTTCCTACCATTTTTTTTTTTCCTAGTTTTTTTTTCCTCCTATATATTTTCCTTCCTTTTTTCCTACTTTCCCCCTTTCCCTTTTCTTTTCCTTCCCTTTCCCTTTCCCTTTTCCTTTCCCTTCCTACCTACCTACCATTACTTCCTTTCCCTTTCCTACCTCCCTACCTATTCTTTCCTTCCTTCCCTTCTTCCTTCTTACCTTTCCCCCTTCTCAAGCAGGTTTTCCGATTAGGCTTTTAATGTGGGGGTTGTTTGGGGTTAAATCCACCACACACACAAATAAACCGCACACATCACGCAGCAACTTAGAAAAACAACAAAATACACACACACACAACAAAAACCCCAAAAAGTACACCACAAAAATTAGTACCAACAACCAACAACATTTTCGTTTCCCGCAACGAAGTGATGGTCGCATCATAAACACAGACCACCCCAAAGTCTGGGTCCCGCCCGCTTTTTCTCCTTCCTTGGTTTAAAATAAAACCCTTTTCTGCCGCCCGAAATTTTCGTGACAAATTTAAATATACACTGAGTCAACAAATCATGGAACAGTACATGTGTCTCCCATTATTAACCGTAAAGCAAAGGCTCCCGGGGGCTTGGGTGCGCCCCCGCTGACCATCATAAAAAATCCTCTACCCCGGACGGGTTTTAAAACATACTTATTTAATCGTTTTTTTATTCACCTCAAACTTAGTAAGTATGTTATAAAAATAAATACCCTCTAGCCTTTCCTCTCTCTGACTTTTGAGTGTCTTTTCGGGTTGGATTTAGTAGCTAGTAGTACGCTCCCCTACCCTCTTTGGGGGGGTGGGGTTTTAAATAATCTTCTCTATTATTTTTCGGGGGGGGGCTTGATAGCTCAGTGGTAAAGTGTTGTTTTTTCAATACACCCAAAAAAAAGGTGTGGGTTCGTTTCCCCCTCGCAGATCCTTTCCGAAAAAATATCTCGGTGGGGGAGATTTCCCCGAGGAGGCGTGAAGTCTGGGGGGAAATGTCATTTCCCGGTGTTCACTTTTTTAGAGGTTAAAGTGCAAAAGATGTCCGGCTGGCTAGGTTCAGCCGTGGGACTTGGACGAGTCACCCAGCGCCTTATATCCTTTAAAAAAAAAAAAAAAAAAAAAAAAAAATCCTCTTTTCCCCTACCCTACTACTACCCCCCTCCCTCCTCTACCCCCCTCCCCTGGGTAAGGGGAGGAAACGGGGGATAAGGGGAACCTCCCCCCTTCCCCTCCCCCTCCCCCCCCCTTGGCTAAGGGGGGAAACAGGTGGATAAAAGGAACCCCCCCCTTCCCCCTTTTCCTCCCCCTCCCGTCCATTACCCCCCCCCTCTGGGTAAGGGAGGAAAAAGGTGGATAAGGGAACCCCCCCTTCCCCTCCCCCCCCCCCCCCTCCATCTACCCCCTCCCCGCTAAGGGGGGGAAAAAAGGTGGAAAGAGGAACCTCCCCCCTTCCCCCCCCCTCCCCCCCCCGTCCATCTACCCCCTCCCTCGGCTAAGGGGAGAAAAAGGGGGTAAAAAGGGGCCCCCCCCTTCCCCTTTTTCCTCCCCCTCCCGTCCCCTCTCCCCCCCCCCCTCTGGTAAGGGGGGGAAACCGGTGGATAAGAGGAACCTCCCCCTTCCCCTTCCCTCCCCCCTCCCTCCATCTACCCCCCCCCCTCTGGCTAAGGGGGGGAAACAGGTGGATAAAAGGAACCTCCCCCCTTTCCCCTCCCTCCCCCTCCCGCCTCTACCCCCCCCCCCTGGCTAAGGGAGGAAAAAAGTGGATAAGAGGAACCTCCCCCCCCTTTCCCCTTCTCCTCCCCCCCCCGTCCATCTACCCCCCTCCCCCCTGGCTAAGGGGGGGAAACAGGGGGGTAAGAGGAAACCCCCCCCTTCCCCCTTTTCCTCCCCCCCCCTCCATCACCCCCCCCCCTCTGGCTAAGGGGGAAACAGGGGATAAAAAGGAACCTCCCCCTTCCCCCTTTTCCCCCCCTCCCGTCCTCTACCCCCTTCCCCCCGGCTAAGGGGGGGGAAACAGGGGGTAAGAGGAACTCCCCCCCCTTCCCCTCTCCCTCCCCTCCCTCTACCTCCCTCCCCCCTGGCTAAAGGGGGGGAAACAGGGGGAAAAGGAACCCCCCCCTTCCCCTTCTCCTCCCCCCCCCGTCCATTACCCCCCCCCCCTCGGCTAAGGGGGGAACAGGTGGATAAAGGAACCCCCCCCTTCCCCTTCCCCTTCCCCTCCCCCTCCCGTCCCTCTACCCCCTTCCCCCTGGGTAAGGGGAGGAAACAGGGGTAAGAGGAACCCCCCCCCTTCCCCCCTTTCCCCCTTTCCCCCCCCCCTCCCCGTCCATCTACCTCCTTCCCCCTGGCTAAGGGAGGAAAAAGGTGGATAAAAGGAAACCCCCCCCTTCCCCCCTCCCCCCCTCCCGTCCATTACCCCTTCCTCTCTAAGGGGGGAAACGGTGGATAAAAGGGAAACCCCCCCCCTTCCCCTCTCCTCCCTCCATCTACCCCCTCCCTCTGGCTAAGGGGAGGAAACGGTGGAAAAAGGAACCCCCCCCCTTCCCCTTCCCCCCCTCCCCTCCCTCTACCCCCCTCCCCCTGGTAAGGGGGGGAAACAGGTGGTAAAGGAACCTCCCCCCCTTTCCCCCCCTTTTCCCCCCCCCTCCCCCTCCCTCCACTACCCCTTCCCTCTGGCTAAGGGGAGGAAACAGGTGGATAAAGGAACCCTTTCCCCCTTTCCCCTTCTCCTCCCCCTTCCCCTCCATCTACCTCCTTCCCTCTGGCTAAGGGGAGGAAACAGGTGGATAAGAGGAACCTCCCCCCTTCCCCTTCTCCCCCCCCTCCCGTCCTCTACCTCCTTCCCCCTGGGTAAGGGGGGGAAACAGGGGATAAGAGGAACCTCCCCCCTTCCCCTCCCCCCCCCCTCCATCTACCTCCCCCCCGGCTAAGGGGGAGGAAACAGGTGGATAGAGGGGAAACCCTTCCCCCTCCCCCCAACTACCTCCCTCCCTCTGGGTAAACGGTGGATAAGGAACTTTAATTAATTTTTTATTTTCTTTTATTTTATTAATGATTTATGTTAATGAGATAAAAAAGGGGGGGATAAAACGACAAAAAATAGCTGGCTAGTGAGAGGAAAGATTATAGGAGTAAACCCTTTCTTATTTTATAATGAGTTATCATTATCCTCCCCCTCCCCCTCCCCTCCCCTCATCTTACCCCTATGTCTAGCATAGAAGGCTTGTTTTTGAGTTAATTTATTAGTTTGTTAGTTAGTTAAATTTGTTGTCTTTTTTATTAATAATTCTTTTTTAGCTATATTTTTTTATTTTATGAAAATAAGAAAAGATGAAAACAAATAAAACGGTATTAGCGTGATAATTAAAGAAAAAAAAGGAAAAAATAGCAATTTTAGAATGGGGCGAGAGAGAGAGATAGATAAGATTTTTGACCTATCTAGAAACTTTGCAAGTACCAACTACAAGGTAATTGACTATAAAAAGCGCCACCACGCCAGGATGAACTTGGTGGGCTCGAACCGCTGACTGAATCCAGGGACGCTACACGCGATCTGCAGCTCTACCAACCGAGCCACCCTGACGGGGAGAGAGAGAGAGAGAGAGAGAGAGAGAGAGAGAGAGAGAGAGAGAGAGAGAGAGAGAGAGAGAGAGAGAGAGAGAGAGAGAGAGAGAGAGAGAGAGAGAGAGAGAGAGATTCTTGACTCTTAGGTTTTTTTTGTGTTGCTACGTGTCTCTCTCGTGTTCCTATCTTCAATTATTATGATTCATGTATTTTTCTTTCCTATTACATGTTTTTTTGTAGGTTTTCATTTCTCCCTTCCACTCTCTACCTTATGTTTATTACAAATCATAACTTTATCTCACTTTTTATGACTTTTTAGGGTTTTTTCTCTCCTTTCCCATTTCTTTTCCACCTTTCCCCTTCGCCTTCATAACATTCTCACTACTCCTTCCATCCCTTCCCATTTTTGTCAGCTTCCCCCTTCAACTAAATAGCATTCCCTCTCCTTCCCATCTCTTCTCGCTTCCCTCTTCCCCTAAATAACATTCCTTCTTCTTCCCCTCTCCCTTCCCCTAAATAACATTCCCTCCCCTTCCCTCTCTCCTACTTCCCCCTTCCCTTAAATAACATTCCCTCTCCCTTCCCACTTCCCCCTTCCCCTAAATAACATTCCTTCTTCTTCCCCTCTCCCTTCCCATTTCCCCCTTCCCCTAAGTAACATTCCCTCTTCTTCCTCTCTCCCTTCCCATCTCTTCTAGCTTCCCCCTTCCCTTAAATAACACCCCCTCTCTTTTTCCTTTCCCTTATCTACCGCTAAGTCCACAACACAGGTAAAAGGGCATGAGGAACGCAAGGTAGTGGTGGTAGTGGTATGTGGTGGTGGTGGTGGTGGTGATGGTGGTGGTGGTTGTGGTGGTATGTGGTAGTGGTAGTGGTGGCGGTGGTGGAAAAAAGAGAGAGAGAGAGAGAATAAAAAAAAAAAAGTGGTGGTGGTGGTGGTGTCAGTCTCTCACTCGCTATGTCGTCAAACCTGAATAACTGTTCGTCCGCGATCGAAATCCTCTCCAGGTGTTCATTGCCTCCTCGAAGGGCGCGCTGGGCTGCCTCTCTCTCTCTCTCTCTCTGAGGACTGTTGGGGGACGCGGCTCCTTGTCCTCGTCCTTGGCAATACTACATAGTGTGGTGTGAAAAAAGAGAGAGAGAGAGAGAGAGAGAGAGAGAGAGAGAGAGAGAGAGAGAGAGAGAGAGAGAGAGAGAGAGAGAGAGAGATAGAGAGAGAGAGAGAGAGAGAGATGAGAGTGAGATAGAGAGAGAGAGAGAGAGGATGAGAGAGGCAGAGAGACCGAGAGTTGGAGAGAGACGAGAGAGAAGAGAGAGAGTAGAGAGAAGAGAGGAGAGAGAGATGAGAGAGAGAGAGAGAGAGAGAGAGAGAGAGAGAGAGAGAGAGGAGATGAGAGAGAGAGAGAGAGAGAGAGGAGAGAAGAGAGAGAGAGAGAGAGAGAGAGAGAGAGAGAGAGAGAGAGGCAGCCCAGCACACCCTTCGAGGAGGCAATGAACAACTGGATATATAACATAACTGAAAAATAGCATCATCTATCGGGATAATTACCCGATTGATGATGTTATTTATTTAGTTAACGCTAATTTATGCATGGTTCTAATTCATTTATCTGAAAACGAAATATATCAATGGAAAGCTAATGAAATTCCGCTTCTATTGATATGATTCATCTAAAATGTTTTTTCGCAAAATATTTAATGGCGAAGAGTTTAAGTATATATTGAGGTCATGCATATTTCTTCACTCTCTCATAATGGCATTTCTTTAGTGTGTTTTACTGTTTTTTATTTGATAATATTATAGAACAAACATTTACGAAGATAACGGTATATCATATATACTGATAAACCTTAGAGGGAAATAGGGGTGATGTTCTAAAATGGCAGGAATCGCAAAACTGGCCTCCACTGGTCATGGGCGGGTTGGCGCGGGGCACGAGTAGCAAGTCCAGTATAGAGTAGTCTTTGGTGTATCCCTTTATCCACTTAGAAACTTTTATCAGATCGCCCCTACACTCACTTTAGAGGCGTAGAGTGAGGGACGATCTGATAGAAGTTTTAAGTGGTTAGATGGCGATGATACGCTCCCAACTATCTCTATCTCTATCTATCTCTCTCTCTTTCCCTAGATGAGTAAGGATGACAGGAATACACACAGCCTGTACCTGATGACTTCAAAGATTACAAAAACAGTAAAAACAGGAAGATCATTTCAAAAGCAATACTACCGTAGATAACACTATAGTCGCCAGTCACTTGCCACTGCACTAATGTCGCCAGGCACAATATATTACGAATTTTAGCATCACTACAGACTTTTATGTGCCACTGAAGACATGCAGTGTGATGTATATAATATAAACTACTGTGTATCATCTTCAGTGGCACATACAAATCAGTAGTGATGCTAAAATTCGTAATGTATTGTGCCTGGCGACATTAGTGCAGTGGCGAATGACTGGCTGACAGTGGCGAGTGACTGGTGACTATAGTGTTATGTACAGTAGATGAAATGGTTCAATCCTGACTCGACAATGGCTGATGCTGAATGGCTGGTTAAAGTTTTATGTTGTCTATCCAGCCTTATCATTATTGCACAAACACCAGCCATCATTGTCTTGAACCTCAGCTGCCACCCTCAAGAGTCGTCAATATAATACGAGGATATAGCGCAAGGGTGTCACTGCCAAAAACAGTTCAAATTAATGCCAAAAACAGTTCAAATTGATGCCAAAAAGTTCAAATTGATGCCAAAAACAGTTCAAATTGATGCCAACAACAGTTCAAATTGATGCCAAAAACAGTTCAAATTGATGCCAAAAGCAGTTCAAATTGATGCCAAAAACAGTTCAAATTGATGCCAAAAACAGTTCAAATTAATGCCAAAAACAGTTCAAATTGATGCCAAAAACAGTTCAAATTGATGCCAAAAACAGTTCAAATTGATGCCAAAAACAGTTCAAATTGATGCCAAAAACTGTTCAAATTTATGCCAAAAAAAAGTTCAAATTGATGCCAAAAACAGTTCAAATGGATGCCAAATAAGCGAAGCAAAACTAATACCACAACAGGAACGCAAAATATCCTGAAAGCTTTGAAGCAACACTTATATGATGCCAATAATTCTCACACACACAAGTCACTCCCCATCACAGCTTGGTCGTGACTGACGCCACTATACTGTTTTATTTAAGGAGGTGAAAAATGCTGCCCCCTTGCTGCTTACTGACTGATATTTGATGCCAGGAGAAGGGAATAGTACACTTCTAAATTTCAGTTGTATTTTATCACTGTTAACCATATTATCAGGTAAACATAGGCATAATTTCAAGCATGAGACCTTAAGATAGAATGGAATTTTCACCTTGTTAAAATAAAAAAGACTAGACCGGAGCCTCACTGCCGTCTGTCTTAGCTGTAAAGGGTCAAAGCAGGTCAATCAAAACACACGTCTCGTCACACGGATCATTGTGGCTCGACAGGTAAAATAGTAAAATGATTGAAGATTAACAGGTAACAATAACAGTAATTGACGGTAAGGTTAACAGGCTCGACAGGTAAAATAGTAGGTAGCTCGAGTGCTCTATCAGAGAATCAGACCTTGTACACTATAGTCTATTTTTTTTATTATTATGGTCAAAATGCAGTAAGGAAGCCACGCCCCCTGCCTCTCCTTCTATTCTACGGGGCAGCTGATTGGTGCATTCCTCGTATCATCACTACCAATCACAATATCTTCACTACTTAACAGCGGCGTGACCACTGGACAGAGCAATCTTCACTACAGAGGGTGACAAAATCAAAAATCCCTCTGTAGTGAAGATTGCTCTGTCCAGTGGTCACGCGCTGTTAAGTAGTGAAGATATTGTGATTGGTAGTGATGATACGAGGAATGCACCAATCAGCTGCCCCGTAGAATAGAAGGGGAGGCAGGGGGCGTGGCTTCCTGACTGCATTTTGACCCTAATAAAAAAAATAGACTATAACTCTTAGGGTTTCTCTTATGAGCAATTTCCCAATGTTTCAAAGTCAACAATAATATCTCTAAGAACCAAACTCACAACACACCTTTGCAACATCTTCAAAGTTTAAAAAATACCTTAGAGAAAATATTTCTTCTCCCACACACCAGTAAGTATGATTTTTTTTGGTGAGAGCCTTCCAATGCCTACCGTAGATAACAGTAAAGTCGCCATCTGCAGTCATGTCGCCAGGCACCATATATTATGAATTATAGCATCACTACGGATTTTTATGTGCCACTGAAGATGATACACAGTAGTTTATATCATGACTGTATAATCTACCTTGTTTCAGCGTTGTTTTACGCTTTGTATCTGCAAGTATAGACGGTTTCAAATTTCACTACACGTTTTTTTTTCGGGCGACGACGACAGCGGTACGACACTCAGTAAATAAACACTAGATAGCGACTCTACTGTTGGTAGCCACTTTGTAGATATTTTTGTCATTTGTTCATTTATAGCCATACTAGGACACAGATGAAGACACAAAATGACACAGACTCTCCAGATAGCCCCTTCTAACTTTCCTGAAATCATGGATGTACAAATGTAAGTATTAACGCCACCACACGGCTGTAAACAGAAAAAAAAGTTGTCCTGGTGACTTCACTGTTATCTACGGTAACAACTACCCTACCAACGCAGTTCCCTGTTAGCCATACAACAATACTAATTTTACTACCATCATCAATTGAAGCGCTTATTTCAGAAAGTTGATAAGCGGCATCAATAAAAAACTAAGAAAATGGCTTCAAAATGTTTCAATGTTCAAAATGTCTATCTTTTGAACCAAGCATACAAAATCATGAATTCATCATTTTGTATGCTTGGTTTAAAAGATATGACATTTTGAACATTGAAACATTTTGAAGCCATTTTCTTAGTTTTTATTGATGCGCTTATCAACTTTCTGAAATAAGCGCCTCAATTGATGAGACAACATTCGCTCCCCGTCAGCCCCCCCATGGCGTACTCGCATGTCATGATTTATAACATCATTCACTTCCATTTACTCCTCAAGCTCCTCAAGAACTAAATGGACTATACTTCATGGGGGGCTGCCAATAGAAATTATCCTTAATTTTCATCTTTGAGCCGCTGGCCAGCCTTGTCTTATTGTAAAAGAAGAGGAAAGAAACTGCAACAAGAATAAAGTCAATAGACAGAATAGACCCCAGAACTTTCTTTTCTCACAAGTTTGTGATGAGATGCAGCTTTCAAACCCCGAACGCTTTCCTAAACAACAGGAAATATGTAGCGGGACCACCATGACGGGACCAGCACAGACAGCAAGGCACTCTCCTACCTCTCACCTCACTGTACTGTTATTCCCCCAGCTATATATCAACACTAGGCCATGCACTGGAAACACTACAGGGAGCTTTGTCTCTCAGATTATTTTAAAATAAGACTTCTCAGACAACATGAGTATTAACTGGATATCAATGCCAATCTACTGTACATGGCTGCGTATAAGACGACTCGGTGTATAAGACGACCCCCAAAATTTCTAGTAAAAACGTAGGTTTTGGGCTATACTCGCCGTATAAGTCTACCCTCCAAGGTAGACCACTCAGCTTATACAAGGTTAGGTACAAACAGCACATAGGGTGGTCTTAAAATTCATAATTCTGGTCTCAACACATAATTCTGGTTGCAACCCTACACATAGTTACATTACACATCCTGATCAGCTTACTCATCTAGCTACACTTATTATTTTATTAAAATAATGTGAATTACGGTAAGTGATTTCAGTAGAAAGTATCTGTGTTTTTACCAAGGCAGGGGTAAGCCTACCATCAATCATTACCCGTGCTAACAACGTCCCGTACACCACAGGATTTAAGGTTCACATTTTATATTGGGCGTATAAGACGACCCCCAATTTTCGTGGCTATTTTTTAAGGTTAAAAGGTCGTCTTATACACAGCCATATACGGTACTTACTTACAGATAAAAAATTACTCTGATATAAGTCCCTCCTTACTGAAGCACATAGCATTGAGGCAACACACACACACACACACACACACACACACACACACACACACACACACACACACACACACACACACCGCCTGAACGGCTCAGATGGTTAGGGCGCCCGGCACCATTCTGTGGTCCGGCATTCGATCCCCGACCCCGCTCATTCCCAGGGATATTTCCAATGAGAAATTCAGGTGGTTACTGTCCCCCTTGAGCAGGGGGATGAGTTGTGTGGTGTATGAGGTCCCAGCATTACCCAAAGATTGGTAATATTGAGCTCCAAGCTCGCACTGGGAGGGTGAAACTGGCGATCGAGTCTTGACTCGCGTCGACAAATCCATGAGTGAATAACACACACACACACACACACACAGAGATTACCCTTCCAGTGTGAGGGTGTTTTGCAAGCACTCTGCCACTCAAAGCCACTAACGAGTAACACAGCCTCTCATGGTGATATTTGGCCATCTGTATCACATAAGGTGTCGCACATTAACATCCTCCCTTCATCCCTTTAACCTTCCCCCGGGCAACGCTTGGGTTGAAGAGGGAAGATAAATACTTTAGATTGAAGCTTTGGCACTTAGTGAGCACTCTAAAAAGGTCTAGGTTCTTTAACCCCTTCACGCCCAGATCTTTCCTTTGCTATAAAGAATTGTATGTTGTTGAGCCATAAAACTACGAAAAGTAACTGAATATACCAAATTAGTTAGTCGCCAAGGATACTAAACAGGTCATATCTATAAAATATTGCTAATATTCACTAAAATATTCTTATGGTACCCAAATTACAATGGAAAATTACGCTCTGGGTCTCAAGGGGTTAAATGCCAGTCAAAGAGTGTGTAGTGTTATCCTATCTCTCCTGAGCCTCAAGCGATGCCTGTCCCTATATGGAGCAACGGCCTTGGCTGCTGCCTTCCCACACACTCCTCTTATCAATCATGCTATCACTGTATATATGTTTACAAAAATGATATATAGTACTACTCTGCTTTCCTCAGTCCACTGGGAAACTACATACAACAATCCTTACAACAATTCATTGGTATGTACATTCTAAACATAATTGTGAACATAGATATTCATAAAACATAAAAATAGATAAATCAACATCATCATCATTGTTTCACGTCAGATTTTCCCATAATGCCTTATGAGGTTAGACGGGCGATGATACGCTTCCAATTATATTGTCCGCGTTCATCATTGAAATTTGCAGCATGAGTTGAGAGAGAGCGAGAGCGAGAGCGAGAGCGAGAGCGAGAGTGAGAGAGAGAGAGAGAGAGAGAGAGAGAGAGAGAGAGAGAGAGAGAGAGAGAGAGAGAGAGAATGCTCTTCCTGACAGGCAATCCCAGTTTTCGGCAGGGGGACTCCCTCCCTCCTTGTCCCATCTGAGTCACAGATAAATCCCAGCAATACATAATACTTAGCATTACAAGTTGGTATGCATTTGCTATGATGAGCGCCCTTCACGCCCAGATCTTTCCTTTGCTGTCTAAAATTGTCTGTTGTTAAACCATTAAATAACGAAAAGTAACTAAATACACACAAACCTCGGTTTCCCGGACCTCCATTTCCTGGATATCGGATTTGCCGGACAAAATCCGAGGTCCGGGGATATGTCAAAGTCCCAGACAGTTTTTTTTTTTTTTTTTTTTTTTTTTTTTTTTACATTGAAATGCCTGGTCCCGTTCGTAAATTGACAAAGATGTCCGGCGGTCCGAGCGTCTCCTGTCATCCCTGGTCAGTGTCCGCGCCTCCCGCCAGGTGGCAGCATGCTCAGCGGTCGTATTGTTTACATTTGGGCGGTAACGTTTACATTGTTTACATTTGGGGTGGCGGGTGGTTTACATTAGAGTAGGATAAGCGTCCGAGGATGGGTAATGGCATAGTTTTTTTTTTTTTTTTTTTTTTTTTTTTGTTTGGAGGATAATTCCTGGACTGTTGCGATTCCCGGAATTTTGCGGTTCCCGGACCAGTGCTCCCCCCTATTAGTCCGGGAAAACGAGGTTTGTGTGTATACCAAATTAGCTAGTGGACAAGGATACTAAACAGGTCATAGCTATAAAACATTGCTTATAGTCACTACAAATTGTCTAATGGTAGTCATATTAAAATGGAAATTACGTTCTGGGCCTCAAGGGGTTAACATCCTTGCCGAGTCGCTGCAATGCATACTGAGAACATAATGCAGGAGCGAAAATCAAAATATTGTTACGCATTTCCAGACTATACTAAGAGAATGCGAGGCCAGGAAAATACAGATGAATAATAAATGCAAATAAAGCTACATCGGACTACTGAGAGAATGAACAAAGGGTTATAATTAAAGCTCAATTCATCAAGGCCTATCCAGATAAAAAAAAAAAAAAATAAATAAAAAAAAGGAAGATAATAGCCTACCACACGCTATAGGCTTTTATAAAAAAAAAAAAAAAAAAAAAAAAAAAAAAAAACAGCCTATACTTAAATATGTAACCCTAGTTCAAGGCAGGATATTATTATGAGACTTGGTGGAAAAGAAGCTCTGAAAAAATATTGCACACTAAAGCTCTTCATGACTAAAACAACTCAAACCAAAATCAAACACTGGCTTCTATGTTCAGACGTTTGAACTGTATATTGGGGACAGAGCAATACCGTCACCAGATTTGTTCAAACAGCTTAAAGACAGCGTGTGACTCTAAGAAACTGCTTGACACACACACACACACACACACACACACCCACACCCACACCCACATACACACACACACACACACACACACGTTCAGTCGACATCGTCATAGCTAGTGCGCGGTCTATTAGGCTCGGGACCCGTTGCCTCACACACACACACACACACACATAGGTGGGCGTTATCGCGATAAATTATTGCGATAACGATATCGGGTTATCGGTTATCCGAAGAAAAAAATTCCCGCGTTATTGATTCATCGGTATCGCCGATACTTTTGGTTCCAAACTAGCGATAATCGATAATTTTATTTTTGGTTCCAGTTTAGCAGAGGCGAGCCACGCGTGCCTTGGAGGCAGAAATAGGTAGGTCCCAGCTGGGAGCCGAACAACGGCCTAAACCCAGCTAACCGTCTTAACGTCTTCTCAAAACGTTCGCTCAGCTTCAGTCTCTCACCAGCTGTCGGACAGGGAGGTGTTGCTCCTGCACGCTCCAGGTTTTACGCGTTCTTTGATGATTTTTTTCCCTATGCGCTTGTTCTCCCTTGGCAAGGACATCAACAGGGCCAAGAGGAGCTCCCTGTCTGATGAAAACTTCAACATGCTCATGTTTATGCAGGGCAACATGCTGCAGAACCTGCTCTAGACTGTGGCTGTGCAAAAGACATTTTTAGTAGTTTAAACTTTCAAATGTAGTTATTTTACTTAAAAACAGTACTTTTCATTAGTGAAGAGACAGGATAAACATTGAATTTAGAAGATATTAGTGTGCAAAAGGTAAATGAAGGGTTTTCTAACAGTTTACTGATAGCATTTAAGATTTTTTATTTAAAATATCAATATCGTCATCGCTAGTATCGGAATTTTGGATTTATCGATTTATCGGTTATCGCCTTATTGGGCGATAAATTTATCGCCTTATTGGGCGATAAATTTATCGCCAGTTATCGATTATCGGTTATCGCCGATAAGGTTATCGTTATCGATTCATCGGTTATCGTGATAAATTTTTTCTTTATCGCGCCCACCTATGCCCACACACACACACAAACACCACACACACACACACAGACGCACACACACACACCCGTTCAGTCGACATCGTCATAGCTAGTGCGCGGTAGGGTGCCAATAGTGCATAGGGGCAATTTTTCAAAGTCAATATTTTTTTACGTACTTTTGTGGTATTCTGCCTTGTACTTAGAAACTGTCGTGTGCAAAGTTTCAGGCTAATCAGTTGATATTTAGAGGTGGCGGATCGATCTTGAACATTTCCTCTTTTCGCCCTCAGGTCATGACCACGAGAAAGCAAACTGAAGTTTGGCTTCTTGGCCATAGTGTTCCTACTATCACAGGAGCAAAACTTTCCAGGCGTGGAGACGTTTTACGACGATTTTTCTACGCACACAAGGAAGAGAAGAAGACGGTGCAGCAGAGTGCAGCTGAGGCTGCAAAGGAGGTCCTCGACTTCTGGACACGAGCTAGGATCCCCACCATCGCAGAAACTAGCGTGAGGAGGAAGATTACTGGACTTTTCGACGAGTGGAAGATCCTGAGCAAAAGCAAGAATAACTCTGGAGTCACGCCTGCCGAAAAACAGAAGACCTTCCAAGAAAGTCTCCCAGACCTTTTGGACGACGCCCTCACTCTGATGACCATTCCTGAAGACAAGGAATTCCTTCTTGCCCAGGGGGGAGAAGGGGAGGCGGGGTTCGATGGCTGGTCTGGACAAGAAGCTGAAAGAATCGGTTTGCCGACGTGAAAGCTCTCTCTCACATAGCCGTCAACAGACGCCAAAAGGAGAAGAGATGGTGGAGCTGGAGTCGTCATCGTCTGAGTCATCAAGTCCAGCCAACGCTGCCAACACATCGACTTCTTCTTCCGACGCCGGGGTCGCTTCTCCACCAAAGCGATTGAGGACACGGGGCACGAAGTCCGTCCTATCCCCTGATCTCGTCGGAGCCCTTGACAGAACTGGGGTCAGTAGCCGCCAAGCCCTTCGAATTGTGGCGGCTACGGCAAGTAGCTTGGGCCACGATCCACAAGAGCTTGTGCTGAATCCCGAGTCCATTCGACAGGCAAGAGCGAAGTACAGGTCCACTTTGGCGAAGGACATCAAAGAGACTTTCAGTCCTCTTACCCCTCTTACCGTTCATTGGGACGGGAAGATCCTTCCTCAGGACAATGGCACTCGCGCCGAAAGACTCGCCATCCTCGTCACAGGAGAAGGAGTGAAGCTCCTAGGAGTCCCGAAACTGCACTCCGGAACTGGTGATGCCGCCGCTACAGCTGTGTTCGAGGCTCTAGAAGACTGGGGGGTCCAGGAACGAGTCGTGGCGATGTGCTTCGACACAACCAGTGCCAACACTGGAGCCATCAATGGTGCATGCACCATCTTGCAACAGAAGATCGGCCGACCCCTCGTTTCACTTGCTTGCCGTCATCACGTCCACGAACTTGTCCTTGAGAAGGCCTTTTCTACGTGTTTGGGGTCATCTTCTGGTCCTGAGATCACCATCTTCTCTCGCTTCAAGGACTACTGGTCTTACATCAACCAGTCGGCAATAAACCCTCCCACCAACGAAGATCTGCCGGAGACTCTGGTCTCCAAGAGGGACGATCTCATTCAAGGTTTGAAACGTCTGCTTCAGACAAAGCAGCCCCGTAACGACTATAAGGAACTCGCTGAGCTGAGCATCCTTTTCCTCAGCGGCGCTCTTCCGAAGACCTCGATCCGTAGCCCCGGAGCGCTTCATCGAGCGCGTTGGATGGCGCGTATCATTAACGCTCTGAAGATGATCTTGTTTCGGGAGCAGCTGACTGGAGTCGTCACACCTCGAGAAATGTCAGCCCTCCAGCGGTTCTCATCGTTCGCAACAGAGATCTACGTCCTGCGATGGTTCGAATCGACGGTTCCATCCTACGCTCCCACCAACGATCTTGGATTCGCTAAGGACATCCTTCAGTACCACGACGAAAGTATTCGGAAGGCCTGCTTCATCACTCTGAGCCGCCATTTCTGGTACTTGAGCGAAGATCTCATTGGCCTGTCACTGTTCGACTCACGTCTCCCTGTCTCCGACAAACAGCAATTGTACAGGCCATTCTCTACGATGAAGGAGCCGAGGAACCCGCCAAGCGAATAAACCTCCCATCATCACAAGTTCCTGCGGCAACACTGCCCTCCTTCGCCACGAAAAATTCCCTCCGCCTCTTCGAAGCTCTTGTTATCAAGACCGACTTCCTGTCCGCCAACCGTCGGAAGTGGCAGGAAGAGGAAATCGTACGTCGAGGCCTGCCGCCGAATCGAGGGACTTCGCGTTGTCAACGACACAGCCGAGCGAGGAGTGGCGCTCATCCAGTCCTTCAACCTCCGGCTGACCAAAGACGAGGAACAGCGCCAGTTCCTCCTCCAAGTTGTGGAGGCCCATCGCCATCAACAGCCCGGGACCTCGAAGGCTTCCCTTCCCCGGCCAAGCCGGCCACAATGAGTGGGGTGGCTCCCCATGTACCCCCCCCCACGAGGGGCTAATACTCACCAAGAGGGGGACCAGCAGCCCTGCTGGGGAAGGGATGTCCGGCTTGTCCGCTTTCAAGAGATGACATCCCCTCCTTAATAGGCCAGTGCATAAGGGTAAATAACAAAGTTGTCATCCGCCACCCCTAAATATCAACCGATTGAGGTCAAACTTTGTATACGATGGTTTCTTGCATAGATGCACCATTACACCAAAGTAGGAAGAAAAATTCAAACTTTTGATTTTTATTGGCACCCTAGTGCGCGGTCTCTTAGGCTCGGGTCCGGTTGCCTCACACACACACAGACACACCCACACACCCACACACACACACACACACCCACACACCCACACACCCACACAGGTTCAGTCGACATCGTCATAGCTAGTGCGCGGTCTCTTAGGCTCAGGTCCCGTCGCGTCGCCCTCATCCAGCCTCTCCAGATCCTCCAGCGAGAGAACCACCGCATTCTGATCGAGGCTCAGCGAGTGACTCATTCTGGGGGTGGGTGAGAGAGAGAGAGAGTGAGAGAGGGGGGAAGGGAGAGAGAGAGCAGTGGGTGAGAGAGAGGCAAATGAAAAAGAGAAAGAAGAGAGAGAGAGAGAGAGAGAGAGAGAGAGAGAGAGAGAGGAGAGAGAGAGAGAGAGAGAGGAGAGAGAGAGAGGAGAGAGAGAGAGAGGAGAGAGAGAGAGAGAGAAGGAGAGAGAGAGGAGAGAGAGGAGAGAGAGAGAGAGAGGAGAGAGGAGAGAGAGAGAGAGAGAGAGGAGAGAGAGAGAGAGAGAGAGAGAGACGAGAGAGAGAGAGAGAGAGAGAGAGGGAGAGAGAAGAGAGAGAGAGAGAGAGAGAGAGAGAGAGAGAGAGAGAGAGAGAGAGAGAGAGAGAGAGAGAGAGAGAGAGAGAGGAGAGAGAGAGAGAGAGAGAGAGAGAGGATGAGAGAGAGAGAGAGGAGAGAGAGAGAGAGAGGAGAAGAGATGAAAAGAAGATGGTAATAATCAACTTGACGAGTCATTTATATACACATTTGGTTTTTCTGGTTTGGTGTTGACAGTGTTGAGAAAACCATGAATGCTTCTCACTCTGAATATAACCTTAGGCCTGAGATGCAGAACGATGGACTTATTACTGATGATGATTGATTCAAACTCACGAAGATGCAAGGAAGAATACCCTCGCCAACCTTAACCCCTTCACGCCCAGATCTTTCCTTTGTTATAAAAAATTGTCCGTTTTCAAGCCATAAAATTACGAAAATCCTAATATCAATTATTAGTGGATCAAGGATACTAACAGGTTATATCTAAAAATATCCATAGTAAGCTAAAATAGTCCTACTGTAACTTCAGAACTTGAAATGTGAAATTACGTTCTGGGTCTCAAGGGTTGATTTAGTGGCAGGATTCTTCGGTTCGGTTCGGTAAATAATTCGGTGCTAAATAACACTCTGGCTGGTGATTTGTGGCAATCTAAAGTTCAATATTTGGTAATCTTTCGGTCTTCAGGTGGCATCCCGCGATTTGCAGTCCCCTATATTATGAAGGCACAGATGAAGGGACCTCTTTCGCAACGTAGGAGTGAAGAACTTTAACCCCTTCACGCCCAGATCTTTCCTTTGCTATAAAAAATTGTCTGTTGTCGAGCCATAGAATTATGAAAAGTAACTAAATATACCACATTAATTAGTCGACAAGGATACTAAACAGGTCATAGCTATAAAACATTGCTTATATTCACTAAAAATCGTCTAATGGCACCCAAATTACAATGGAAATTACGCTCTGGGTCTCAAGGGGTTAAAAACTAAGCCTAACCCTGCATTATATCCTCCTAACTTGATAGTAACCCAGCCCCCTATAATGGCAACCCAGAAAGACCCCACCAAGTAACCCAGCCCCCTATAATGGCAACCCAGAAAGACCCCACCAAGGGAGGTCCTCAGCCGTAACAAAACCAGTCAATGTAGTAAATGTCGTATCTGTTAATTTATAAAGTGATATGCTTGGAAAATAGGAGTCACTTGTATTGAATATAATCCGATATTTGTACCTGTGTCAGCCAGGACTTAGGACACTTAACCCCTTCACACCCAGATCTTTCCTTTGCTATAAAAAATTGTCTCTTGTTAGCCATAAAATTACGAAAACTAACTGAATATACCAAATTAGCTAGTGGACAAGGATACTAAACAGGTCATATCTATAAAACATTGCTTATAGTCACTAAAAATGGTCTAATTGTACCGAAATTACAATAGAAATTACGTTCTGGGTCTCAAGGGTTTAATACACTTCTTCTTCTTTCTGTTTAACGTCAGATTTTCCCTTCGTGTGTTATGAGGTCAGAGGGTGGTTGATACGCTTCCAACTATTTCCATCCATTGCCTCAACCTCTTCAATGCCCAATGCTGCCAGATCCTCTTCAACACACTGCCTCCATGGAGTGTATTGAAGAGGATCTGGCAGCTTCTACACACACCACCTCCTGAATGAACCTAATGAACAAGGATGAATGGGGATTGTATGTATTTTATGATTGTATTGTATTTTGTATTGTATTGTTATTATTGTATGATTGTATTGTAGAAAGGGAACCAAAAAAGACCCCCCGAAGGCATGTCTGAAGCCGTAATAAAACGAAATCAACAAGGAAGGAAGGAAGGAAGGATTGGGATCATTATAACACCAAATTAACAGGGAATGAAGGTAGATAACACCAAATTAACAGGAATGAAGGTAGATAACACCAAATTAACAGGGAATGAAGGTAGATAACACCAAATTAACAAGGAATGAAGGTAGATAACACCAAATTAACAAGGAATGAAGGTAGATAACACCAAATTAACAGGGAATGAAGGTAGATAACACCAAATTAACAGGGAATGAAGGTAGATAACACCAAATTAACAGGGAATGAAGGTAGATAACACCAAATCAACAAGGAATGAAGGTAGATAACACCAAATTAACAAGGAATGAAGGTAGATAACACCAAATTAACAGGGAATGAAGGTAGATAACACCAAATCAACAAGGAATGAAGGTAGATAACACCAAATTAACAAGGAATGAAGGTAGATAACACCAAATTAACAAGGAATGAAGGTAGATAACACCAAATTAACAAGGAATGAAGGTAGATAACACCAAATTAACAAGGAATGAAGGTAGATAACACCAAATTAACAAGGAATGAAGGTAGATAACACCAAATTAACAAGGAATGAAGGTAGATAACACCAAATTAACAGGGAATGAAGGTAGATAACACCAAATCAACAAGGAATGAAGGTAGATAACACCAAATTAACAGGGAATGAAGGTAGATAACACCAAATCAACAAGGAATGAAGGTAGATAACACCAAATTAACAGGGAATGAAGGTAGATAACACCAAATCAACAAGGAATGAAGGTAGATAACACCAAATTAACAAGGAATGAAGGTAGATAACACCAAATCAACAAGGAATGAAGGTAGATAACACCAAATTAACAGGGAATGAAGGTAGATAACACCAAATTAACAGGGAATGAAGGTAGATAACACCAAATTAACAGGGAATGAAGGTAGATAACACCAAATTAACAGGGAATGAAGGTAGATAACACCAAATTAACAAGGAATGAAGGTAGATAACACCAAATTAACAGGGAATGAAGGTAGATAACACCAAATTAACAGGAAGAGGTAGATAACAATAACAGGGAATGAAGGTAGATAACACCAAATTAACAAGGAATGAAGGTAGATAACACCAAATTAACAGGGAATGAAGGTAGATAACACCAAATTAACAGGAAAGGAAGGTAGATAACACCAAATTAACAACAAAGAATAGAAGGTCACTGTACTTACGTGCTGGCGTGTTGGTTGGTGAGGGAGGTCGCCGAGAGGACCTGGTCTAGGGCGGTGGCGAGGGAGCGGGCGTTGAGCTGCGTGAAGCACATGGGCGGCGTGATGGTGATGACATTCTGCCCGGGCCCCTGTACCTGGAGGAGGGTGTGGTGGTCCTCCTTCACCCTGCAACACACACACACACACACACACACACACATGATAAATACAACTAGATAAATAGATGATGGCAATATGATATGATAAACCCTGCAACACACACACACACACACACACAATGATAAATACAACTAGATAAATGTCAGCAATATGATAAACCCTGTAACACACACACACACAGACACACAGACATGATGGTAATACTCATAAAACTTGTACAATGCTTAAGAAACAAAGATAGGTGTGTGTTAGTAAGTCAAACACACACACCCACATGATGGGAATATAAACAGACGAGGATGTGATAGACAAGCAAAGAATTGATACAAAAATTAATAGAATCAGACATGAAGCTAGACAGGGTTCACTATTCACCCTATAAAACACAGTGAACCAAATATACAGTGAATCATAAGGATGGTGAACACATGGCTTACACGAGACACAGGCCCCCACGAGTGTACCTCAGGCCCTGTAAAACACAACTAGGCAAATACACACACACACACACTTGCACACTTGAAATAAATACTCAACACCCACCTATGGACAATATTCTGTGCTAGTTCCATGGCAGATTTCCGGGACACTATATCCTGCACTATATCCAGGGCCATACATCATTCTTCCCTCAACAACAACAACAACAACAACAACACACATCCCACACCCAACACCCACCTATGGACAATATTCTGTGCTAGTTCCATGGCAGGTTTCCGGGACACTTTATCCTGCACTATATCCAGGGCCAGACAGAGACCCATCCCCCTGACATCCCCAACACACGCGTGCTTCCCCTTCAGCAGCTGCAGGTTCTCCAGCAGGGTCTTCCCCACCGCCTTGGCACTCTGCACCAGCTTCTCGTTCTCTATCACGTCCAGCACCGCCCGGCCCACTGCACAGGCCACGGGGTTGCCGCCAAACTGTGGGTGGGACAGGGGGGTGTGTGGTTACTGGGTGTGGTGGTAGGGGTGGTGGTGGGACAGGGAGGTGTGTAGTTACTGGGTGTGGTGTGGTAGGGGTGGTGGTGGGACACGGGGGGGGGGGGGTTACTGGGTGTGGGTGGTAGGGGTGGTGGTGGGACGGGGGGGTGGGGGTTACTGGGTGTGGGTGGTAGGGGTGGTGGTTGGACGGGGGGGGGGGGGGTGTGGGTGGGACGGGGGGGGGGGTTACTGGGTGTGGGTGGTAGGGGGGGGGACAGGGGGGGGGGGGGGGTTACTGGGAGGTGGTGGTGAGGTTGTGTTTATGGCTTTACTGTTGTTTTTGTTGTTTATTTTTTTGTTACTCTTCTCATACAGTACATGTTTTTTTCAGTCTCTCTCAATCCATTCTATTTGCTCTTTTACATAAACTTCTTCCTTCTGCTTCACAAATTCAAAAGACATGAATAACAACACAAAACAGGATATCACACACCTTCCTCCCTCACTTAAACACCAAACCCAAAAGAACCCAGACTTAGAGTAAACCCAACTTATAACCAGTTACTTATAGACCAGTTACCAGTTAAACCAGTTTTATTAACCCAGACACCCAGACTTACGGTGGAGTAGTATTCCCCCAGGGAGTCTGAGATCTCCCTGGTGGTAATGACGGCCGCCATGGGGTAGCCGTTGCCCAGAGGCTTGCCGGTGGTCAGGATGTCCGGCACCACGCCATAGTGCTGGGAGTGACGGATAGGAAGGCAGTGTATGAGAGAAGCATAATATATTCGTATTTGTGTTCGTATATATTTGTATATTCGAGGCATAATTATAGTAGTAACCAGGGTAGAACAAGAAGTAACGGATTCAAGCTGGAAAAGTGTAGATTTAAAAAGGAAATAGGGAGAAACTGGTTCACAAATAGGGTGGTGAATGATTGGAATGGACTCAGTCGTCAGGTGGTCAGTGCGGAGTCTATTGGGGTCTTTAAAAGGAGTCTGGATAAATTCATGGATGGGGAAGAGAGGTGGATATAGGTAGTGTTAAGTAACAGGAACTACCTTTTGTAGGTCTCACGGCCTCTTGTAGCTTCCTTGTTTTCTTATGTTCTTATTCTGTGATTTATTTATACGTATATGTGTGATGGTAAACATTGATTCCTCTTTACCTTTTGCAATTTTTTGGTGATTTGCAATTTGTAAGAAGGAAGATTTTAGTTTTAGAGGTTTTAAAAATGTATTTCTAGTTCTGTTTGGTAATTCATATTTAGTGATATTAATTTATTCATAGATTTTTGATAGCTTTAACCTCTTCACGCCCAGATCTTTCCTTTGCTATAAAAAAAATGTATGTTGTTGAGCCATAAAATTACGAAAAGTAACTGAATACACCAATTTAGTTAGAGGACAAGGATACTAAACAGGTCATATCTATAAAATATTATTTATATTCACTAAAAATAGTCTAATGGTACCCAAATTACAATGGAAATTACGTTCTGGGCCTCAAGGGGTTATTAAAGGTTAGCAGTTTTTAAGTGCATGTATTTGATGGAGCATAAATCAGGCGCCTAGAATTGAAACGGCACAAGCGCCACTTTTAAAAAACTGAGAAAAACGCGCTTAAAGTTTAATCTAAGAAAATCAAGATATGAAACGGCACAAGCGCCACTTTTTATCAATGAAAAAAATGCACCTAAAGTGTTTTCAAAGTAAATCAGCAACAAATGAAGATATTAGATTAAACTTTAAGCGCATTTTTCTCAGTGTTTTAAAAGTGGCGCTTGTGCCGTTACAATTCTAGGCGCCTGAAATGTGCTTTTATATAATACTGGTGTTTGCGATATACTGTATGCCCTGTTATGCTCCTACGTGTGCTAAACTTGTGGTCAATAAATATAAGAACATAATAACATAAGAAAATAAGGAAGCTACAAGAGGCCGCGAGACCTACACGTGATAGTTCCTGTCACCTAACACTACCTACATCCACCTTTCATCCCCATCCATGAACCTATCCAGCCCTTCTTTAAAGCTACCCAATGACTCCACACTAACTTCCTGTAAATATCAATCTATCTATGTATCTATGAGAGAAACATTGGAAGCAGGGCTTGAAAACTAAATAATTTCTCAAACGGTTCGTTCCGATCAGAAACAGTATTATTAACGTTTCGTTTTTCGTTCCTCCTCCAAACATAACGTTCCTGAACCGGTTAGAACGAAATAAAAACCGGTTAGAACGTTATTCTCACACCATGTAATGAATATGCTATTGGCCCTAATAAATAATAATGCCTATACATGGCTACATTCTTATAGATGGTAATAAAGCCATACATTTCATGGTGCATAGTATCCAACAAAATCTAACCCTTATATGTCGTAAGAACTATATTATTATACGACTAAAATAAGGCAACACATTTACATATACAATACAGGAAGCGTACTGTAGGAGTATGCAACCTCAGTCGTCATAAAGACATGAATCACTAATTATTTATTAATATCATATATGGTAAAACTATATTAATTCGTAATATCACCAACCACTAATTAAATAAACCTAATCAATGAAGTCAATGACTACGTATATTTTAATATATGGATATTAATCTAAGCATATTCTTAAACCAAACTGCAGTATAATAGTTTAACGATTACACGATTGGAAGGTGTAATAAAATAAGGGAACGTGATGCACTGATGCACATCACGAAGACATAAATATATACGGTAAAAAATAGTCATTCTTCAAAGATTTAATGAAAAGTGGTGCATATGATACTATTTGAAACCAAACCACATCGACAATTGCCAAGTGAACAAATACAGTAGACTTATTAATGTATGTATGTAATACAGATGCATTTACTTAAATCATTTGGCTACTGGAAGTGAAAATGGATGAGTGACCAAATATGGCATGGAACGAAAAAATAACGTTATTAACCGGTTACAGGGATTTCAAAATAGCGTTTTTGCTCCGGAACAGTAAATATGATCACGTTTTCGTTTCCGTTTTTGCTCCGAGCATAATTTCGTTCGTTTCGGTTTTCGTTTTCGTTCCCTTAAACCGTTTCCAAGCCCTGCTTGGAAGGCCAGAAGATGGAAAGAGAGAAAAAAGAAAAGGAAAAACAAATATCTATCATAAAAAGATCCACAGAATAAAGGACAAAATTAAATCACATATACTAAACAATAACTAGAACAGGAACAAATAAGAAGGAAAAACATATTTAATAAAAAGATCCACTTAATTAAGGACAAATGACATATAAATCATAACTGGAACAAATTAGATATTATAAACATTAGGTTAACTATAGTCTACTTTTTTTAACGAGGTCAAAAATCCTGACCCTTTCCTGCTTACTGACTGATATTTGATGCCAGGAGAAGGGAATACTACGCTTCTTCCAAATTTCAGTTATATTTTATCATAGTTAACCATAGTATCAGGCAAAGACTACTCTAAACTGAACTTGCTACTCATTTTGGGCTATTTCCAGTGGAGGCCAGTTTTGCGATTCCTGCCATTTTCGAACATCACTCCCATTTCCCTTCTATGGTTATCAGTATAATATGAATAACCATATCTTCTACATATTTGTTCTATAATATTATCAAAATAAAAAACGTAAAATGCAATAAAGAAATCCATTATGAAGAGAGTTAAGAAATATGCATGAACTTAATATTCACTTGAAACTCATCGCCATTTAATATTTTGCGAAGAAAACATTAGATGTAGCAATAGAAAGAAGCGGATTTCATTAGCTTTCCATTGCTATAATTTGGGTTTCGATAAATGAATCATAACCATGCATAATTAGCGTTAACTAAAAAAATAACATCATTACGGGAATTACCCGATGGGATGATGTTATTTTGTAGTAACAGTAATTTATGCAATGGTTCTATTCATTTATCCAGAAAATGAATTATATGCAATGGAAAGCTTAATTAAATCCGCTTCTAATGATATGTTGCATGTAAAAGGGTCTTCACGGCAAAATATCAAAATTGCGATGAGTTAAATGAATAATAAGTCAGTTCATGCATATTTCTTCAGTCTCATAATGGAATTTCTTTAGTGTATTTTACAGTTTTTTATTTGATAATATTATAGAACAAACATTCACGAAGTTAACAGTGTATCATTTATACTGATATGCCATAGTCTACTGTATTCATGGAACACTTTTTTACTTGCCGATACGATTGATGATGTTATTTTTTTAGTTAACGCTAATTTAGGCATGGTGGTAATTCATTTATTAGAAAACAAAATATATCAATGGAAAGCTAATGAAAATCCGCTTCTTTCTATCGCTAGCATCTAAAATGTTTTCTCGCAAAATATTAAATGGCGAAGAGTTTAAGTATAGTATATTGAGGTCATGCACATTTCTTCACTCTGTCATAATGGCTTTTCTTTAGTGTATTTTACTGTTTTTTATTTGATAATATCATAGAACAAACAGTTACGAAGATAACGGTATATCATATATACTGATAAACCTTAGGAAGGGAAATAGGGGTGATGTTAAAAAATGGCAGGAATCGCAAAACTGGCCTCCACTGGTCATGGGCGGGTTGGCGCGGGGCACGAGTAGCAAGTCCAGTATAGAGTAGTCTTTGTATCAGGTAAACATAGGCATCATTTTAAGGATGAGACCTTAAGATAGAAGGGAATACTACGCTTCTTGAAAATTTCAGTTGCACATCATAGCTAACCATAGTATCAGGTAAACATAGGCATCATTTAAGCATGAGACCTTAAGATAGAATGGAATTTTGCCTTGTTACAAAAAAATAGACTATAGAACAACAATACAAACAGATCCTATTTCTCACCTCAAAGGCCCAGAAACACTCGCCTGTCCTGCCAAGAGCCGTCTGCACCTCATCAGCCACACACACCCCTCCCACCTCCCGGACCAGACTGATGGTGGAGGAGGAGGAGGAGGAGGAGGAGGAGGAGGAGGAGGAGGAGGAGGAGGAGGAGGAGGTGATAATGAAAGTGGTGTTGATAAAAATCTGTATCAGTTAACTTAGCCACCATTTAACCCCTTGAGGCCCAGAACGTACTTTCCATTGTACTTTGGGTATACCATTTGACGATTTTCAGTGACTATAAGGAAAATTAAATAGATATGACCTGTTTAGTACCTTGTCCACTAGCAAATTTGGTATATTCAGTGACTTTTCGTAATTTTATGACTGACAACAGACGATTTTATATAGCCAAGGAAAGATCTGGGCGTGAAGGGGTTAAAGGTCCATTCAATAAGTACAATGCCATCACTACAGAAATACAACCAAGTAACACCTCCATCCCCCCTGATCCACTCACTTGTAGAGGAGGGAGTAGTAGTTCCGGGGAGGCACAATGACGCCACAGTTCACCACGATGCACTCGGTGAAGAGGCAGCAAATCTTACGGTTGTTCTTAATCGCCGTCATCACCACTCGCTCCGCCTCCATTACGTACTTCTCTGCCGCTGCCGGGTGGAAAGGGTGGAGGTGGAAGAAAGGAAAAAGGCGGAGGGGATGTTTACCTACTTATGCAGCCAAGGGAAGTCACAGAAAAGATTGAGAAATGCTTTTGTGGGTGTTTATTGTGTGGGTTCTGTGGATACCATTTTTTTACTTTTAGTCACAGAGAGGTGAGGTTACTGATGACATTGAAGAGACACCCACTCACAGACATAATTACTCAAGCTTATGTTTACTTCCACAGTCAAGGGAAGAGAAGTGCTTTTGTGGATGTTTTGCATGTAAGTGAGTGCCTGTAGTACCAAAAGACAGGACATCACAAGGCTGAATCAATCCTGCACTAATACACTCACAGCCCACCTCTCTCTGTCTCTTTCACACACAGAGAATGAATAAATGACATATGAATCTAACCCTATGTGAGAATCAATCCGGCAGGAATACACCCACATTGCCACAACCATGGATAATAAATAAAGTCTATGTACTATCCTTGCCTACCACCCACTATATACTCCACCCTCTATATACTATCCTAGCCCATCACCCACCTGTCTCTGGTGGGTCGTCGCGGTGGGCCCCTCGGTAGGTGTCGGGGTAGGGAATCATGTGCACAAAGTCCTTCTTCCCCTGCGGCATTCTCTTGAACATCTTGGGGCTGATGTCTATCAGGTTGCCAAGGTTCCCGTGATAGGCCCTGCGACAACATTATATTGGTTATAGCTTTTTAACTCACTATTAGTACTTAACTATTTGACTTTTCAACTCACTATTACTTAATAATAAGGAAAAAAGAGGTTGACATAAAGCAGGAAAAAAATGCAACACCTTCATTATAGTAGTCAATTATTTTTTTCAGGAAAAAAAATTGAAAGCTACCTTCACTTTAATAAAGTCCAAAAAAAATTACGAGGAAAAAAAATCTAACACCTCTACTATAGTCTTTTTTTTACAAAGAAAAAAATTTGAGCACCTTCACTATAGTCATTCTTTTTTAACGAGGCGAAAATTCCATTCTATCTTAAGGTCCCATGGTTAAAATGATGCATATGTTTACCTGATAATATGGTTAACTATGATAAAACACAACTGAAATTTAAAAGAAGCTTAGTATTCCCTTCTCCTGGCATCAAATATCAGTCACTAAGCAGCAAGGGGTCAGGATTTTTTTAATGGAATATGATTTGTATTAATAATATTGATTTGAATACAGGATTTGAGTATAGTGTTATCCTACAAAGAACACTTGAGGGACATTCCACAAGTAAAAACCTCAATTTAGGCCCATTGATGCAAACCTTCCTGAAACGGACAATAACAAACCCCGCCCATCGCCCTATTGATGAGGCGACGAGGGGCGACACTCACTCGTCAAACACCACGACATCCTTATGGTCAGTGTGGGCTCGGGCCAGTCTCAGGGCCAGGTCATTGGCTTCTGACCTGGGAAAACAGAGACAAGTAATAATAATAATAATAAGAAGAAGAATTTTTTTACCCGAAGGCATACAGAGAAAAAGAGAGAGAAAAAAGGTGTATCTACGTAGATCAGTAAAAGAGATCAGAGTATAGTTTTAAATGTCTCCAATTAACCCCTTGAGACCCAGAACGTAATTTCCATTGTAATTTGGCTACCATTAGACAATTTCTAGTGAATATAAGCAATATTTTATAGATATGACCTGCTTAGTATCCTTGTCGACTAGCTAATTTGGTATATTGAGTTGCTTTTCGTAATTTTATGCCTAACAACATACAATTTTTCTGATAGCAAAGGAAAGATCTGGGCGTGAAGGGGGGGGTCTCTCTCTCTCTCTCTCTCTCTCTCTCTCTCTCTCTCTCTCTCTCTGTAAAACGATGAATACAAACACTCCCCTCCCTCTCTCTCGCCACTCATGAAACTTTTATGTGTGAAATTAAGTATACAAACTTTATGACATTAGAGCAGGATGAAGACTAATATCAGAGACATCTACAACGACTACAACTACAACTACAACTACAACTCCCCACCACAACACCTGCACTATGCCACACTCCCCTCACTCCTAACACTCACCCGGAGTTGACCAGATACACCACGCTGAGGGAGTCTGGCAGGTGGCTGGTGAGCTCCTTGACGTACTTGTTGAGGCAGTCGTTGATGAATCCCTGGGCCGTCACCAGGGTGGCCATCTGGTTCTTGCCCGCCGCCACCACCTGAGGGTGACAATGACCCACTGCACAGGGAAGAAAGTTATCTCATTACTGAAAAAGACAAAGTAACTCAATACTATCATCAATGAATTCACATACAGGTACCTCTCGTTATTCTACATAAAAAACGTAAGTTGATGAGAATGCTCCATTTTTCACATCGCGTTAATCCAAAAACGTGTAGTTTAAACTCGCGTAAAACGAGAGGTCCCTGTATCAACCCTATCACATCAAATATCTCCTTACTCTCAGCACTGTACTCAGCTCTCTTCCTGCCCCACTCCATGTGACCACCATAACCTCATTCACTGTCACACCAGCCTATCATCCACCCCCTCCACTGGCCCGGGACCACCACACCTCACTACATTCATACTGCACAACGCGTCAACCCTTCTCCCACCAATCTTAGACGGCGGAATGTACCTTACTGGGAGAAGAGGCAACCCCAACACTTGTATGAGCTACGTGGGGAAAGAGAGTCTGTACGGCAGGGCGTAAATTTGTACTTCAACGCTAATTGGTATGAGATGTACCTTCCTATGTATGTGACGAGTTGAATTAATTGGCACATTCAAAAGCGGAAAGCCTCATTTTGCAGTTAGTTACGCTCCTCCATGGAAACCTGGAGACCTCGTTTGGGGACAGGGCACTACACTTTCACTCTCAAATTACAGTGAATTCAATTAATGAAGATTTTAATTAACACTGAGTTTGAAATTAACAAATGATGTTTTAATTAAAACAACTGAATTTCAAAATTCAAACCTGAGTTTTAATAAAACTAAAGTTTAATTCAACAACTCATCTAATTAAACAACTGAAGTTTTTGGACAATTGAAATTTTTGCACTCACAATTGTTGGCACTAAAAAAAATTGGCACTTCGCATAATTTTTTTCAAAATCAAGTGTTGAACGGTTTTGAGTCAAATTAAAACAACTGAGTTAATTAAAACAATGAATTTTAAATTAAAACAACTGAAGTTTTAATTAAAACAACTGAAGTTTAAATTAAAACAACTGAAGTTTAAATTAAAACAACTGAAGTTTTAATTAAAACAACTGAAGTCTTAATTAAAACAACTGAAGTTTAAATTAAAACAACTGAATTTTAATTAAAAAACTGAATTGGTCAAATTAAAACAATTGCAAATTCAAACAACTGAAGTTTAAATTAAAACAATGATTCATTTAACTATTTAGTTTTAAATTAAACGTAAGTTTAGATTAAACAGAATTTAATTAAAACAACTGAAGTTCAAATTAAAACAACTTTAGTTTAAATTAAAACAACTTTAGTTTAAATTAAAACAACTGAAGTTTAAATTAAAACAACTGACGATCAAATTAAAACAACTGAAGTTCAAATTAAAACAACTGAAGTTTAAATTAAAACAACTGAAGTTTAAATTAAAACAACTGAAGTTCAAATTAAAACAACTGAAGTTTAAATTAAAACAAATGAAGTTTAAATTAAAACAACTGAAGTTCAAATTAAAACAACTGAAGTTTAAATTAAAACAACCAACTGAAGTTAATATTATAATATTAAAACAACTGAAGTTTAAATTAAAACAACTGAAGTTCAAATTAAAACAACTGAAGTTCAAATTAAAACAACTGAAGTTTAAATTAAAACTGAAGTTTAAATTAAAACAACTGAAGTTTAAATTAAAACAACTGAAGTTCAAATTAAAACAACTGAAGTTCAAATTAAAACAACTGAAGTTTAAATTAAAACAACTGAAGTTCAAATTAAAACAACTGAAGTTCAAATTAAAACAACTGAAGTTTAAATTAAAACAACTGAAGTTAAATTAAAACAACTGAAGTTTAAATTAAAACAACTGAAGTTTAAATTAAAACAACTGAAGTTCAAATTAAAACAACTGAAGTTTAAATTAAAACAACTGAAGTTCAAATTAAAACAACTGAAGTTTAAATTAAAACAACTGAAGTTCAAATTAAAACAACTGAAGTTCAAATTAAAACAACTGAAGTTAATATTAAAACAACTGAAGTTTAAAGTAAAACAACTGAAGTTAAATTAAAACAACCAACTGAAGTTAATATTAAAACAACTGAAGTTAATATTAAAACAACTGAAGTTTAAATTAACAACAACTGAAGTTTAAATTAAAACAACTGAAGTTCAAATTAAATACTGAGTTAATTAAAACAACTGAAGTTATATAAAATACACTTAAATTAAAATAACTGAACTTCAAATTAAAACAACTGAAGTTCAAATTAAAATAACTGAACTTCAAATTAAAATAACTGAACTTCAAATTAAAATAATTGAATTTCAAATAAAAAGAAAAAAATCATCTAATTTATTTTGAAATTCATTTGTTTTATTTTGAAGTTCTGTTGTTCTAAATTTGAGAGTGGAAAGGTGTATTATGAAAACCCCCAGAAAAGTAACATAGTTCTTCCTGCAAACGTTTTCTTATCTTTACCAGAGTGCTGCCAGCAAAGGGAAGAGAGGAGAAGATTATTTATGAAAAGATATACCATTCTTTTAAATATTTTTACACAGCATACTACATAGATAAAGCAACACAGGATGAAGTAACGTATAGCTATTCCGTGTATGTTAGTACACATACTGTAGATATACAAAAGAAAACAAGTTACATTTTTGGCACTCAACATTTTTTGGTACCTAGCTACTCAAAAATGTTTGGCACTCAAAAAAAATTGACACTCAAAATTTGTTGGCACTCAAAAAAATTTGCCACTAAAAAATGTTGGCACTACTTTTTGGCAATTACAAAATTTTGGTACTCAACATTTTTTGGCACTCAATAAATTTTTTACAATTATAATTTTTTGGCACTCAACAACACAATACTAGTGGTTAAAGGGATACAATAAAGGCGATGTAGGAAAAGTTCTTACGGCTAGTAAGCAGGGTAGAATAAGAAGTAACAGATTCAAGCTGGAAAAGCGTAATTTATAAAGGAAATAGGGAGAAACTGGTTCACAGATAGGTTGGTGAATGATTGGAATGGACTCAGTCGTCAGGTGGTCAATGCGGAGTCTATTGGGGTCTTTAAAAGGAGTCTGGATAAATTCATGGATGGGGAAGAGAGGTGGATGTAGGTAGTGTTAAGGGGAGAGTCCGCCGTGAAAATATGAAAATAATTTTTTAATATACGAATTTCAGTTATATGGTCTATGGCAACACCCTATCCTTTGGCTTTCGAATGGTGGAATTTTTTTCAGCCGGACATAAATTTAAATGCCCATAGCGAGGGGCATTTAAACTTTCAAAACTTGTAAAAAAAAAAAAATATAATTATTATTTTTTGGATAATTTTCCCATATATCAAAACTAAGCCTTAAAAAAAAAACTACAGCAATCTTCAGGGTGAAGTTTGTTACCCAGGTAACAATTCTGGAACACAATTTTGGATATGACAAGTGCAACCTGTTCACAAATTTTTTGGAACCAATGTATACATCCAAAAAGGCCTAGAAAAGAGAAAAGAGAAGAATTACACCGAAGAAGACAATAAACAAGAAGAGGAAGACAGACAAAGGAATGCCAACCGAAAGCTAGGCACCTGGTGACCCTTGCTGGAACCTTGCCACAATGAGGGGCGTGGCGCCCTGACACCCTCGCCTGGAGCGATTAATTAATACCTTTATAAGGGGGGACAAGATGCAGATCCTTTTATGCATGCATTGATATGTGATTACTGATCCCATAAAATTCATATGCAAGTAGCATTGACAGTATAGTGCCTTCACTGCAGCGCAGAAACTTTAGCAAAACTTCAAACGCGTTTTTCTCAAAACTAGCATAAAATTAACATAAAATTCATCTCTGCTTTTATTTTTGGCACGATTTTCACGAAACTTTAGGACACACAAAATCAAATATCGTAGAAAATATCTGTTCTGATTTTTTTTTTTTTTTTTAAATCTTAGTTTTGATTTATGGGAAAATTATCCTTCAATTTTTCAATTTTTTTTTTTTTTTTTTACAATTTAAAAAAAAAAAATCGAAAACAATTTTCAAAAAAATATCAGAACAAGTTATTAGAATAACAATGAATTACCAGATGCTCATGTCACAAGAAAATCGGTCAAAAAATGGCTGAGAAGATGCAATTCAAAATTTCATCAAAAACGACAAAAATTGATTCCTTAATTTTTTCAAATTTTTCCTTTCATCTGATCAGCTTGAAATGTTCATGTGATAACAAGGGTACTAATATACACAACATATAAATTATTCATGACCGTAGATTGCAATTTAAAATTCACGGCGGACTCCCCTTAAGTAAAAGGAACTACCTCGTATAGGTCTCGCGGCCTCTTGTAGCTTCCTTATGTTCTTCTATGTACTCACCACATCCCCCTGGCGCTCATCACGTGCAGGCTGTGGGGTGGTCACTGCTAGGCCACAGGTGTTCCATGAGGCACTGGCACGGGGAGGCACGCACGCACGCACACTGTCACAGCAAGCATACCACTAGTCGTCCTTCACTAACTACACATTCGTCCCCACATCACACTCTCCTTCTTCTTCTTGTGACCTTGGACGCTTTTAGTATCGCTTCATAGGTCCTCTTCCACTTCGTCTCCTTAGTTTATAGACTAGTCAACTCTCCCCTTGGCTATTTCACCTCGGGGATATTCAAAAAATATTCATGACGCATCAGACTGAACAAAAGTGACCAAAACGACACTTTTCAGACGGACTGTTTGCATGTTTTGTTCGGAGTTGCATAACATTTTTTTCATGATTTTTTTTAGGTAGGTAATCTCCCACGTATAAGTTTCGTCATAGGATTCATGATTTTTTTAATTCGCTAAGATACCACAAAAAATATTAGTACCTAGAGCAGTCTATATATCCATTCTACATCCTATATATCGGTAGCTACTATGCGTCGGAGATGAGCACCAAGGCCACGCGCAGTAAACCTTCCAGTCTATAAAGATCGCATTGCTTCAATAGGAGACATTCAATCAATGCATAAATTTGTATTTTGTTACAAGAAAGAGTGTTATGTAAGCTCAGCCAATCCCACTCCCTTACATAATGTACCGTAGAGGAGAAAGGAAAGCCAGATATATATTTAATGAAAAGAGAGAGAGAGAGAGAGAGAGAGAGAGAGAGTATATATTTATTGAAAAGAGAGAGAGTATATATTTATTGAAAAGAGAGAGAGAGAGAGAGAGAGAGATTGAAAAGAGAGAGTATATATTTATTGAAAAGAGAGAGAGAGAGAGAGAGAGAGAGAGAGAGATATGCAGTGGTTTCTTAAGTGGATAAGTGGTAAGTCATTCTTGGAAACGAGTTGCTTACGACGAGGGAATTAAGTAAAGGACTACACAGAAATTGAAAGAATACAAAAGTCAACTCAAATCATAATAATAACTTAGTAGCCCTGCGAGTCTACAGTCTTGCCTCACAACAGGAAATACACTGGAAATAAGTTAGGACACTTTTGTGGGTTATCCTTGTGAGAGCTAGCATGATACTTCACGATTATGTTAATCCAATGTGCCTGTATGATCTAAATTATGGATTATAACTCTTACTAAATAAAGTCAATCAATCAATCATTCTTAAATAAAAAAAAAAAAAAAAAAAAATACTACATTCCCCTTTTCAACTGCATACGTACAAGTGCCATTAATTAGAGAGAACTGCAACTCCGAAATGCCAGTGGTCGCTGGCAGTTTTAACTCACAATTTGGTGAAAAGTTGGTCAACTTGAAAGAAAAATATGGGCTTATTCCACTGCACTTAAAACACAAAAGTATAATTTTAAGAACGATTTTCTTCTATATGTATATTGTATAGAAGCCTGATTCTGTAAAACATGTATTTAACCAAATAACCATGTAGGTTATAGTTGAGGAGGCGAGGTAAATGTTACTCTATGATATTATACAGTCAATAACGTATGTTTAGAAGTTATCTATACCTAGGCAGTCATATGTTCCTGTTATTATTGTGTATCAATCAGATAGAAAGCCTGGAAGTGCAATGAGTCGACGCGTGAAGTAGCAATGTTTTGATTCAATCTCCCCGCCACAATCTCCCCGCCACCACTCCCCGCCGCGGCGTGTCGCCTCCACAATTATAACCTACATTGTCGCAGCAACAAGCCGATTTCGACATTCTTTATTCTTCGTTTTTCCAAGGCATTGCTTATTGTATTTTGACAAGCGTTTGCCAGACGCAGCAGTACTGTCTTAGAAAACAGTGTGAACATCGCCCAAATTTTACATGCCACAATATACATGTAAAAAATATATTAAGCTTTGCTACTCGAGGCGAGTAATTTGCATTAAATTGCTATCTTAGAACGTTCAATCGTAATGCATGTCATGCATACACTTACTAGAACAACAGAAGAACGTTCTTTTTTAGTATTCAGATGCGGTGCATCAATATTTATCGCGAAATTGATTTATGAAAAATATTAGTCGCGGAGGGAAAACACAGTAGACCAACCTTTGAGTTAAAACTGCCAGCGACCACTGGCATTTCTCGAGTTTCAGTTCTCTCCAATTCGTATACAGTAAAACCTCTCGTATTCGGAACCTCATTATTCGAACTTTGACATTATTCGGACCTCCTCTTTTTTTTTCTTCTTTTTTTTTTTTTTCTTTTTTTAGGGGTCGAAATTTCCTAGCTATATAAAATAAAAATATATAAATAATAAAAAAAAAAAAAATCAGAAAATATAAAAAATAAACAAATATAAAAAATAAAAATATATAAAAAATCAAAAAACAAAAACACCCCTTCACACCTAGGTAATTTTTTTTTTTTTTTTTTTTTTTTTTTTTTTAGGGGTCGAAATTTCCTAGCTATATAATAATACACCTAGAATTTCAGCCAGCAGTCACCGCCTACCGGAGCTCCTGGCTGGGATAACAAGCCAACCCCCATGGCAGCGGGCCGGGCAGCCCCCTCATGGCCACTCTTCCCCCTCATCCCCGACGCGTAGCAGCCTGCTGTGCCCCCCCCCACACGGAGAGTGTATCCTGCTGAGTGCCCCGCACTCCTCGTCAGGATGGACAAGCCAGTCCTCGTGCCGCACGCCAGCAGCACGGACACTCTCCTCTCTTCCGGGAACGGCGAGTGTAGCCATGCCCCTCGCCTCCAGTCTTTTTGCCCGCAGCCTAGCGCCGCCGCGCTGCCGCACTAGGCTGCCACCGATCAACGCACTCCACCTCTGCGACATCAAAGCATCTCTCTGACGGGCTCAAGCTAGCCCGTGGTCCTCCCCTGCTGGAGGCCCGATAGACACAAACAAACAAAAAGATTTTTTTTTTTTTTTTTTCTTTTTAGGGGTCGAAATTTCCTAGCTATATAATACACCTAGAATTTTTTTTTTTTTTTTTTTTTTTTTTTTTTTTTAGGGGTCGAAATTTCCTAGCTATACACCTAGAATTGTTTTTTTTCTTTTTTTCTTTTACATATCCCCCCATTATTCGGATCCTTGCATTACTCGGACCACTCCTTGGCCCAATTAGTCCGAATATGAGAGGTTTTACTGTAATTTATTTCCCATTTCAACTGACACTACCTATCGCTCCCTCAGAAGCCTGTCTTGTACTGTAGATGTTAACCTTTCCCTTCCATTTCATATAGGTACAGTATAGAAGTCTACTAGCTTCTTCTTCTTCTTGTGACCTTTGTAGCTTAGTATCGCTTCATAGGTCCTCTTCCACTTCGTCTCCTTCGTTAACAAAACTTGTTAACTCTTCCCCTGTTTATTTCACATGGGAAAGACATTTTTATCAGTTTTCAATCCTTTGATTATATCATCCTAATTCATTGTCTCTTTTGTGTTCTTATCTCCCAGCACTACTATTGAACAAGTCTTTTAATTTATACCGTGTCCATAGTCATGCAAGGGAGGTCCTGAAAGTCTCTCCCGATTTGCTGTTTCTATAAGTGAATATAGTGAATAGTAAATTATTCCCCTTTCTGAAAACTCTGTATCTGCCCCTCGATCCCTTTCCTCCAATATGAGATTTCTGAAACCTTGAGGGAATGTTGGAAGTCATGCAGAGATTTGATCTTGACTTAATACAATCCCAGTTAACCCCTTCACGCCCAGATCTTTCCTTTGCTAAAAAAAATGTATGTTGTCAAGCCTTAAAATTACGAAAAGTAACTGAATATACCAAATTAGCTTGTCGAAAAGGATACTTAATAGGTCATATCTATAAAATATTGCTTATATTCACTCAAAATTGTCTTTTGGTACCCAAATTACAATGGAAATTACGTTCTGGGTCTCATGGGGTTAAAGCCATAAGGTAATATGTACTGAAAATATTTTAAAGACATTATTAACAGATATCATGTTATAAAAGTGAGGATGTGTGGCGATATGATATGATGATGTGTGTGCGGATAAGTGAAGTGTAAAAGTGATCAATAACAAAGGACCGAAAGTAAAGTGAAAAAGAAAGTGACAGGGACAAAACAGTAAAAAATGAAATAGAAAAGACAAATCAGCAACAAAGAAAGTGAAAAATACGTCAGGGGGGCCGGAGCAAAGGCTGCCCCCCGAAATCACATCGGATCGGATCGGCGAGTCATGAGGATGTGTAAGGAAATGTATTTTAACGCGCACTTATCATAATTCAGTGTTAACCCCTTCACGACCAGATCTTTCCTTTGCTATATAAAATTGTATGTTGTCGAGCCATAAAATTACGAAAAATAACTGAATATACCAAATTAGTTAGTGTACAAGGATACTAAACAGGTCATATCTATAATACATTGCTTATATTCATTAAAAAGCATCTTATGGTGGCCAAATTACAATGGAAATTACGTTCTGGGCCCCAAGGGGTTAAACATTACAAGTTCTTGGTAACAGAAACCAGGCATACTTTGTTTCTCGTTTATTGCAGATATAATTCCATATGACTTAATATATAAAAATTTGTTAATTTATAAACACTATGTACAAATCCCCTGACTTAACAAGACTTTCTACTTAAGCCAGTTAAAGTTTCATGACGTTCAGTTTACTTTCTGAAATTAGAGCCTGGGCAGGTTAGAATCAGAGAAGAAGAAACAATCCTGACAGCTTCTTCCCATGGGTCAAGAGTTAGTATGCTTGCTGAGAGGAGTGACAAAAGACACCTCCTGAACTAGCCATTTTTTCTAACGAGGCAAAAAATCCTGTCCCCTTGCTGCTTACTGACTGATATTTGATGCCAGGAGAAGGGAATACTACGCTTCTTCTTAATTTCAGCTGTATTTTATCATAGCTAACCATATTATCAGGTAAACAGGCATAATTTTAAGCATGAGACTAAGATAGAATGGAATTTTTGCCTTGTTATAAAAAATAGACTATAAATTGGCCCACCCTCTTTCTTTATTGTCTTACTGTCTTCTTTATCGGGACTGGCAACTAAGCAGACCTTTTGTTTTGTTTGTGTACAGTTCTTTGTGATGTGAAAAAAAGAAGTTAGTCACACCAGCCAGGGAACAAAATATTGATTTAGTGAACCCCATACTAGAGTAGCAACTTGTGGAACCTGCTGGCAAGATGCTGACTGTGCTGCTGATGCTGTTGTTGATCCAATACAGACTGTGAACTGCCAAACCATGTATGATCTAAGCACAAAAGAATGATGAATTGCACTACCGTAGATAACAGTGAAGTCGCCAGTTCTACGTTTCTTTGTTATTTACAGACGTGTGGTGGCGTTAATACTTACATTTGTACATCCATGATTTCAGGAAAGTTAGAAGGGGCTATCTGGAAAGTCTGTGTCATTCTGTGTCTTCATCTGTGTCATATTAGGTCTATAAATGAACAAATGACAAAAATAAAACAGTGGCGACCTCACTATACCTACTACAGTAAAGTCGCCAGCTAGTATTTTAACCCAACAGTTGAGTCGCCACTCTGGGGAATTCAGGGAAATTAGAGGTAAAGTAAAACAAGTCTCTATATATATTAGCTGCAGAAGATGCTTGGATATATAAAATTTCCTCTGCCAACGTGAAAATAAATTCTATTCAAGTTTGAAAGATCTGGCAAGTCTTGTGTCCTGTCGCCCGAAAAACTACTGTTTACTGTCTGTCATCGCGCGAAGAAAAACGTGAGAAGCAAAATGCGCAACAGTTATATTTGCAGATACAAAGCATAAAACAACACTGAAACAGGGTAGATTGATAACTTATAGTCATGATATAAACTACTGTGTAACATCTTCAGTGGCACATAAAAATCAGTAGTGATGCTATAATTCGTAATATTTGGCACCTGGCGACTTCACTGTAGGTGGCGACTTCACTGTTATCTACGGTAAGTATAATAATTAGCAAGATTAAAGAGTTGAATGAAATAAAGAGTTGAATGAAATAAAGAGTTGAATGAAATAAAGAGTTGAATGAAATAAAGAGTTGAATGAAATAAAGAGTTGAATGAAATAAGGCATTGAAGAAGTTAAGGCAACAGATAGAGATAGTTGGAAGCGTATCATCGGCCGTCTAACCTCATAAGATATACAGTAAAACCTCTCATATTCGGACTAATTGGGCCAAGGAGTGATCCGAGTAATGCAAGGATCCGAATAATGGGGGGATTATATATGGGGGGATATGTAAAAAATATATATAAAAAATTCTAGGTGTATAATTTATATAGCTAGGAAATTTCGACCCCTAAAAAAAAAGAAGTAATGGGAATATCTGACGTTAAATAGAAAGAAGTAGAAATAGTTGAATGAAAACTTTTAACAATGAAGGGAGTGAGTAAAGCAAAATGACAGACAAAGAAACACGAGACACATTAAAAGAGTAATGATGAAAAGTAGGTAGGAAGGTTACCAATAATGGGTGAAAAAAAAAATCAGTGACATCGCTTAAACTGAACACAAAATTACGACAGAATGTTATTAAGAAGCAAATAAATACAAATAAATGGACATGGACAGCTGGATCTCATAACTGTCACCCTTCCCTGATTATGGTTCCATTCTATACCACTTCATATAACCTGACTGTGGACCAAATACTAATACAAATTAATAACTCCACCAAAGATCTGAACTTTTATACGTACGTACTTGCAATAATTTACAAATCTTGAAAACTGTATTACGTATAACACAACTGAATATTTGAATCATATACATTGTGCTCTAAAAAATCTTCACAAAAAACTACACAAAACAGAACAGCTTCACAAATATACTGATGCTGACAATTTTTGTTCCAACCTTGGGTCATGGCTTGTATCTGCTGGGCCTCCCTGTTCAGTTCATGCCAGTTCAGTCTAGAGGAAAAAAGAGGTCATCAGTTAGATTAAGAAATAAAATGTGTCTGTGTGTGTTCGGGAGTCATTTATTTTATTTTTTTCATATTATATATATTTTATCTTATTTTTTTTTCATTTTTATCGAACTTATTTAAGCAATTCCAATGATTACATCTATTATTGGTAAATTTGTCTTAGATAGAAAGTCTCTCATTAGATATTTTTTATTCTTTGACTGGATGTCATCTCAGTAAGTGTGGGAAGGGGCTGATTGTAAGGTATTTCGAATTGAATGGTCTTACTTGCCAATTGAATGGTCTTACTTGCCAATTGAATGGTCTTACTTGCCAATTGAATGGTCTTACTTGTCAATTGAATGGTCTTACTTGTCAATTGAATGGTCTTACTTGTCAATTGAATGGTCTTACTTGTCAATTGAATGGTCTTACTTGTCAATTGAATGGTCTTACTTGCCAATTGAATGGTCTTACTTGTCAATTGAATGGTCTTACTTGCCAATTGAATGGTCTTACTTGTCAATTGAATGGTCTTACTTGCCAATTGAATGGTCTTACTTGCCAATTGAATGGTCTTACTTGCCAATTGAATGGTCTTACTTGCCAATTGAATGGTCTTACTTGCCAATTAGAGAGAACTGAAACTCGAGAAATGCCAGTGGTCGCTGGCAGTTTTAACTCAAAGGTTGGTCTACTGTGTTTTGGCTCCGCGATTAATATTTTTCATAAATTAATTTCGCGATAAACATTGATGCACCGCATCTGAATACCAAAAAATATAGTTCTTCTGTTGTTCTACTAATTATATGGATGACATTCATTACGATGGACCGTTCTATAATAGCAATTTAATGCAAATTACTCGCCTCGAGTAGCAAAGCTTAATATATTTTTTACATGTATATTGTGGCATGTAAAATTTGGGTGATGTTCACACTGTTTTCTAAGACAGTACTGCTGCGTCTGGCAAACGCTTGTCAAAATACAATAAGCAATGCCTTGGAAAAACGAAGAATAAAGAATGCCGAAATCGGCTTGTTGCTGCGACAATGTAGGTTATAATTGTGGAGGCGACGTGCCGCGGCGGGGAGTGGTGGGCGGGGAGATTGTGGCGGGGAGATTGAATCAAAACATTGCCACTTCACGCGTCGACTCATTGCACTTCCAGGCTTTCTATCTGATTGATACACAATAATAACAGGAAAATATGACTGCCTAGGTATAGATAACTTCTAAACATACGTTATTGACTATATAATATCATAGAGTAACATTTACCTCGCCTCCTCAACTATAACCTACTTGGTTATTTGGTTAAATGCATGTTTTACAGACTCAGGCTTCTATACAATATACATATAGAAGAAAATCGTTCTTAAAATTATACTTTTGTGTTTTAAGTGCAGGGGAATAAGCCCATATTTTTCTTTCAAGTTGACCAACTTTTCACCAAATTGTGAGTTAAAACTGCCAGCGACCACTGGCATTTCGGAGTTGCAGTTCTCTCTAATTGAATGGTCTTACTTGGAACTATCATTATTTCAGTCTAGATATTTTGCATTAATAACAAAATAATTGACATTAATCTATTACGTGAGTCAAGAATTGATGTAGAAACTCATGCCACAAATTTAAATGATGAATGCAGACAATAGAAATGGAAGCGAATCATCAACCGTCTAAACTCATTAGACGCGGGAAAATCTGACGTTAACCCCTTGAGACCCAGAACGTAATTTCCATTGTAATTTGGGTACCATTAGACAATTTTTAGTGAATATAAGCAATATTTTATAGATATGGCCTGTTTAGTATCCTTGTCGACTAACTAATTTGGTATATTCAGCTACTTTTCGTAATTTTATGGCTCAACAACATACAATTTTATATAGCCAAGGAAAGATCTGGGCTGTGAAGGGTTTAAACAGAAAGATGATGATGATGATGATGATGTTTTATGTTTTACCTTTGCCCAGGATGGAGAGTGATGGTAGTGGAGGCAGTGTGGTGGTGGAGGGTGCAGGGTGTTTACTTGGGTCCCAGCATGTCCTCTGGCCTCACCCACTGGTCAAACTGTTCCTCCGTCAGGTAGCCTAGCTTGAGGGCAGTGGCCTTCAGGGTGGAGCCTTCCCTGTGGGCAGTCTTGGCTATCTTGGCAGCCTGGTGAAAATGAGAGTATATCAGGGGGAGGGAAAGGAGGATTTTCAAGTTAGAGTGTTAGAGCAATTGGAGTATTCTAGAACACAAGAAACACAAGAAAATAAGGAAGCTACAAGAGGCCGTGAGACCTATACGTGGTAGTTCCTGTTTCCGAGGGAGGAAATATTATACATACTAAAAAGAATACAGTAAATTAAAGATTGATTATACATATTGCAAACTACAGTAAAACCTCTCGTATTCGGACCCTCATTATTTGGACTTTGACATTATTCGGACCTCCTTTTTTTTTTCTTCGTCGAAATTTCCTAGCTATATATAAATACACCTAGATTTTTTTTTTTTTTTTTTTAGGGGTCGAAATTTCCTAGCTATTATATATATATATATTATATATTTTATATATATATATATATATATATATATATATATATATATATATATATATATATATATATATATATATATATATATATATATATATATATATAGATAGATAATAGATAGATATATATATATATATATAATATATATATTATATATATATATATATATATACACCTAGATTTTTTTTTTTTTTTTTTTTTTTTTTTACATATCCCCCCCTTATTCGGATCCTTGCATTGCTCGGACCACTCCTTGGCCCAATTAGTCCGAATATGAGAGGGTTTACTGTACTTATAACTGTTTGCATAAGGAATCCTGGAATGGACTCAGTCGTCAGGTGGTCAATGCGGAGTCTATTGGGGTCTTTAGTCTGGAAAATTCATGGATGGGGAAGAGAGGTGGATATAGGTAGTGTTAAGTAACAGGAACTACCTCGTGTAGGTCTCACGGCCTCTTGTAGCTTCCTTGTTTTCTTATGTATTTATTATCCTATCCATTGTCATTAGGCCAGCTGAAATTTTTTGGATAATTTCTATAAACACTTCCTTTGGTAAGTCCATGTAAATAATCGTATACATGAAATAGCCAAGGGAAAGTTGACAAGATTGTTAACTAAGGAGACAAAGTTGAAGAGGACCTATGAAGCGATTCTAAGCATCAAAGGTCACAAGAAGAAGAAGAGACTTGAGGCGTTTTCTGCGGGGATTTTTGGTTGCAATCGGAAAATTTTCGGTTGCAAACGGTCACAACAACAACAACAAATGATTGCGGGTCGGGCCAATCATCTTCCCTGGATGGTTGAACAGGGATCGAAATTTGAGCAACCAAAATTTTTTTGGTTGCAATCAGGATCCCCGCAGAAAACGCCTTTGGTGGTGGCATACAATCCCTTGAAGCAAAGCACCAGTGTGTCATACATTATACAGTATCATCAAATAAGAAACTAATGTGTGATATGTGGCTTAGTTAGGAACTGAAAAGACTACGACTGTTGTTTGAGCTTACTGGCCACCTGGTACTTGCATAAATAAAGATCATTATATATTGGGAACAAAAAGTATTCTCAAGTTCACCGAAATAGTACACCAATTATCCATTTTTGCACACTATTTTTGTTAAACTGAGATATCTTATCAGATACTTATCATCTAGCGTCAATAACACTAGAGTCGCCACTGCACTTATGTCGCCAGGCAAATTTTACAGGCGAATATTACGAATGTTAGCATCACTACAGACTTATATGAAGACAGGTACATAATATAAACTACTGTGCATGCCTCTTCAGTGGGACATACAAACTGTAGTGATGCTAAAATTCGTAATGTATGGCGCCTGGCGACATTAGTGCAGTGGCGACTATAGTGTTGCTGACAGTAGCCTATTACCCCACTCCACTGTAATCCTGATTCAACAAAGTTCTTGGATCACATGTTAAATCAAGTGAATTATGATACACTAGGTTTTGTTTTGAATTGATATATCATTACATTAGCCTACAAAATGGCCCCTGTATCTTTTCTTCACCTTGTCATAGCCAATGTGGTTGTTGAGGGCTGTGACGAGCATCAAACTCTCATGAAGCAGCTTGTCAATGCGTTCCTTGTTGGCCTCGATACCGATGACACAGTTGTCCACAAAGGCATGGCACTGTCTCCCAGAAGCCGGATGGATCTGGAAGTGCAGCAAATAATAAATAATGGCTGTTTGATACATGTGTCAAATACATGATGAGATAAATATGTAATAAGTAGCATAAGAACATAAGAACATAATGAAGCTACAAGAGGCTGTGAGACCTACACGTGGTAGTTCCTCTTACTTAACACTACCTACATCCACCTTTCATCCCCATCCATGAAATAGTCTAGCCTCCTTTTAAAACTCCCTATTGACTCCGCACTAACTACCTGATGACCGAGTCCATTCCAATCATTTACCATTTAGCAGTTAATGAAACATACTTAGCAGCTTTCACACACAACCATATTGCTTCAAAGTAGTAATAAAGGCAACCGAACAGATCTATGCTCGTATTCGTAGTCACATACCATGATTGCTCGTGGTCATTGTTCACTTTTTGTCTTGTTCCTAATTAAATCAATATGTCATGCCAGCTCTGTTGTGATTGCAATAGGAGTACTGTATGATTGCTCTAGTACTTTCCATGGCAGCTACAAGATCAAGTGAATAATTTTGACTGAGTAGAAATGGAACAAAATCATAGCAATTACCACGAGCAATCATGGTATGTGACTACGAATACGAGCACTAGACTCACATATGCATTATCTGTACTGATGTTTAAGTATGAGTTATATCAATAAGAAGAGCTGCATTGCCAGGGAACAAGAGCCTTATCCTACGCCTGTCCTGAGGATCTAAATTACTGGCTCTACAACAATAGATATTTGGTGGGACTTTTGATAGAATGGTGTCTTGGAAAAGAAACAGCTCCATGTAGTTTTTTTCCCCTCACATCACAAAGGACTGGCCAAGGGCAAAAACAAGTCTGCTTCGTTGCTAGTCACTATAATGAAGACAGTATAGTAGAATATAGAAAGGGGTGTGGGTCAATTTAGTTTGGGAGGTGTCTTGTCACTCCTCTCTTGAAAAGATTGAAGTCATAGGAAGGTGGAAAAATAGAAACAGGAAGAGAGTTGCAGAGTGCTTTACAATAGCTTTTTGACTTCATGATGTTATACTTATACATAAGGTGAAACTTTTCGTCTGTCTATGACTCAGCCATTGCACCTTATTCCCTTGGTGATGGGCAGCAAATATTACCGCAACACCTTTTTCTTCTTTCTGTTTAACGTCAGTTTTTCACATAATATTTTATGAGGTTAGACGGCCGATGATACGCTTCCAACAATCTCTATCCGTTGCCTCAACCTCTTCAATGCCCAATGCTGCCAGATCCTCTTCAACACACTGCCTCCATGTCTTCCTTGGCCTGCTCGGTGGACGGTGACCTGGAACTTCCACTCTAACAGCTCTCCCCAATGCCTCACCACCTTCTCTCCTCTCCACGTGCCCAAACCACCTCCATCGCCTTACTCTCAGCACTGTACTCGGCAAGTCTTACCTCAACACATTGGCCACCATCATGGGTTTGAAGACGTTCAGCTCAAAGTGGCCGTTGGAGCCGCCCACAGTCACAGCCACGTGGTTGCCCATCACCTGGGCGGCCACCATGGTGATCGCCTCACACTGCGTCGGGTTGATCTTGCCTGGGGACGCGATACAAGGACTCACTAACTCTATCTATCTATATTTATTAATTATTATCATTATTATATCTATATTTCTATTTCTATCTATAAACACTTTCTACTTTATTGTGGAATCAATTTGCCACACTCGATCAACTTTTTTGTCTTGTTTTCTCACATGTAACTTATATTATGTGGAGGTACTAATGACGAAAAGCAACACGAGACAAGCTTGGTAAGGTCAGACAGCATTCAGAAGAGAAGAGTGGTCACATAATAATAACTTAAGTGACTTTTTCACTTTCTACTTTGCTATGGAATCAATTTGCCACTCTCAGTAACTTTTTTGTCTTGTTTTCTCACATGTCCTTTTCCAACACATCTATAGTGTTGTCTATAGGGAAAAAAATGCTATGAATATGGAATAGAATAAACAAATCATACCTTTACAAGATCCTAACCTTTTGCTTACAAAGGGTGAAGGCAATGCTCAAACATATCATCTGAGCAGCACTGTCATTAATCTGTTGAATAGTGAAAGTGAATTGATACAGCCACAGAGTCTAACAATGATAATAATAAAGTCTCTATATATTGTCCTTGGTGTCTACTAACCTGGCATGATGGAGGATCCCGGCTCATTCTCTGGCAGTGAGAGTTCCCCGAGGCCACAGCGGGGACCCGAGGCCAGGAACCTGATGTCATTGGCAATCTTCATGATGGAGCAGGACAGGACGTTGAGGGCGCCCGATATCTCCACCATGGCGTCGTGGGCTGCCAGCGCCTCAAACTTATTGGGAGCAGTGACAAACGGCAGTCCGGTAAGCTCCGACACCTGTAGGGTAGATAACAAATAGGTTTTAACCCCTTGAGACCCACAACGTAATTTCCATTGTAATTTGGATACCATTAGACAATTTTAAGTGCATATAAGCAATATATTATAGACATGACCTATTTGGTATCCTTGTCGACTAACTTATTTTGTATATTAAGTTACTCTTCATAATTTTAAGGCTCGACAACATACAATTTCTTACAGTAAAGGAAAGATCTGGGCGTGAAGGGGTTAAAGAAACAAAAAATTCCATTACCAAGTTTCAGAGACTCGATTGAACACTGAATTGTTAAGATAGATAGATAGATAGACAGATAGATATATAGAGATATTTCCTTGTCCACAAAAATGCATAAAAAGAAATGACATAATATACCAAAATCACTCATGGACCAGAAAGTTACTCTAATCAGTAATTAACACAAGTGAAACACACATGAAAACAACTAAATCATGTATTACAACAACTTGATTACAGTACCTTGGCAGCGACTTTCTCAGCGAAGCCAATCCTGGTGTTGAGTCCCGTGCCCACCGCCGTGCCCCCCGCGGCCAGCATGTAGATGCGGGGCAGACACACCTTCACGCGCTCAATGCCAAACTCTATCTGCTGGGCATAGCCTCCAAACTCTTGGCCTAGGGTGAGGGGCGTGGCATCCTGCGGCATTGATAAAAACAGAAAAAACCATCAGTCATGCCCATTACCCATCTTCCTCTTTTATTAATATTATCCAAAAATGTATCCTTATTTGTAAGATTCTTCAAGTTCAAATTAAACCCCTTGAGACCCAGAACGTAATTTTCATTGTAATTTGGGCACCATTAGACGATTTTTAGTGAATATAAGCAATATTTTTGAGATATGACCTGTTTAGTATCCTTGTCGACTAACTAATTTGGTATATTCAGTAACTGTTCGTAATTTTATGGCTCGACAACATACAATTTTTATAGGAAAGGAAAGATCTGGGCGTGAAGGGGTTAACAATAATATTTTTGGCAAATAAACAGAAATTCCTCAACACCATCACTACAACACTCTCTTGATCTTCCTCTTTCTTGATATCAAAAAGTTAAAAATAATATGTTCTTTTTGCCGATGTCATTTGTCATATTTCCTATTTTTGTCATTCTATTAATTTGGTCAGCTCTGAGTTGACTTGTACTTCATTTGTTGTCATTTCCTTAACAACGCTCTCTTGGTCTTCCTCTTCCTTGACATCAAAGTTAAAATAATAATAAACTTGTTTTTTGCCGGTCATTAATCACATTTCCTATTTTTGTCCTTCTAGTTGCCCGGCTCTCAGTTCAATTGTACTTCATTTTGTGTCGTTTCCTTTGGCTGTTTTTTGGCATTTTGGGTTTTGGCAGTTTCTGAATTTACTCATACTGAAACCTCCATTGGGTTTCTGAATGGACTGTGCCTTCCCCTATCTTACCGATGCACAGGCTACCTATGAGAGACTGCTTCTTATCTTGTAAAAATAAAGATGAAAGTTCATATAACAGCAATAAACTTTACGAGACAAAGGGCAAAATAAAAAATGAGAGTCGCCTCAACTTAACTACCCCATGTAAGTTTACCGGCCTCTTGTAGCTTCCTTATGTTCTTATGTGTTCAATATATCAATGCATATATTAGAAAAATATATGAATATAAGGCGATTGAGGTGGTTTGGGCACATGAAGAGGAAAGGTGGTGAGGCATTGAGGAGAGCTGTTGGAGTGGAAGTTCCAGGTCGCCGTCCACCGGGCAGGCCAAGGAAGACATGGTGGCAGTGTGTTGAAGATGATCTGGCAGCATTGGGCATTGAAGAAGTTGAGGCAATGGATAGAGATAGTTGGAAGCGTATCATCGGCCGTCTAACCTCATAAAATACATATACAGTCAAACCTCGATAGAACGGACAATCGGCTATAATGGACTCCTCCCCCCCCCTTTAGTCCGTTATATCGAGGTTTGACTGTAATGGGAAAAACTGATGTTAAAAAGAAAGAAGAAAGAAGAATACATATAATAGAAACGTTACCTGTGTGTGAGTGCGGCCAATCTTCACAATGTCATTAAACTCCTTGGCCTTGCTGTCTAGGGCCTTGTGCAGAGCCACCAGCCCCGGCAGCAGTGTGTTGTGGATCTCCACGGCGGTAGCGATGTGCATGGCCGTGGGGTAAGTGTCGTTGGAGCTCTGGAAGTGGCCAGTTGAGGGTTAGGCAAAATATAATAAGAAAATATAATGATTAATAAAATGTTAACTTTAACTTTGTTCTTAATTTCTGATATTTCAAGCCATATTATTACACTGTCTTTCTTTTAATCAAGTCTCATAATGCCCTGAAATATTGTCAGTCTGGGGTTATGGAAAATATAATGATTAATACAATGCTAACTTTAACTTTGCTCTTAATTTCTGATATTTCAAGTCACATAGTACTATTACACTGTCTTTCTTTTAATCAAGCCAGCAGCTCATAATACCCTGAAATACTGTCAGTTTGGGGTTAGGGAAAATATAATGATAAAAATTACAACCATATTCTGCTTTTAATTTTCTGATAGTTCAAGAGTTCAAGTCACATAATATTACACTGTCTTTCTTTTAATCAAGCCAGCAGCTCATAATGCCCTGAAATATAGTCAGTTTAGGGTTAGGGGGAAATATTATGATAGGTAAATAAAATGTTAACTTTAACTTTGCTCTTAATTTTCTGATATTTCGTCACATATTAAGGTACACTGTCTTTCTTTTAATCAAACCAACAGCTCATAATGCCCTGAAATATTGTCCGTTTTATATATATATAAACTGTACATGAAAGGGCATTGGTAGAAACTGCAATGACTGGCTCCCTAGATAAAACAAGATATCAAAGATAATCTCTATTAATAACAAACTAAATTATATAAAAATCCAAAATTATATGAACAGTAGGTACTCTGAGTCATAGTAATCAGAATTAATTTTCAAAAGAAGCAATGTGAAGATGTGGTGTAGTTACCTGACTCTTGTTAACATGATCATTGGGGTGGACGGGTGTCTTGGAGCCCAGCTGTCCTCCCAGCATCTCAATGGCACGGTTGGCAATCACTTCATTGGTGTTCATGTTGGATTGTGTCCCGAGCCCTGCGGAGAAAACACACTCATTACTTGTTACCTTCCTGCTGCATTGTCTTGAAAAGTGAGGCACCGAAAAAGGAAAAAAAAACAAGTGTGACTGAGTACAGTATAAGTGGGCCTCTATTTACAATTGGACATTTCTGTAATCACAACTAATAGATATTCTAAGTACAAAGAGTTCAAAACTAGCTGGTAATGAGAGGTCATATGTTGGTGGACAGCACTGTTTGCCATATTTCAGCTGACAACCAATGCCAAGACCAAGGAGGAGACACCTGTTGCTTTATCATGAACATTTCATTAAACTTTTTTTTATATCATCACATATAACACTACACAACTTGCAATCTACTGCTTTATTATATATTAGTATATTATATATAATAACACAGTATATTATTTATAATATACTGTGCTTACTGTAATATACTGTATAATATATAGGGTTATAATCATCTAGAAACTGAAAATAGCCCTAAAGTTCCATACTAAGTTATATTATTCCTTATGTTAATAATTTCAAGTAATTTTGACAAGTTTATCTTTTTTGGTGATTTGGTACCAGAATCAGATGGTTAGACCTTAGTGTGCGGTGTAAGAAACAGAATACCTAGTTGATACTAATGCCTACACCACACACCCTTAACTAAATTGGCCCGTTCCTCATTCTTTAGTCTCTTACTGTCTTCTTATAGGACTGGCAATTAAGCAGACTTTTTGTTACCTCTTTTCTTTTGCCCTTGGCCAGACTTTGGGGGAGAGGAGAAAAAAAAAAAAAAAAAGAAAAAAAAAAAAAAAAAAAAAAAAACCCACCACCCACCGTCTGCCAGATGACCAGAGGGAAGTGGTCTTCGTAAAGCTGGCCGCTGATCACCTCGTCCGCTGCCTTAGAGATAGCGTCGGAAATCTTAGGGTCAAGGCCATACTCTTGGTTGACCTGTGCGGCGGCCTTCTTGAGCACGCCAAAAGCCTTGATTACGGGTAGCTGTGGGAAAGGCAAAATAAGAACGTCATAACACAATGAATCAATGTGCACTAAATGTCACTTCTATATAATAATAATAATAATAATAATAATAATAATAATAATAATAATAATAATTTTATTCTCACCCGAAAGCATACAGGAAAAACAACAGTAACATAGTAATACGTACATAGAAATGAGGGAATGAACTTAAGAACTAAAGAAATAAAAGATAATAGATATGTATGTAACGATTGTAACTCCCTCTATTCCTTATTTGTGCTTTCTCAGTCAAGTATCTTTACTGAAGAATTTGTTTAGCCAGTATTCATACAAGTGCAGGACCTTCACACACTACTAGGAATTACACATAAATGATGACGGAAGCGCTAGCCAAATCCACTGAACTTGAGATTATACTTATAGTCTGTCTTTTTTAATGAGGCAAAAATCCTGACCCCTTGCTGCTTACTGACTGCTATTTGATGTCAGGAGAAGGAAAAACTATGCTTCTTCTAAATTTCAACTGTATTTTATCATAGTTAACCATATTATCAGGTAAACATAGGCATCATTTTAAGTATTTTAAGCATAAGAACTTAAGATAGCATGGAATTTTCACCTTGTTAAAAAAATAGACTATAGTTGGCAGTCATTGTATCCTTAACTGTTGAAAATTTACCCTCTACCAAATCCAACCTTTGTACTTATATACCTGGAACTGAGATTACACATGCACACTCTCACACACACAGGTACTTCGTAGTGTAGTGGTTAGCACGCTCAATTCACAACCGAGAAGTCCAGGTTCGATCCCCTGGCGGAACGGAGAAAGATGGGCGGTCTCCTGAAATCCCGAGCCCCTGTCCACCCTAAGCACTAAGAATGAATGATAAAATATAGACATGGAGACGGGGCTAAAAGAGTGTAGCTCAGGCCCTGTAAAACACAACTAGATGAATACTTACTGGCATGCGTTCATTGTCTCCTCCGATGGGGAAGTTCATGACGGAGCGAACAGTCTGAGCGCCATAATACTTGCTGTTGGGCACGTCAAGCTCTCCAAAGGTGTCCTGCTCCTTCCTGACTCCCTCTTGAGCAGCCTGGTGGGAAAGGAATTGATTGATTGTAATGCCAAAAAAGGGGAAATGTACCAGACATCAGAGGTCCTATGGCACTATGGCAAAGCATACAAAAAGAGAGGGTTAGAGAGGAAGAGTGAAACGGTGAGGGATGGGGAGAGGAACGAGGTAGAAAAGGGAGAGTAGTAGTAGAAAAGTAAAAGGATGAAATGATGTTGAAAGGGATAAAAAAGGGAAGGGATGTGGTGAAAGATGAAGAGATGGGATGAAAGGGAGCAGTAAGGCATGAACTGGTTAGGTATGTAGTCTTTCCATTTTATCAAGTCACTCGTGGAAATTACCCACCAACCACCCTCTCAATTATTAGTAAAGTGGTAGTTTTGTTCCCCGCCCCCCTTGTGAGGGAGGTATTGTTCGCTCACCATAGGGGGAGAGTAGGAATGTATGTATATATAATTATAATTGTAAAGAGTAGAAATTAAAGCGACTAAAGTAACTTGATACATTGGAAAGACTATAGTACTACAATAGACTATAGTACTACAATAGACTATAGTACTACAATAGACTATAGTAGACAATGTGGACTGTGAAGATGCTAACTGAGGCTGGTATTATGGATAGATCCATTTCAGTACTTTATTATGCTGGCATATTTTGGGTTTCAATTACTTTTCTCTATGCTTGAACCCTTGACTATACTCGCCACACGTTAAGTTGGCGAAAATAGTGCCCCCTCACTCCCCCCCTTCCGAATGCACGGGATTGGCTGAGGTGTTGCTTAAGACCCTAAGAATGCCTTACTCCAAGTTTCGCCCTAATGCCCCAACACCTCAGCCAATCCCGTGCAATCAGAAGGGGGGAGTGAAGGGGTCCCATTTTCTCCACCTTAACGTGCGGTGAGTATAGGTTAACTAATGCAGACTCGCTCTTCTCTTCTGAATACCGACTGACCTAACCAAGTGTCTCATGTTGCTTTTGTCATTATTCTAACTCAGCATTCGGCCATATCAAGTAAATTTAAGGGTCATCGGATATCGGTCTGGAAAGGCAGTTGGAAAGGGTTTACCTGGGTGCTTTGAATGAACAAAGTAAAGTTAAAGACCACATTCAATGGTGCCTGCTCAAATAGTTAACATATTTGCATCCACTGCAGATGCGTTGCAGGACCTTATCAATGTGTGTCGGGTGTATGCTGCCAAGCATGACATTGTCTACAACACCGCTAAGACAGAGTGCATGGTAGTATCACCGGCACGCACTCAGGTGAATTACCTCAAAACATCATGGCTCGGTGGGTCTGACCTCATTTTTGTGGATAGATTCGCATACTTAGGCCATGTTATATCCCACGACATGACTGATGATGATGATATCATCAAGCAGACCACCAAGCTTCTTGTCGTGGGAAATACTCTACAGAGGAAATTCTCCTACTGTAGCAGAGAGGTGAAGATGGAGTTATTCAGGAGTAACTGCTACTCTATATACTGCAACTCGCTGTGGTCGCGGTACAAGGTGGCCACTCTGAACCGCCTTAAGGTCTGTCACAATGACATCCTTAAGAGGCTTCTGGGCCTGCCCAGGTGGTGCAGCTCGTCCCTGGCTTTCGCTAGGAACGGGGTGACAATCTGGATGTGATCCGTCGACAGTGTTCCGTGTTCAGCTTAAGGAGTAGGGTGCAGCTCTCTACGAACTCCATCATCACCTCTGTCAGGCAGAGCTCGGCCTATGTATGTGGACCTATACAACAGTGGTGGCTGGGTCTGCTGTTTGTGCAGAATGTGGGGTAGCACAGGTGTCCATGTATGTTTTTTTATGTACTTTGATACTATGTCCCCTAATGTGCCTATACTATGTTCTTGTTTTTGATTTTGCTCTAGTACTTAAGTTAACTCCTTGGCTTGTTCTTGTTGCTTTGTTTTGTCTGTATGCCTCAGGGCGAGAATAAAATTATTATTATTATTATTATATTACTGCATGTGAAAAATCCCTTCACGTCAAATTGCATTCATGTAGACTGTGATTACGGAAGGCGCTTCAGTACCACAGGTTTATAATTTAATTTAATTTATTTATTTAATTATTATTATTTTTTTTTTTTATATGCATTCATAGATCTACAAGGGTACTCTTTCATCAAACTCAACATATAAGTTTTTGACTAATACAAACCAAATTACGGTGGACATTATACAATCAACACAAAAAATAGCACAGACTAATTATAAACTATCGTCACACATCTCAGTAGTGAGTGCTGTGGAAGACAAAACAAATGTTGAGTGTGCAAGCAGTAATGTGGGTAAAACTATACTATAACTATAAACTATAAAACCTATAGAAAGTAGTACAATAGTAGTAGTTTATAGTAGCACAAGGGTGGCAGCCAGGCAAAGAAATGAGATATAACTATGGTACCTTTTCTACTGAACATAAACTGATGCATTTTACAGTACTACATGTAGACACGTAACTACGGTACTATCATCCCTAAATAAACAAAAAAATTTAAAGCAATCAACAATAACATAGGAGGTGAGTGTGTGTGTGTGTGTGTGGAGGTTTGATATCCATGCATAAAGTGAGTAAGTAAAGGAGTAAATATTCATGCAAGAAAGTGAGTACGTATGTTCAAACCAAGGATACAATAAACCCTGAACACTGCTGACCCTGCAAACAGCTTCTTACCTTACTGAACTTCATTTTCCCTATTTTGGTTTTCTGATGGGAGGAAAGCAAAGCAGACATGTCAATACAGTGATGGATACAGTGATGAGCCAAACTACTGTCTACAACACTGGCAGAGGTTGGCTGGCTGGCTGGCTGGTGGTGTTGTCAAGGTCGTAGCTTGTGACACCTTGCAACCTCACACTGCTTACATTGATGAGATGCAGGAAATTAATCTAACAACTCATCTGAATCAATATCAAGCTATAAATATTGATGTACAGATGGGTTCGTGTTTCGTAGGTGATTTGTGAGGATGTTAAATACATATGCATAGCCTGTGGCTGGATGTTATGCATTTTGTAGTGTAATAACAGAAATAGGTACAACAACAATTTTTTTTTGTATCCTTGGCCAGTCCTTTGTGATGTTAAAAAAAATATTAAAAAAACACAAAAACTGCTATATGAATATTCTTCAGCCTCCTATAGGTGATTCATAGTCAAGGCGGTTTCCTGCATATCCTGCATACCTTCCTCGGAGCATAGAAGTCAAAAGCTATGATAATTTTTGGAACTCAATTTTTTTTGCCACTTACATATTTTTGGCACTCAAATTTTTTGGCACTCAACATTTTTTGGCACTCAAAATTCTTGGCTCTCCAAAAAATGTTTGGCACTCAAAAATGTTTAGCACTCAATTTTTTTTGGCACTCGAAAATTTTAGGCACTCAAAATTTTGTTTAATTTTTTTAAAGATAAAAAGAAAATGATCAATACTATGACAGTTTAAAGCGGAGCAAGGTTTGCGGGGCGGGCCGGGAGGGGCGGGGCGGGCACCCCCTACACTTGTAAACAAACATTGATTTCCGACAAAAACGAGTGCCAGATTCATTCAAAGCACATCAAAACTACCGTAGATAACAGTAAAGTCGCCAGGACAACTTTTTTTTTGTTTACAGACGTGTGGTGGCGTTAATACTTACATTTGTACATCCGTGATTTCAGGAAAGTTAGCAGGGGCTATCTGGAGTCTGTGTCATTTTGTGTCTTCATCTGTGTCATAGTATGGCTATAAATGAACAAATTACAAAAATATCACCAGAGTGGCCACCAACAATAAAGTCGCCATCTAGTGTTTATTTACTGAGTGTCTACGTCGTTGTTGCCCGAAAAAAAAACGCGTAGTGAAATTTGAAACCGTCTATACTCGCAGCTACAAAGCATAAAACAACGCTGAAACAGTGTAGATTATAGTCATGATAATAAACTACTGTGTATCATCTTCAGTGGCACATAATAATCAGTAGTAATGCTATAATTCGTAATATATGGCGCCTGGGGACATTATTGCAGGTGGCGACTTTACTGTTATCTACGGTAGAGGTTACAGCCTCGAAATCGGTGGTTGCCCAATAACGAAAATTTACCGGGATAAAAATCAAGGAGACATAAAATAGACTTCCCGTTGATGACCACGGCAATAACACTCAATGACGTGAAGCAGCAGGGTAGACAATTCCATGGCACAGTTGCGTTTAGTTCCATCACATTCCTGCGTCAAAAGCGGGACCATTAGCACCGAGGCTGGAAAGTTACCTCTGAGTGCTAAACCGGCTCAGCACCCCCCCCCCCCCCCCCATTCCATCTCCATGTCAGCACCTCACATCCACTCCTTTAAGCCTCCCCCAGCTCACCATGACGCAGGAGGTGGTGAGGGTAGCCTGCTGGTGGTGTAGCCGACCTCCTAAAGCAGTGGCGAGGCGGGAGGCACTGCTGGAGGCTGCACGGAGGGATGCCATCACTGCTGCTGCTGCTGTACGACTACTTCTACAAGTCAGCTGCTACACACACACACAGACACACACGGTTGCAGCAACGGTGTATGTGTATTTATAACGGTGTATTTATCTATCTGTATATATAAGAACATAGCATAAGACAATAAGGAAGCTACAATATCTATTTATCTACGTACAGGATGGTAACTCTGTCAGATTTAATGCATGGCGGAGGAGGGACAGGTGAGAGGAGGCGGGGTAAGGAGAGGCAGGTGTTAACGAGAGAGATTGAGGGATAAAAGGGAGGAGAGATAAAAGGGGAGAGAGAGAGAGGAGGGAAAAAGGGGGAGAGAGAGAGAGGAGGGATAAAGGAGAGAGAGAGAGAGGAGGGATAAAGGGGAGGAGAGAGAGGAGGGATAAAGGGGGAGAGAGAGAGGAGGGATAAATGGGGGATAAAGGGGGAGAGAGAGAGAGAGGAGGGATAAAGGGGAGGAGAAAGAGAGGAGGGAAAAAGGGGAGAGAGAGAGAGGAGGGATAAAGGGGAGGAGGGATAAAGGGAGAGAGAGAGAGAGAGGAGGGATAAAGGGAGAGAGGGAGGTGTGGTTAACGAGAGATTAAAGGGATAGATAGAGTGAGGGGAATGAGGGAGGAAAGGAGGTGTTAATGAGGGATTGAGGGGATGAGGGGGAGGTATAGTTAACGAGAGATTATTAATAGAAGGATAGATTGAGGGGAAGAGGGAATGAGGGAGGAAGAGAGTTGTGTATCGAGTAGTTAACGAGTAATTGAGGGGAAAGGGGAAGAGGAAGCTAGTGTGGTTAACGAGGGATTAAAGGGATGGATCTACTGAGGGGAAGAGGGAATTATTGAGGAGAATGAGGGAGGAAGAGAGTTGTGTATCGAGTAGTTAACGAGGGGAGAGGTTGGGAATTGGGAGTAAAAAATAATTTCTTTGAAGGAGTGTGGGCAGTGAGGTAGTTGGAACTTGGTAGGGTGACATGGGGATCAGAGTATAGACCTTTGTACCCCTTCTACCCTTCAATCCTTACCCTGTACCCTGCCAGCCTCTCCTACTATACCCTGCCAGCCTCTCCTACTATACCCTGCCAGCCTCTCCTACTATACCCTGCCAGCCTCTCCTACTATACCCTGCCAGCCTCTCCTACTATACCCTGCCAGCCTCTCCTACTATACCCTGCCAGCCTCTCCTACTATACCCTGCCAGCCTCTCCTACTATACCCTGCCAGCCTCTCCTACTGTACCCTGCCAGCCATTCCCTACATAAACTATAAATGGAGTGCCGGTTAAAAAGGCCGTGATCATTCTGCAGACGAAATCGAAAGCCTCCCACACCAAGACCAAGACCAAAGGGAACAAATAACAACACGGTGTCCTGCCCCCAAAAACTCGTAATTATACCTAACATTTGGTTTGATTTAAGATTCACGTCAAGAATTGGTTTTATAACAGATTAAAGCTGGTCTTGATGGGAGGGAGGGAAGGATGTCTTGTTTGTGTGTCAACAGGAGAAAACCACGACTGTCAAAAGGCAACTCTTATAGCACACAGATGTCTTTTGGTGAGACTTTTATGTAGTTCTGAATTGATACTGTAGGGTCGACTTATGTACAATAGACCCATGTATGTAGGCTGGGTGAAGCTGACGGACCATCTTTCTTAATGTTTTCAATTGGGTGAGTTTTGCATAGATGTATATGATAATAGGTTGGTATAATTTCGGTATTGGGCACCACTGTTTTCGCACACAACACTATTAGGAAATACTTTGGAACTCATCCTTCCGGCTTTGACTGAAATAAACTACCGCACTGTATTGTATGCTTATTGTACTTCACATCTGTAAAGGTTCCAGCGTGCGCTCAGCCTTGGTTAACCCACACGGCCGCTATGAAATATGAGGTGCCTCAAAAAATTCTAAGTCCAGTTAGGTTAGGTTAGGTATACCTTGTGGTTAAGGTTAGGTTAGGTTAGGTATACTTTGTGGTTAAGGTTAGGTTAGGTTAGGTTAGGTATACTTTGTGGTTAAGGTTAGGTTAGGCTAGGTATACTTTGTGGTTAAGGTTAGGTTAGGTATACTTTGTGGTTAAGGTTAGCTATACTTTGTGGTTAAGGTTAGGTTAGGTTAGGTATACTTTGTGGTTAAGATTAGGTTAGGTTCGGTTAGGTATACTTTGTGGTTAAGGCTAGGTTAGGTTAGGTATACTTTGTGGTTAAGGTTAGGTTAGGTTAGGTTAGGTATACTTTGTGGTTAAGGTTAGGTTAGGTTAGGTATACTTTGTGGTTAAGGTTAGGTTAGGTTAGGTTAGGTATACTTTGTGGTTAAGGTTAGGTTAGGTTAGGTATACTTTGTGATTAAGGTTAGGTTAGGTTAGATTTTTACATATAGTGACTTTGATGATTTTTTTGGGAGCCATAAATCACTTATATTTGCTTTCCCCACCCAAAAACCCGTATTCCCGCCAGTTCCCCAGGCTTGTTGGCTATAGGGGGAAGAAAAAAAAATAGGGGTGAAGGACTTCTTCCAAAGTTTTACCCACTATTATTTTCTGATGAGTTTCTGAAGAAAAAACGTAATTCAAGCCTGTCATTAACTATGAATTCGAGCCTGTGATTGGCTAACCTGTCCCTGGTCTTGAGTCGCTTGTCACACAGTTGAACACAGAGTTTGTCTAACTTTGTCAGTGTTGAATTAGTCGTCGGGGGCGGAGGGTGTGTCGTGTGCACTATTAAATAACTATAAATAAAATTCAATCTGTATATAATTTTTTAACGATACGCGGAAATAGATTAGTACTGCACAGTATACTGAGCAAAAAAAATACAGAAAACGTGAGTATTAAGGTGAGTAGCGACCGCGCAGATCTCGTCAATTATAACCGCATTTTTAAATTAATACGGCACTCGTTTTTGGCGGAAATCCATATAGTATTTTATATACTGCCTCAATTCCCCCACCGGTTTGAAAAACTAGTTATTTCAGTCAAAACGGTTACATTAGGGTAAGATAAATATTACGTAGGAGTTGGTGGCCCCAAACAGCCGTGGCAGCCGGGCAATCACGCACCATCAGATTCGCTTATTTAACCTAAAAAATTCAACAAAACCTAACCCAAACCTATCCTAAACCTAATCTAAACTAACCAAACCTAAACATAACCTGACTTAGCATAAATAAGTGCAATATTTTTGGTTTCCGCAAGTAAATAACTACTGCACATTATACCGAGCCGAAAAAATAGAGAAAAAGTAAGCTGTAAGGCCTGTGGGGCCCGCCAACTCCTGCGGAATATTAACCTAAATCAGGTTAGGTAGGGTTATGTGAGACATGAGGTTTGATGTAGTAACGACATAAAAAAAATATATTATGGCAGTGCGAAGCGAAGAGGAATGTTTGCGGGTTGGGCCACCCACTGCTGAAAACAAACATTGATTTCTGGCAATAGTGAGTGCCAGATTAATTCAAGACACATCAAAACTATTCAAGAGAGCAAAGTTTAGTCCTCGAAATCAGTGATGCCCAAAAACGAAAATTCACTGTTATGTATTTATCTATAAATCTTTTCCTCAAGAATTACCACAAGGAACAGCACAACAGAAGTTATAGGGTTATCTCTATTGAGACCTACAGTTCCCTCATTCTCCAGCTGTCATATTTTCCTTATACTTATTTTCCCATGTCTACCCTATCATTTCAATTTACTAGTTACTATATACCTTTCAGTTCTAATCTGATGTATGTACGTATGTATCATTTTGCTGCCGCCATGTATAGCTTGAATTTGACACACATACAGGAGCTACCACGTGTAGGTCTCACGGCCTCTTAGAGCTTCCTTATTTTCTTACGTTCATATGTTCTTACTCCTGGCAAAAACATTTCTATCTTTTTCTTTATTTAATAGATTCTTCATTTTGCAGAGTGACTGTGCATCATGTCTGCAACACTAGTGAGGCGGCTCCTCCCGGTCTGGAGCCCAGTCATAACACTGGTGAGAACACGGACAAGAACCATCAATATCAAGAAGCCGGCAATCCCTCACTGGTCACGTGCCGTGGTGCTCAAGCTGACTAAGCCCATCTACGAGGACCCGGAGGAAGGCATTCACCCCAGAGAGTCCTGCAGGAAGAGGATCAATGCTATGCAGAAACAGACAAAAGAGGCAAGTCAAAGTGCTATGAGAAGCAGCACTGAGGTGGGAAGGCTGGATGTTTTTACAAATTGATCTATGCTGATGGCCATTCCTTGGAACGCCGGCAAAGTCAGTACTACTACCAAAAATTGTAGTGACTACCAAAATTGTAGAGTCCATGTACAGTATAAAGTACAGTACGTATACTGTATTAATTTTGGCAAGGACACTCACGATGGCTTAGTCCCGGCGACTCCACCTTCCCCGGCGGGCTGGCTGTACCTCCCGGCGAGTAAACATAAATCAACATAAAATGCTTGCCGATAATATCAAGTATCTCGGCTACCCAGCCCGCCGGCAGAAGAGGAGTCACCGGGACTAAGCTATCGTGAGTGGCCTTGCCGTGGCATAGTACTTGTGTTACACGAGCATCCGTTATACCGGATTACGGCCATCTGGACTTTACAGGTTAAAGATGCAGATAGGTGTGTCTTTAGTTATATGTACATATGTGCAAAATTGTGTATGGACAGAGACAAATCACTTGCAATCAGGGCATTGAAACGGTTTAAGGGAATGAAAACGAAAACCGGAACGAACAAAATTATGCTCGGAACAAAAACGGAAACGAAAACGTTATCATATTTACTGTTCCTGAGCAAAAATGCTATTTTAAAATCCCTGTAACCGGTTAATAACGTTATTTTTTCGTTCCATGCCATATTTGGTCAATAGTCCATTTTAACTTGCCAGTAGCCAAATGATTTAAGTAAATGCATCTTTTATCTGCAAGCATTCTTCAATCTTCATAGCCTAATGCTTGGTGCGCCGAATTTTGGTGTGAGTGTCCTAGGTTCGAGTCCTTGGAGTACCACATGTAGTCATTGATTTCATTGATTAGGTTTATTTAATTAGTGGTTGGTGATATTACGAATTAATATATTTTTTGTCATATATAATATTAATATATATTTTAGTGATTCATGTCTTTACGGCAACTGAGATTGCATATTCCTACAGTACGCTTCCTGTATTGTATATGTAAATGTGTTGCCTTATTTAAGTCGTATAATAACATAGTTCTTACGACATCTAAGGCTTTGATATTTTTGGATACTGTGCACCATGAAATGTATGGCTTTATTACCATCTATAAGAATGTAGCCATGTATAGGCATTATTATATATTAGGGCCAATAGCATATTCATTACATGGTGTGAGAATAACGTTCTAACCGGTTTTCACTTCTTTCTAACCGGTTCAGGAACGTTATGTTTGGAGGAGAAATGAAAAATGAAACGTTAATAATGAATGTTTCTGGTCGGAACGAACCGTTTGAAAAATAATTTCGGTTTTAAGCCCTGCTTGCAATATCTATCCATAACTAATACTAGCTGAATACTATGTAAGAAACACACTGTCCTCATGGTGATCTTATGCTGCCACGGGTTACAATAACTGTCTTGCTGGTGTTAAAATAGTTCTGGAAAATGCAATACACTTATACCTTGTTTGACGTAACGCACGAGTTCCATTCCTGCAAAAGTGTGCGCTAAGCGAAAAATGCGTCAAACGAATCCTGTTCCAATTGAGTTCTTAAAATTCTAGAACAATTTTGTTCGTAACTTTAAATGTTTTGTGTGTTAAGCGAATTTTGGGACACATTTTTACTAATTTTTTCCCCTAACTGTGACTCTTTGTAAAGCGAGGTTGCGCTAAACGAGGTCTTGGTGTACCGGGAATTCCCAATACCTGGTTTCTGCGTGGATCCCTTTAGTTCCCGATATCCGGCTCTTATGGTTTAAGCACATATGTAAATGTGTTGCTAGAAATATGAAATGCCTTTACATGTGGTCATGGAACTAATTGGGGTTTTGTAGAATCCTTGACTGTCTTTGTTTTATTTTGACAAATGTCATTTAAAAACATCAAATTTGGGCTCCAGCTGGTCTCACAATACAGTCAACACTCTCTAATTCAAACTAATTGGGGGAAGACCTGGGTGGCATTAGCCAAAAGTGTGAATTATCCGACGGTTACCTCCAGCCCCTCCACACAATAAGAACTCACTCAAACATGCCAAAGCAGCACAGATTGTATTACTTGTACTCACCAAAACCATCGTATTTCTACGATAATTATCGTATACCGTATTTTACGGCTTATAAGACGCACTTTTTTCCCCTAAAAATACTCGTGCATTTTCCAAGACGAATGTTGTAGAACAGGGGTGGGGAACGTCCGGCCCGCGGGCCTTATGAGGCCTGCAAAACCATTTGGTCAGGCCCTGCCAAGGCAACCACAGACGAGACTCTAAATCCAATAAATCTAGGAGCATACCAACATAAATTGTTGTTAAGTGCATGCATAATACTTACAACGTAAATTTTAAGGGAGAAGCACGTCCATTACGGGACGGATAGGACACATAGATGACGGGACAGACACGTATAATTCATGTACATGGTTCTCGTCGGCCAAAAAAAGCAGGCTAATTTTTAAGTTGATAGTTTTGTATGGCCCGCGAATGATGTCATGAATATCCAAATGGCCCTTGGTAGTAAAATGGTTCCCCACCCCTGTTGTAGAAGTTTAGCTTATGTAGCTATTCAATTCAGGCTCTTACATGTTGTGACCTCAGTACTTACACTAGGGTCCCACATAAAACGAGAAATTGGTCGATAAACGAGGTAATTTTATGTGAATTCGCTCTATGTGAAACACATAACTTATGGGAAAAATTGATATTGGTCGATCGGTCCTCCCGCCCGTACCCGTACATTTATACTTGTTCACACCCATGCATACCAGAACATGGTATTATTTTACACTAGGATCGAAATTCCCTACACAATTGGGAGTATGGTTTCTGTTTACCATATTGGATTCTAGGAAATATTCTTTTGGACTCAAACTTTTGGAGATAATGACATGTTGTTCGTAGGGAGGCGAGAGACAAGTGTTTGTTTACGTGCGGAGTACCTCACTCTTCTTCCTCTTGTGACCTGCATCGCCTCTGTTCTTCCCTTGCCGCGGACACTTTTAATGCAGATTTGGCTTTAGTTAGGAGGTTAAAGCGTGGGATTCAGTGTTGTAGGTCTCGAGAACAGTTTGATGTGGTCTTGGTCTTGGTCTCGTTTGATGTGGTCTTGGTCTTGATCTTGGTCTCGAAGCTTCTGGTCTCGGAGTTTGGCTCGAGACCAGGTCGAGACCAGGATTAAAAAGTGCATCGCGGCGTGGGGAAGGTCGGAATTTATTATCATACACGGAGAAAAATCATGGCTGTTTCGATTCACGGCGCACCATACAGTGTTGTACTGTCTATAGACACTGCCTGACTAGTTCTACGGACGGTGATGATGCACGAGCTGAGCCCTGCGAGCTCTGATAGAGTGCGTGCGATGGCCTGAATGACGTGGCCATTCTCGCAGTGATAATCTCCGTTTGCACGCACGCATGTTTGCAGCTCTGTTCACCTCCGTGTACTTCATTTATGTGTAGGCCTATGCAATCCCCGCACCCTTCGTACACGTACACCACAGGTTTAGCTAGCTCGTTTGGAAAACGTAACCACAAAAATTGCCATTTTCCTATGTTTGTTTCTTCATGCCAGCGAAGCAATGAAAGCAGAAATATTTGACCTACATGTTCAGTTGTTCACATATATTAAATTTTGTAAATATATTTCCTCCCTTATACGATACCCTTACCCCCCTTCTACCAGAGCTCGTTAGTCGTTACATCGAGCACATCTGGCAGCAGGGTTGCCAGGTGCACAAACCACAAAATATACTTTTGTCATTCACACTTTACTTTTTTGGCATTTTCAATTTTTCATCATAAGAAAATGAAATTCAATTGACGAATATTTCTGGAAAATTCCAAAATTTGTTGAGTAATTTCTGGCAAGAAATACAACAATTGGCAGGACCTGGCAACTCTGTCTGGCAGTGACATAGGACGTCGGACAGTGAGGTGTACTGGACTAGTCTCTCTTAGTTTCCGTTCGCACACCGGAATGAGAAATCATGTCGGCATCTTCAGCAGTTATCAAATTTGCGTTCAAGGACCACAAGGAGTTTTTTTTATAAGAAACACGGAAACCAGAAGCACACAGCTGTTTGTACTTTCTGTTATGGTATTCTAATTACTAACTATGATAGGTAGTTACATTTAACTAGGACTTGTTTCGATATCAGTTTCTTTCATTCAGTGTTCCAGCCACTACGTTCGAGACTTGGGGTAGTTCATTCTATATGTATAAATATAGGGTTACAGGGCGAGCAGAGTCAGTTATCTGGTCGCACTCGGGATATACACTTACTGTACATACAGTAAAAGCCTTATAACTGGGCACGATAAGGGCTCTGGCCCTTGCCGAGATATTCAATGTGCCGAGTTATGCAATGTCCTCTGATATGGGGAAAAAAAAAAAAAAAAAAATATATATATATATTATAGTACTGTAAAAGCATAAAAACAACACTTACCAATGAACGGGTAGCAGCAGGCATGTAATCCAAGGAGAGGGGAGCCTTGTTGTAACATGTAGAAGATGTTAGGGGGACTCAGTTGCATTTTAACACTGGTATCACTTTAATCACTTTATAATCACAACTCTATACAGGGAGGTCCCGAAGATACGAGCAGTTAGGTTCCACCTGGCATACTCGTAAAGCGAAATCTCGTATAATGAAACATAACTAATGGTAAAATAGAGGTTTGGTTCCAGGACCATCAATTAAAAAAAAGAAGAAAAAAAAACCATGTTTTTCAAGCTAAAATAATCTATAGCAAACACAACAAACACACAGCGTCTATATTACCCACACTGTACTACCTATTCTGTAGAAAAAGCATTCTGAAAGAGAAAATAGCACACAAAATAACATAACTGCACATTAATTAAACATAAAACATGCATAACAAGCAAAAAAGATGTTGTAATGTAGGGGACGCCACGTGATACAAGAGAAGGTAGTGTAGCGGTCCCAAGGTTGGGTCCGCACACCTGCTAATTACCCCTAAAGGTCAGGCCGCGCCATATGCTTAATTACCCTTCAGGTCATGCCTTGCTAGGGGTGACCTGACTGCGGTCCCAAGGTTGGGGTCGCACACCTGCTAAGTACCCCTAAATGTCAGGCCGCGCCATATGCTTAATTACCCTTCAGGTCATGGCTTGCTAGAGGTGACCTCACTGGGGTCAACCAAATCCCCCTTTGTCCAGCCTGGGAGTGGTAGGGCGCACATTTTGAACTTGATAATTTTACTCACCCCAGTTTGAATGTCGTATCATTGGATTTTCGATCTCGTATATTGAAAATAGACCCTAATTTACACATCTCGTATCATCGGATTCTCGTATACCGAATGCTCGTATAACGGGACCTCCCTGTATGTACTGTATTGTATACAGTACTGTACCTGTACAACTTAATTTTACATCACTTGAGCACTTAATTGCTCCAACACTATGCCCTGTCCATTAACTCTACCTTCGACTGCGAGTGCATGGGAGGACACAGGGGGGCGGCTTGAGCCTCTAATCACAGGCGTCACTATAACAATCCTGCCTGCGCCACCAACGGGCGAGGGCCAACCATCACAGCCCTCGAGTGAGCCTCCAGGGCCTACCATCCCACCCCTGGAGCTCACTGCCTACATGTGCTATAGGCATAGGTGTAAAAAAAAAAAAAAAAAAAAAAAACCTTGTCTTTCCCATACCGAGTTATATCAAATTCCGAGTTATACAGTGCCGAGTTATAAGGCTTTTACTGTACTTGGATTTACTCGCCACGGGTATTCTAGTGAGACGTTGATTCCCTCACTAATATTACGCAGTGTTGTTTTATCTGCGTGTACTCTGCTGTACTGTCTCACTGCACTACATAAAATCCCTGCACGTCAACTTGGAGTTTTACTTTCATGCAAGAATACAACACTTTCTGCAAGCCAAGCATCACGGACAAGGCTGGCACGACGTTGGCTTTTATGAAGCACGTGCGGCGATCCCATCCGAACAACTTAGGACAATACAATTTAGTATTTACGCAGTACAGACCAAAAACATTCAGATTCTTATTTATAAAAAATATTTTTATATGCCTGGTCTTGGTCTGTTTCGGAGGCTCTGGTCTTGGTCTTGGTCTCGGAGGGCTGATCTTGGTCTCAGAAGGTCTGGTCTTGGTCTTGGTCTCGAAGGGTCTGGTCTTGGTCTCGGTCTCGGAAGGTCTGGTCTTGACTACAACACTGGTGGGATTAGGTTAGGTTAGTGACTCAAAAGCAAGTTGCCATAATCCTGGCTTAACTCTCGCTTGCATGCCTCGCCAGAACTGAGCGGGGCTCACAGCTGATAACTTGTAAACACCAACGACGACCCCAAACCACAATGACGAGTATACCTTCGAATGGAAGCCAGCAATAAATTACGATAACTGACGATATTGTGAATGGATCACAACATATTGTATCCTTCACAAGAATGTTTTTTTGGTAATAATGGATGAAAATTTTGCGGTCGCTACCGCCGTTACTACTCACTCACCTTTGCCATGGCTTGCGCCAGCTGGGCAAGCCGGCTTATGAAAAGTGCTTCGAGTTAACAGAAAATGCAAGCTGCCGCAAGCCTTCTTATGACGGCCTGCTCACGTTCTGTACGATATTTTCGGCGCTCTATATGAGAACTCCTCGGATTTGCCCTACTTTGATGGCGGAATCGTTCTATATGATCAAATTAGTTCCTAACTAGAATTTCGGAATTTATTTATTTAAAAAAAAAAAATATATATATTTTAGGTCGTTCGCTTTATAGGGGAAACACTTTATGCCAACACGCTTTATGCGGGACCCTAGTGTACTTGTTACAGTATTTTGAATACCATAAGACATTCAAATCAACTAAATTGTCCTCACGCTGTGATGTTTACTACGGTACTGGCGGGAGCCTTTCCGCCTAGCCAGATTGGCACCAACAGCGTTAACTATCGTCTGCTAGTGTTGATGTATCATTTACCACCAGGCTGTCACACGTATCACAAGCTCTTTTCAGTCCTGGAAATTATCGCATACAAGCTTGAAGTTGTATACGCAAAAGAACATGGGAACAGAGCAGCAGAAAGACACTTCGGACCACCGCCTACCGAGAAATTTGGTAGATTTTACTACCGCCTATCAGTAGAATTTTTTTTTTTCTTAAAAATATCTTTCAAAATCAGAGTGCGTCTTCCAAGATGCAGCGTCTTATAAGTCGAAAAATACGGTATCTGGTCACGCTGGGCAGCCGCGGCATGGACCGAATGAGAGAGCTCGGACTCACACTAGTAAGACTCGGAAAATTTTAACTTCTGTTCGAATTATGGAAATTTGAACTGGCCCGAAACAGGTCAAATTATCCGAAGTTCGAATTAGAGAAGGTTTTTTATTTGAGTCCTATAGAGTACAGAAGTGACCTGTATTCACGAGGACATAAATTAGTTTACACTTTTTATGTTTATAATTTTCATTAGGCTACTTTTCAAGACCTGTGTTTCATGATTAGAGTGTATAGTATTTAGCAGTAGAACATTGCCTTAACATAATCATCATTATGTATTCATGATTAAAGTGTATAGTATTTAGCAGTAGAACATTACCTTAACATAATCATCATTATGTATTCAATGGTTTTCTTGAATTTTTCTAGGTCAACCCTTTTGAGCAGATCCTTGCCAATGAGTACCGGGAGATGATAGAGAATGCCAAGCTTGTCGCTGTGTTTCACAAGCTGCCCATAACAGAAAAAGAGCTGTTTGTGGCCCGGTTGCAGCTCAACAAGATCAGCTTGAAATACATGAGGCACAATAACACTGTAAGCCCCATGTTTACTTCTCATTATTCAGTCTATTGCTTCAGATACACTTTCTGCTGTTCTAGGATTAGAAATGTTTGGCCTCAGAGGTAACATGTGATGAAAAATTAGTTGTCTGAAGTCTTATGTATTTCTTATGTATTCAATGCATGGGGAACTGAAGGAACAGGAATATTAGATTCTTTCAGAACTGTATCTTATTGGCATTTATCACAATTTCCAGATTTTACCTTTTTACTCTTGTTTAGACAACACTTGGAATTTCTATACAGTTTGCCTCAGAACATTTTGTCATGATTTGTTGTATGTGTCTGATAAGTTCTTAAGTTTGTGTTAATATGGAATTGTCTGCATTTCAGATAATGAGACTTGCTTTTACGGGCACCAAGTATGAGGCACTCTTGAAGCTGTATGAATCCAACACCTGTACCTTTATTGGCGATGACCCGGCTGTGGCTAAGGTAAGTAACACACCACAATGCAGTATGTACTCTGATTATGCTCATCATCATCATCATCATGCCATGCCTCTATTTGGAGCAACAGGAAAAGGCGCAGATATCAAATATGGAGCATCAGAAGAAAATCATTTAATTTTATAGTTCCCAGTGTCGCCTCTGCCCAGTATAGTGTCGCCTCCGTGGTGTCGTGGCTAGGATGCCTAGCTAAAAATCTGCGGGCCCTGCTTCGAATCCCGGCGAGGATAGTCGGCGGCCAGCCCACCCTGCTGTTCATCCTTCCTTTCGGGGATGGTCGATAAATGGGTACCCGGAGAAGGTAACTGTGGTACCCCGTATGTCATACTAGCCCAGTGTCCTGGGTAACGGGTTGTCAGCCACCACAGGCTCAAAGGCTACTGTGACAGAGATGAGCACCGAGGCCATGCGCAGCAGAGCGTATGCCCTCATCTTTAACTTTACTATAGTTCCCAGAAGCATACATATGTACATAATTAAAACACATTTTAAGGTAATCATACTTTGTACTAGGCACAAGAAAGCTGTAGGATGTACAGTGAATCTCCTATCCCTCAATGTACCAGTTACAGTACACACAACCCTCGTTTTCCTGGACCTCCATTTCCCGGATATCGGATTTGCCGGTCAAAATCCGAGGTCCGGGGATATGTCAGAGTCCCGGACAAATGCCTGGTCCAGTCCGTAAATCAACAAAGTTGTCCGGCGATCCGAGCGTCTCCTGTCACCCCTGGTCAGTGTCCGCGCCTCCCACCAGGTGGCAGCATGCTCAGCTGTCGTATTGTTTACATTTGGGCACAAGACACTCACAGTTCACCTGCACCCCCTCCGTCAGTCCCCTGACCCCCACTGCCCCTGGTGCAGGAACGTCTCTGAGACTATTGAACACTTTCTGCTGCATTGTCCGCGCTTCCACTCCCACCATGTAGTGCTATGCTCTCAACTCCTCACCCTGAACGTCGCCACCTTTGACCTGCCCACCCTGCTGGCGGCAGCTGGCCTCCCGCCAGGTGGCAGCAAGCTCAGCGGTCGTATTGTTTACATTTGGGCACACGACACTCACGGTTCACCTGCACCGCCACTGTCAGTCCCCTGACCCCCACTGCCCCTGATGCAGGAACGTCTCTGAGACTATTGAACACTTTCTGCTGCAGTGTCCGCGCTTCTACTCCCACCGTGTAGTGCTACGCTCTCATCTCCTCACCCTGAACGTTGCCACCTGTGACCTGCCCACCCTGCTGGTGGCGGCTGGCGTCCACCCCTCCCGGCAACACGCTGTCATCCGCCTCTCCTGTGCCTTCCTGAGGAAGCCAGGTCAACTACAGCACCTGTGATAGCATCATAGGACATCACCAGGGCTCATAGTGTTCCCCAAGGGATCCTCGCAGCCCTAAAAACAACAACAAAGTGACGTAAAATTCCGCGGCGGGGTAGTTGATATTGGCGGTTGCCGGACAGTAAATACTAGAGTAGAATAAACGTCCGGGGGTGGGTAATGGCCTCGGACTGTTGCGATTCCCGGACGTTTGCAGTTCTCGGACCAGTGCTCCCCCCTATTAGTTCGGGAAAACGAGGGTTGTGTGTATTCCCTCGTTATGCAATGGGGTTACGTTCCTGAAAACCTAATCATATATTGAACTCTAGGTTTAAAGGGATTAATAGGGATGCTTTTTTTTATCTTTACTATATTAGTGTCCTAATACCCCCTATTTCGGGGTATTAGTATTTCGGGCGCGTTCGGGCGTGTGGGCAGGCACCGCGGGTGCAGTCCCGACATCGTACCCCCTTCTAATGTACTCGTCCTCGCGGTCCAACGGAGACTAGTTGCCAGGTCTCCTGCCGTAGAGACCGGCGCACGTACTGGATCGTATATAAGTGCCAACTGAAGGTAGGCAGCGACCAGCAGAAGTAACCCGAGGCCAACGACGATGCAAATCCAGCAAATCCGGGAGAGATTAAGCAAAACATCCTTCCCCCCGTGGCAGTGCGAAGTGGGATGTTAGCGGGGCAGGGGACATAGTCAGTGGTTTTGCCTGTACCAACATGTCCTGTGCTGGTAAGGAGAGGTAATCGCCATGAGCGCTGCAGCCTTGGCCCAGGGTAAGCACGCCTGTTCCGTTGATTTGCTGTCGGAACTTGGAAACAGGATTAACAGGACAATTCCATGCCATTGTCCTAGCCGCTGGGACTGAGAAAACCCAGTGACCTAAACCTCTAATAAAGATGGGTGGGAATGACTTGACAATTGCTTTAGAGCACAACCTTTGTGCTACTGACTTGTTTAAGAACAGTGCAGACTCACATGTATCAACAGAGACATCACAGACAGGGCCAATCGGCTCACATACAAGTAATTGATTCCATGTTTTTTACAATGATCCACTGAATCCTGAGATTCGCAGAATCATGAATCACAGAATTCATTGAGTTCAGATCTGCAGATCGCAGAATCATGGGCTATCGCTGGGATGACTACGTGTCAAATCAGCGATTGCACTGTGGGACTAAATCGAGGCCTATTACCTGCATATGCTATATGGGCATGTGGCACACTACCCTGAAACCGATCCTTCTCACCGGGCTGTATCTGTAAGCGACAATCCGGCGTGGAGGAGGCCAAGGGGGCGCCCACAAGGCTCGTGGCTGGGGCAAGTTGATGTTTCCTGCCGAGAGCTGCTGCCAACCAGCAACCATGATCTCTGCTCATAAGATTGACATCTTTCCCAGCCTGTGTGCCATCCGCTATAAGCGTCGCCTCATTCCTGAGTGCCCATTTAATGTTTCAAGTACACTGCATCCTCATACAACACGGTTTTCTGGGCGCCACAGCATGCCGTGTTGTACGAATCATAGAAACCCATGTTATAATGTACTTATGTTGGACACCTCTGAAATGTTGTACGTTTTCCCCCATATAACACATTGCAATACATACATTGCCTTTCCAATAATCAATATATAGTAAACATGCACTCATCTTAGTCCCTTACCTTAATTCTAATGGTGGGAGAAAGTTTGGAAAGAAATTTCTAAGAAAAAAATATAAAAATAAACAGATTTTCTATCGGTAGTAAAATCAGTAAACATCTACCGATTTTCTCTGTAGGCGGTGGTCTTTCTGTTGCTCTGTTCCCATGTTCTTTGGCGTATCGTACAACTTTTAGCTTGTATGCGATAGTACGTATTAGTAAATAGTTTTGATGAATTTGCCATGGGTGATAATTTCCAGGACTGAAAAGAGCTTGTGATAAGTGTGTGACAGCCTGGTGGTAAATGATACATCAACACTACGGTAGCAGACGATAGATGGCGCTGTTGGTGGCGCCAACCCTGTTGGTGGTAGGGAAAGAAAGGGCTATAAAGTGGCATAGAAGGAAGATATGTGTCCAGCTCGAGCTCGAGCTTGACAGACGACCTACAAAGCAATCCTAAGCAGAAGAGGTCACAAGAAGAAGAAGAAGCCAATCTGCTGAGCCTCCAGAGGCAGAACGTAAACATTACAGTGTGAGGACAGATTAGTTGATTTGAATGTCTTGATTCAATTGTCAAGTATTTGAAATACTTGTAACAGGTAAGTACTGAGGTACCGAGTACTGAGGAAGTACTCAAGTTGTGTGTTGTGCAGCGCAGCACCGTGCAGTGCGGGTAAGGGCGGGATTGCTTGCTTTCGGATCGCCAGATCGTGTTGTATGTATAGGAACAGTGTGTGAGGATGAAGTGGGTTGCCCAGATCCCCACAGTGTTGTAAGAAAATTGTGTTGTACGAACCCGTGTTGTACGAGGATGCAGTGTACACATGAATCAGTGCAGCAGCAATATGCTGTGAAGTGAAGTGTGGGGGAGGTGTATCCAGCTTTTTTCCTGTGAATACAGGAGTGAGGCAAGGGTCCGTCCTTGCCCCATCAATTTTTAACACTTGTATGGACTGGGTATTGGGCAAAGTTGTAGATCAAAGTGATTGTGGAGCATCCGTCGGCAACACCAAGATCACTGATCTTGTTTTTGCCGATGATGCAGTAATCTTTGTTGAGCCGCTGGAGGTCCTGGTGATGGCTCTCGAGGCGCTGCACGAGGAGGCAAAGCCTTTGGGACTTGAGGTCTCCTGGCTCAAGACCAAGGTCCAGGTGTTTGGAGACTTACTAGATGAAGCAGTACAGTCTGTTCATGCATGCGGCGAGGACATTGAGATCTGGGAAAATTTTACATACCTTGGTAGCGCAGTCCATAATGACGGCGGGTCACGTCAAGAAGTCTTACGGCGGATTGGCATAGCCCACGGTGTTATGGACTCGCTCAGCGGGAGTATTTGGCGTTGTTGGTACCTGTGCTGAAGGACAAAGATCCGGATCTTCAATTCGTTTGTGATCCGTCTTACTCAATGGTTGTGAGACATGGACATTACATAGCGACTTGAAAAGGCGAATTGATGCCTTTGGTAATGGGTGTCTTCGCAGAATCATCGGCTATCGCTGGGATGACTACGTGTCAAATCAGCGATTGCACTGTGAGATTGAATCGAGGCCTATTACCTGCATAGTCCATCAGCGCCAACTTGGGCATGTGGTACGTTACCCTGAAACCGATCCTTCCCACCGGGTTGTATCTGTGAGCGACAATTTGGGGCGTGGAGGAGGCCAAGGGGGCGCCCACAAGGCTCGTGGCTGGGGCAAGTTGATGCTTCTTGTCGAGTGTTGCTTGGTATGGGAAGGGAGCCTACATGGGGACTCGCGCGTGGTGACCCCCGGGAGTGGCGTCGTAGGGTGGGCGAGGCGACGCGCCCCCCGGCGTATGCCCCTAATTGATGATGATGATGATTAGAAATATAATAAAAATATTCTATATTTCTATATAGATGGTATAGAAAGAGAGCTATTGCAAAAGATATTTCCATTGGCTATGGTAAAAATAGGCAGAAATTTGCACCATGCATCATATAAGTAAAAAAAATACAGTAGAAGCTCAATTTAGGGGCAAATAAAGATCCCGTTATTCCATTTTCCAATGTGGATATAGCGGTAAATTCCCTAAATGCAGCAATATTTGGTGCGTGACCTCCAACGGCCACCGACCCGCACGCTAGGCCAGGCTTGGGGGCCATACAGACCACTGCAGAAATAGGATTTACTGGAAACGCTCTCAATTTTACAGAAAACTGTTCTATCGAGCTATATCAGGAGCCGATAATGGAAGTTCAATTTAGCGGAAAATTTGATTTACCGGAATCTGCCTTGGCTGAATTGTTCCATTATATCGAGCTTCTACTGTACCAAGAAGTAAACTTAGATGCACAAAACCAATGTGTATTCTCATTTAGAAATATTCTCATAAATTTTAAAATAATAAACGATCCAACTCCATTTTGCTGGCTGATCATTTAAATAATTTTGCCAAGTAATTGCCAAAAAAAAATTCACAGCTACAGGCAAAAATAAAGAAATAATTGAACCTTCCAAGTAAATTCAAACACTGCAACAGTTGATCTCGCAGACAACATGTATCCAACACATGTTCTTGCTTGGAGGTGATTTTTCTTAATTTCAAAGGTAATTCATTTTATCAATATTATGCAGAGTAACTGCGATACCAATGATGAACAGATAACTGCACCAGTGAACCTCTTGAACCAAAACAAAGATGCTGACTATGATTTCATCACTGTGGAGACTTACCAAGCTGCCCTACAGCCTTCCACCCTACAGTAGTCTTATCAAGGTGCCCTACAGCCTTCCACCGTACAGTAGTCTTATCAAGGTGCCCTACAGCCTTCCACCCTACAGTAGTCTTATCAAGGTGCCCTACAGCCTTCCACCCTACAGTAGTCTTATCAAGGTGCCCTACAGCCTTCCACCCTACAGTAGTCTTATCAAGGTGCCCTACAGCCTTCCACCCTACAGTAGTCTTATCAAGGTGCCCTACAGCCTCCCACCCTACAGTAGTCTTATCAAGGTGCCCTACAGCCTTCCACCCTACAGTAGTCTTATCAAGGTGCCCTACAGCCTTCCACCCTACAGTAGTCTTATCAAGGTGCCCTACAGCCTTCCACCCTACAATAGTCTTATCAAGGTGCCCTACAGCCTCCCACCCTACAGTAGTCTTATCAAGGTGCCCTACAGCCTTCCACCCTACAGTAGTCTTATCAAGGTGCCCTACAGCCTTCCACCCTACAGTAGTCTTATCAAGGTGCCCTACAGCCTTCCACCCTACAGTAGTCTTATCAAGGTGCCCTACAGCCTTCCACCCTACAGTAGTCTTATCAAGGTGCCCTACAGCCTTCCACCCTACAGTAGTCTTATCAAGGTGCCCTACAGCCTTCCACCCTACAGTAGTCTTATCAAGGTGCCCTACAGCCTTCCACCCTACAGTAGTCTTATCAAGGTGCCCTACAGCCTTCCACCCTACAGTAGTCTTATCAAGGTGCCCTACAGCCTTCCACCCTACAGTAGTCTTATCAAGGTGCCCTACAGCCTTCCACCCTACAATAGTCTTATCAAGGTGCCCTACAGCCTTCCACCCTACAGTAGTCTTATCAAGGTGCCCTACAGCCTCCCACCCTACAGTAGTCTTATCAAGGTGCCCTACAGCCTTCCACCCTACAGTAGTCTTATCAAGGTGCCCTACAGCCTTCCACCCTACAGTAGTCTTATCAAGGTGCCCTACAGCCTTCCACCCTACAGTAGTCTTATCAAGGTGCCCTACAGCCTTCCACCCTACAATAGTCTTATCAAGGTGCCCTACAGCCTCCCACCCTACAGTAGTCTTATCAAGGTGCCCTACAGCCTTCCACCCTACAGTAGTCTTATCAAGGTGCCCTACAGCCTTCCACCCTACAGTAGTCTTATCAAGGTGCCCTACAGCCTTCCACCCTACAATAGTCTTATCAAGGTGCCCTACAGCCTTCCACCCTACAGTAGTCTTCTCAAGGTGCCCTACAGCCTTCCACCTTACAGTAGTCTTATCAAGGTGCCCTACAGCCTTCCACCCTACAGTAGTCTTATCAAGGTGCCCTACAGCCTTCCACCCTACAGTAGTCTTATCAAGGTGCCCTACAGCCTTCCACCCTACAGTAGTCTTATCAAGGTGCCCTACAGCCTTCCACCCTACAGTAGTCTTATCAAGGTGCCCTACAGCCTTCCACCCTACAGTAGTCTTATCAAGGTGCCCTACAGCCTTCCACCCTACAGTAGTCTTATCAAGGTGCCCTACAGCCTTCCACCCTACAGTAGTCTTATCAAGGTGCCCTACAGCCTTCCACCCTACAATAGTCTTATCAAGGTGCCCTACAGCCTCCCACCCTACAGTAGTCTTATCAAGGTGCCCTACAGCCTTCCACCCTACAGTAGTCTTATCAAGGTGCCCTACAGCCTTCCACCCTACAGTAGTCTTATCAAGGTGCCCTACAGCCTTCCACCCTACAGTAGTCTTATCAAGGTGCCCTACAGCCTTCCACCCTACAGTAGTCTTATCAAGGTGCCCTACAGCCTCCCACCCTACAGTAGTCTTATCAAGGTGCCCTACAGCCTTCCACCCTACAGTAGTCTTATCAAGGTGCCCTACAGCCTTCCACCCTACAGTAGTCTTATCAAGGTGCCCTACAGCCTTCCACCCTACAGTAGTCTTATCAAGGTGCCCTACAGCCTTCCACCCTACAGTAGTCTTATCAAGGTGCCCTACAGCCTTCCACCCTACAGTAGTCTTATCAAGGTGCCCTACAGCCTTCCACCCTACAATAGTCTTATCAAGGTGCCCTACAGCCTTCCACCCTACAGTAGTCTTATCAAGGTGCCCTACAGCCTTCCACCCTACAGTAGTCTTATCAAGGTGCCCTACAGCCTTCCACCCTACAATAGTCTTATCAAGGTGCCCTACAGCCTCCCACCCTACAGTAGTCTTATCAAGGTGCCCTACAGCCTTCCACCCTACAGTAGTCTTATCAAGGTGCCCTACAGCCTTCCACCCTACAGTAGTCTTATCAAGGTGCCCTACAGCCTCCCACCCTACAGTAGTCTTATCAAGGTGCCCTACAGCCTTCCACCCTACAATAGTCTTATCAAGGTGCCCTACAGCCTTCCACCCTACAATAGTCTTATCAAGGTGCCCTACAGCCTCCCACCCTACAGTAGTCTTATCAAGGTGCCCTACAGCCTTCCACCCTACAATAGTCTTATCAAGGTGCCCTACAGCCTTCCACCCTACAATAGTCTTATCAAGGTGCCCTACAGCCTTCCACCCTACAATAGTCTTATCAAGGTGCCCTACAGCCTCCCACCCTACAGTAGTCTTATCAAGGTGCCCTACAGCCTTCCACCCTACAGTAGTCTTATCAAGGTGCCCTACAGCCTTCCACCCTACAGTAGTCTTATCAAGGTGCCCTACAGCCTTCCACCCTACAATAGTCTTATCAAGGTGCCCTACAGCCTCCCACCCTACAGTAGTCTTATCAAGGTGCCCTACAGCCTTCCACCCTACAGTAGTCTTCTGTGTGCGTTCCAACATCTTAACTAAACCACTCGTAATAGAATGCGTGGTAAGGACTGTTCGTAGCAGCATAAGGAAGCTACAAGAGGCTGTGATGAGACCTACACGTGGTAGTTCCTGAAGCATGCACGACTTTGTTTGCTTTTCCAGTTGCTGAAGCTTCAGAAAAGGATATCTGGCCTGGTGTTGCTGGGTGGTGTTGTGGCTGGACGGTTCATGAGTGTGCAGGACCTGAAGCACTATGCCAGCCTGCCCTCCCTGCCCACCCTTCAGGCACAGCTGGTCAGCATCCTTGGCACCCCAGCGCAGCGCCTCTCTCAGAATCTATCTGCTAACCAGGTTTGTCTCATTCACCTTACAAAGATCAACTCTGTGGGGGAACAAATGTTAATGTGTCGTGAAAAAAGGGTATTTATTATAGTTATATTGAAACAGCTCTTTTGCCACAAATTGATGGAACAATTGCCTAAAGTATGCATGTATTCCCAAGCTACGGTGATATTTCTATTCAATGGATATTATACGTAAAACGGTAACTTGTATGGAAAGTGAATGGTATGAATGCCGGCATTTCTGAAACAGTCTGGTACTCTCAGATGGACCTGTGTTCTGCCCTGTCACGCCATGCAGCCGACACTAAGCCTGATGATGACCCCGAGGCCCCGCCCACCACCGAGGCCCCGCCCACCACACAGGGGGAGTGATGATATGTGAAACACTGGCTTGTACAGAGAGAGATGTGTGTACTATAGTGTAAGATTTTGTTACAAATATAACGTTAGATAGTCATGAAGATGTCAACAATTTCATTATTCAAGCAGCCCTTAGACCTGTGTACTATGATAAGTGTATGAAACAGAGTAATCACTGATGCCTACTCCCACCCATTACAACTTAGGGAGACCTGTGCTGTGGATGTAAGTGTTTTCATTTGAGGAGGCGAGGCTCCTTTAACCCCCCCCCCCCCCCCCCTCCTGCCAGCTTCTTGAATCTCCCTACCATGCCTCAGTGCCGGACAATTTATGGATTTCTACAAATGACTTGATGGGTTCAGACACATGCGAAACCATGGAAAACAATCATAAAACATCTCACCGAAGCTGGTAAGACAGAAAATTTGAACACCTCTTTCAACCATTCGATGTAAAATTTGACTACCACCTTTAGGGGAGGCGGTAGCATACAGGGGCGTAGTTAGGCCTGGGCATTGAGGGCTGTAGCCCCGAATGTTTTATGGATAGCCCCGGATCTCAAATACCTCTTTTTTTTTTTCTTTTTTTCTTTTTTCTCACAAAAATAAGATAAGCTCTGACTGGTGCCAACATAAAATGATAGTAAAAAAACAAGATATTTGGTTAGTAGATGTTACTTAGCGTATGCTGATGACATCCTTTTTATGAGCAGGACATGAGAGAGGTGGAGAGAACAGAGGAGATGAGGAGTGCATGACAGAGGAGACACCAAAAGACCTTTTGGAGAGGTGAAAAAGAGAATATCAGATGGACAAGGCACAGAGTTAACAGAAGTGCATTTTTTTAAGTGCAATTTTTTCGAAGTCATTTTTTTGAGGTGCATTTTTTCGAAGTGCATTTAATTTCTAAGTGCTTTTTTTTTAAAGTGCATTTTTTTGAATAAATTTAGAGATCTCTTGGCTGGACTAAGCCCCCAATTTTTCAAGATCCTAAATACGCCCCTGGACCATAGCAAAGTGGTTAGCATCTCCGAGTGGCGTTCTCGGTGACCGAGTTTGATCCCTGATGAAAACCAAAATCCACTTAAAATCTTTCTTCACCGTCGAGTGGCCTAAGAACACTCACATGTTGCCCATTAACTGTACCTTCGATTGGGAGTGCATCGGAGGACACAGGTGGGCGGCATGAGCCTCTAATCACAGGTGTCACCATAAAAATCCTGCCTGCGCCACCACGGGCGAGGGCCAACCATCCCAGCCCTCAAATGAACCTCCAGGGCCTACAGCCAACAGGCGCTACAGGGAGAAAAAAAAAAAAAAAAAAAATGGTAGAATCTGAAGGGTGAAATGTTCTGATCAAATCCCCAAGACAAGACTTCTGCGACTTCTCTTAATCATCTTCGATTGACTGGATGTTTTCCCAGGACAGACTAAAGTAATTGGTCTGAAACACTCACACCATAATTACAGAACGTCTGGCCATTGGTTGTTCATGGGCACAATGATGTGCAGGGCCGCTATAGGGCACGTGAGTAAGGGAACAAAGGAGAAGGGTTGAGTGAGGTTGAGACATTGTTTCTGGGGCTGTCTTCATGTCTATGCACTATATAGCAGCATATTTTCGCACAAATTAGTTTGAACACATGCATACAGGGGATTTATATCACTAAACACAGCCACAAGTGTTGGAATATACATGTAAACAGTTGTCTTTACAGCACGGGTAATACGGGTTGGGACGGGCCCGCTACAGTCAAAACTTGATGCCCATTAGTTATCTTAGCATTATCATAGCGCCGGATTAACATTTTTGTACGTCGGGGGCACTGCACGCAGCAGAGGGTATAAATGTACGTCGTACAGTGCAGCTTAGCAGGAACAGCACTACCATTGTCACAGCACAGGACATACTTCTTTGTAGCTTGTCCAGCACCTCAACCATCTCCTCCAGGGTCATCACCTTCTGCCTCTTGGGGAGTGTTCCCAGGAGAAGAAACAAGAGACTAAGGGCCCATGGCTGACACACACTTCACACATGTAACGTATAGAGAGAACGGGAGAGAGATGTTGTCTGAACTATGGTCGCGAAAAGAGTGAGACAGAGGCCGGGCTTGACTGACATAAGAGTACATTCACAGCAACCTTGGTGATGCAGTGAGGTTGATTCTGCCCTGGCGAATCCATATTGCACCCGCGATAAAAAATTTGATAAACAATTTTTTGGTAATTACTTCTTCTCCTTTCTGTTTAACACCAGTTTTTCCCATGATATTTTATGAAGTTAGACGGCCAATGATACGCTTCCAAGAATCTCTATCCATTGCCTCAACTTCTTTAATGCCCAATGCTGCCAGATCCTCTTCAACACACTGCCTCCATGTCTTCCTTGGCCTGCCCGGTGGACGGCGACCTGGAACTTCCACTCTAACAGCTCTTCCCAATGCCTCATCACCTCTCCTCTTCACGTGCCCAACCAAACCACCTCAATCGCCTTACTCTCAGCACTGTACTTCAGCTCCTTCAATCCCCTTGGTCGTGAAAAACCAAACTCACTAATGCCAATAACACAAATAACTTGGATTAACACTACAGTGCTATCAGTACTATTAAGTGTTTTAGTAACATATTGTCTGTGCAACAATGACCAAGTTGTTGCATTCACTTCTTAGTATGCAACACTCCACTTGCTCAAGTCTTTTCAAGGCGGAAATTAATTATCATCATCTATCAAGGCTAACACACACATGCACACATCTGTGGGTCAATAAAAGACAACGTGTAACAACATATTTTTTATCACTGAGATAAGACTTTCTCAAAACATTACTGTCGGTATGTACATGTTCTATCATGAAAAATGGGTCTCAGACTTAAGATTAGCACAGCAATTATGGTTTTGACTAAAAGGGATATGTTACACTATCAAGACTGCATTCTGGTACAAATTTGCACTTTTACATAAATCACCATAAAAAATTATGACACTAATCCTGTGACTATTCAAAGACTATTTTGGTTATATTTGTAGAAGTTTCTCTACAACTCATGAACTGCTGTAGCGTTTTCCCTTTATAAATATATTTGGCCAGAAAACATCAGGCGTATCATAAATAAAAATGATGCACACAAAAATTTAATAAAATTCTTCCGAGCGATAAGTGTCCTCAAATAATTATAATCAGACTGCATAATGTGGTTCATGGGAGTGAATCGGCCTACTGGTATTTGTACTTCTAAAAGAGAAACTTCATTAAAGAATACATAACACATGACAGACTAGAACATGTGCAGCGCAAGCAGCAACATATTTTCATTATCTTGCATATTCCAACAAAGAGAGTTTGCTACACTTTGCCTTCGCATTACTCATGTTTACCACAGCAAAATGTGTTAGTTACAATGTAGGAATTAATGTACAAGCACAAGGAAGGTGTAGTGTTGTTATATACATAAATGACATGGAAATGAAACAAAAGCAGACAGCGAAGTATGAGGTTACACACTGGCAATCTTGTGTACCTAAGTGAGCACAATGCACCCTCAATCTACACACACACACACACACACAATGCATCTGACACATGGAAGCGTGGAAAAAAAGAAAGACAAAAAAAGTAAAATAATAGTATATTGAAGATGTAATAATGAATAACTAATGCTTAATAGCCTTCATAAAAAAGTAGTATTTTTGCTTATCGTTACATCTGTACATATTTACATCAGCCAGCACACTGGTCATGAATCATTGCAGGAACTTGCAGTCACTGTCTCCCCCCCCATGGCACTCACACACACACCAACACCATCAAGGCAATCAGGCGCAACCATTGCATGATGTGTGTTACTTGCCAGATCATTAAATCAACTACATCATTACATTGGTTTCCTCTTTCATCAGCAACATGTCATTTTGTCCCCATTCAGCTTGCATGAGAAAAACCTGTGCCTCATGAGTAATTGTCCCCTAAAGTGGTATTCATCAAGTTCTATTCGTCTAGTTGTATTTTACTTGGCCTGAGCTACACTCATATGGCCCCATCTCCATATCTACATTTTAAATTTTAGCTTCCTTTGGTACCAAAGTGCATCACCTTGTGAAATCACAAATTTCTCATATGCAACAACCTTTTAAGATCATAAATTTGGTCCACCACTGGTAGTACTATCATCAGTGTTGCAACATGTGAATATTTCAAGATAAAAGATATATTTTCAGAAATGACAGAAATCCACATCAAGGTGACACATATGCCGTGTAAACAGAAATAGAATACTCAGGCTATGCATCTATGCAGCATTGAGGTCTGGTTGGCTTCTCAACAGCCAAATGATCTGCCTTCAGTTTTATGTTAATATAAATAATATAAGAACATAAGGAAGCTACAAGAGGGCGTAAGACCTAGACGTGGTAGTTCCTGTCGATACAACTTATTATAGAATCAAAGAGGGTACAATTCTAGATATCAAGCTTTGGAGAAACATTTTGGTGTGGTCATGTTTTGCAGCCCTTGACCAGTCTGTATCTTGGTGACGAAAAGGAGGTCAACCAAGAATTTAGATCAAAACCTATAGAGAGTCCAAGTTATAAGAATTATTCAGGTGTATGTCCAACCAACTAATGTGTTAAAATAATCTTTGTATCACTTGCGATAACTCTTCTGTGGACTCCTTCACGGCAGCTCGGTTATTGAGTCGGCAGCATTGGCCAAGAAGTGAAAGTTACCGTAACTCAATAGCTACACAGCAGAAGGAAAAAAATCTCGGAAACAGTATTACAAAATCCGTCATATGATCCACCCCCCCAAAAAAGAACAAGTAAGTTACTCACATAAAATACCAAATGTAGTGTAGATTACAATCACACACATCATTCATAAAAAACACGGCATCAAATTTCATTAAAAGCTTAAAACGTTCAGACAATCACACATGACATTTCTGGCCTTGGCGGTGCATTACATTCTGAAATGCAAGACTTTTCTAGACACGTCATATTTTCAGGATATATGGCAGATAAAAGAGGTAAATTATAGCTAATATTAAAAAATAGCAATAATCATAATTCTAATATATATAATGTTTAAGACTGAAAAAAACTATATTTTGTCAGCACCATTAAATAATCATCCAAGCTGTGAATGTCTAAAAAAAAATATTTAAAAAATCCTACATACGTACAAATATAAATGAACTCTGAAGGTCGTGTATGTCAATCTATCTTATTAAATACCTGGGAAAGTACCATCCAACAATGGTGTTTTGGAGTCAAGGGGCTTTCACACATCCCCGACTTGCACGCCGATCTGTGCCGACAGTTTGACTCGGAGGAGATCGGCATAATTGTTGGAAAAGGTCGGGAGGAGTTGAGAGGTTGTGCCGAGGTCAACCGTGCGCTAAAATTTTTGAGCATGCACAAAACTTTCCATTTTTGTGGGGGACTCTTGGCAATTTAGTGTGAACGGCAAATGAGAATCTTGCTAATTTGTGCTGGTTCATGCTCTTTTGGGTTATGTCCCAAACCAGCACAATTTTTATTTGAGCTCATGTAGCTCATATCATAGGACTCTAGCATAAAATTTGTGTCGATGAAACCACATCTTTGGGCCCCATCCCGAATTAACATGATTGAACACGAACCAGCTGAAATATGAATTGACCTCTTTTAACCAGGGTAGAAGTAATGGATTCAAGCTGGAAGGGCGTAGATTTAGAAAGGAAATCGGGAAAAACTGGTTCACAAATAGGGTGGTGAATGAATGGAATGGACTCAGTAGACAGGTAGTTAGTATGGAGTCATTAGAGAGCTTTAAAGAGGGGCTGGATAGGTTCATGGGTGGGGATGAAACGTGGATGTAGGTAGTGTTAGGTGACAGGAACTACCACGTGTAGGCCTCGCAGCCTCTTGTAGCTTCCTTATTTTCTTATGTTCTTATGTTCTTATGACCTAAATTATCATGACTATAACAAGATCGCGCACGATTAATGCCGAATTCACATGAAAATTTACGCACATGCCACTTGGCATCTTCACCGGCAGATTTTGGAAATCCGTTAGTGAAGTGAGTGATTCACAGAAGATAAATTTTGCATTCAAATTAAAATGGGTTATATTTCCATTGTGGCCACAAGATCTCCAAGTAGGTACTATTTTATGATGGCCTCACATGTCTCTGGGATAAGGGTGCTGATGGAGTTGTGAACCACTCTGAAACCGTGAAACAGTACTGCTATATCTTGTAAGTGCCTCCTATGACCAAGTACTGAAGGGCTTTAAGCAAACCAGGTTCCAATAGGTTTCTTCAGAAGATCTCATTCTTTTCAACTCTTGGGCCAACTCTGCGAAGGAGCTCCTGGAACATTTTGGGATCCATTCTGAGGTAAGGTTTGTACGAGCCAACACCTTCACTCTCCATTTCCTTTATCAGGTGCTCATACTGTCCATAAAATTGCCTCCTCTGAAGCCAAGACCTGGGCCACAAGGTTAGTCTCCTGTTCTTTTTCTCCCTATCCTTCAGGAGATGCAATCCCAACTTTAATTTTGCAATATAGACGTCCCGGTCATTTCACGTTCAGCCACTTGAGTCGTCTCTCAGGTAGGCCCATCGAGGCACACATCCAAGGTCTCCATAATGCTGCCTGAGTGAAGAACCAGGAATGTTGCCGGGTAGATATCCTTCAGCGTTCTTTTTATAACCTTTCCGTGCACAATCAGGAATCTTTGTGTTGGGGTTGAGCTAGATCTTGCTCGCCTTGTGCTCAACATGAGTGAGGCGTTGTCAATAGTACACGTTAGATCGTATTCACTCCTTGCAGGCTGTGTACTAATTCCAGTGAGTTCCTGCCTGCGTCGTGCTAATTTTGTGCTAGTAGCAAATTTGGGGTGAATCAGCCACGAAAAGGTCAACAGTCGGCGCACAAGTCGGGTCAGTGTGAAAGCCCCCTAGTATGAAGTTCCTTATCGTTATGATCTAATAACCTCAATGATTTCATGCTTATTTCTATATTTTCTTACATTTTGACACACATATACATACTTATACATCAAATCTATCGAGCATCTGCATTTAATTATTTCTTCCTTCCATTAATGAAGGCTGTCAAAATGCATCCACTGAAGTAAAAAATTTATAAATGTATAAGACATGGCTAGCATTATATATTTATCTTTATTTCTGTTAAAAATCTAATATACCTCTACATAAATTTTGGCACAGCAAACTTTACATTTCAGTATTTATATATAAATCATGCATTATTTACAAAGCAGATTCATCTCTATAATCCACAAAAAACGTCATTTACCTGCAGCATGTAGTGTAAGAGATTACTTGTATTCCTTGTTATTGGAGCTTCTACTGTACTTGTATTCTCTGTCAACAGACCATTGTTTTCCGGGTATCAAAGAACATCCTTTTTGATTGTGCTGCGTAATGGCACAAAGGTTGCAAATAAAACCATGCCGCACTTGGCACAAACAGTAGGCCTGTTCATGACGCCTACATTAACCTTTTTCTTCAATATTTCAAAAGGTTGTTTTCTTAAATCTCAAAGTTGGGCTGTTTTTCTCAAGTGGTGTATCATAAAATAAGTGCATTTTTTATGGTTGACATAAAAGGAACATGGAACAATTCCTAACTATCACCTCATCATTCTTTCTCGACATCCATACATATTAATGTTTACTTATAAAATGAGACCTTGATGCATTACAGTGCATTGATTATATTTCTTTTACTTTAAACTTTCCAAACTGCAGATAACCAGCTCACTAATTTCAATGCTATACTTAAACATAGTACAGGAGTGGTGATTTCCTATCCAATGTTAAGTTTGCCAGAGTACTGTATTGTGAGTGCCCACCACCACTATAGCATTATTTACCAAATCATGAGCCACTAGTGTTTCATACAGAAAATGTGTAGTGATTCTGACAAAAAAACTTCTTTCTAGTTTGTACAGACGTTACTAACAAAAACTTTGGCACAAGATGTCGATATATGAAAAAAAATAGATTTTCTGAAAAATAGTTCTTAAAAATAACTTTAAAATCATAGGACGACTTATTACAAGAAATATACAGGGCTAGATTTCAATTAATGTGATGCATTGCTTCATGAAAATAAAGATTGTCTTCAGTAGATCTTAGGAAATATATTTTGTGTACCTGGATGCAAAAGTTTCCAGGCAAACGTAGAAACACTCCCCACAGTAAAGGAACACAAACCAACGCCTGGTGTTCATGAAGCGAGTCATAATTATGACAGATAACTATCATAGCTCTGGAATGTCACAAATCAATGTCGTACGCCATACGTCATTTGTTTGGGATCTTTCAATTGACTCCGGCACCAATTAACACTTGAGGGTGTGCGTGTCTTAAGGGCCAAACACTAAACACAACAGTAGGCAAAACAATGTTTCTAAAATTAACCAATGTTCTGCAACAATATATCTCCCTTATTATTAATGCTGTGATGTTAACTTTTTGCAGAATCATAATTCAGAGTAAGAGGAACACAATGATTATGATTAATTTGGGGCTATAAGATATTCATAATTTTATTAATTATAATTGGGTGATTCTCAAAGCCGAACTTTTGGGGCAACTTTTGGCACGGTATGCATTCACAAAGTAATGTTTACAATACGTATGAAAGATAATAAATATTACGAGGTAAAATGTAAGGTCTATGTTTGTCTATTTGTCTAAATGTGCCGTAAGGGCCCAACAACCCAATAACAGAAGACAAGAATGACAAGTCAGACAATCAAAACTCACCATTAGTTGAGTGGTGGTTGCAGTAGTGTTTGCAGAGGTAGATTTAGATTTTACAAGAATTGTCCACAGAATAAAACCATTTCCGGTCCATAAGTCTTTGACGAAAGGCTCTTGATACAGAAATGCGGGTTGTTGGGACCTTAAGACTCGGCAACTCGCCGAGACCAGCCGGCCATCAGAGCGGAAGCGGAAACTTTTGTCAACCTTACAGCCGTGCTGTGACAGTCTCGTAGCCAAGGTTGTAGAGGAAGAGCTAATAAAGTGCTAAGTATAGAAAAGCAACTTTTCCCAGGGGTGGCGTGCTGGGCCCTTAAGACAAGCATTCCCTCATTTTTCCTATTGTTTTAAATATTCACATTTGGCGAGCTTTCTCCGATACCAATTAGTCACCAAATGCGAGAGCTCACTGAATTGATTTACTGCATCTCCTCGTGGCACTTTCCAATAATACTCCAGCTGTTTACTTGCTGGGTATTTTGTAGATAAGCTAAATTTTGAAGGGTGTTGGTTAAGTAATATAAGATGATAATAAACAGAACACTCCCAGTTAATATTTCCATAACTTAACTGACATATTACCTTGTTTATCATACGCATTCCTCACCAAGACGACATAACCCCCGGCTGAACGCTGGCCAATATAGAGAAACGCCAAGCCCCGTCAACACCTGCCGGCCACACACTTGTAGCCCACTGCAAGGCCGTCATCTTGCCTCCCAAGCTATTAACACCCTTGCCATTCATCTACGCCTCTCCTGTAGCTAAGTACCCTGCACTACTCTGGCCAGAATGTAAAGAGGACAGGGCTGGGGAAATGTGAATGGTGCATCAGGCTAGGTTATGCATTGAGACATTAGCTCAAATTATTAATATTATTATTTAGTTAATTATCCCAGTTATTAGAAAATAATAAATAAACTCTGTTACACTTTTATACACTGTTTTGATACGTCTGGTAAACTTGTGCTTTACAAAAAAGTGGTGACAACACAGCTTGGACGTTCAACTTTGCACATCCCGAGACTTCACTTGATATCCTTTTTTGAAGCCCAGAAATGCAATTGTTTATAAATACTACAATTTCACTGGCAAGATGTTTTAACTTTTCTGTAATTCCAAAATTCAAATAGTGCTTTGAACATAATCACTCTAGTCTGCAGTTCATATCCAGCACGACAAAATAATTTAACTGTGTGCAAAACAAACCTTCCTGTTTCTTGAATTATTTTGGAATCTATCTAGTAAAACATGTGTAGATGTATATAGAATAAAGAGGGAGAAAAAACTTTTGGGTGATTCTTTGGTTAAATGCAGATGGTTGTCGAAGGAAGAGCACCAGAGTTGAAGCCAATCAGTTTGCTTCTGCTAGTTATCTTACTATTAAATCCTCCTTAATATTAAAACCACTCAATCAGTAATTTCTTCACTGTAGATCACTTCAAAACATGCACGTGAAAAAATATATTTCATTAGCATCAAACAAGACCCTTCAGTGTCGCACATCCCATTCATCAAAATTAGATGTTAACCCCTTGAGACCCAGATCTTTCATTTGCTATAAAAAATTGTGTGTTAGCCATAAAACTACGAAAAAGTAACTAAATAATCCAAATTAGCTAATGGACAAGGATATTTAACAGGTCATATCTATATAATATTGCTTATGTTCATTAAAATCGTCGAATGGTGCTTATATTTAAATGAAAATTACGTTCTGGGCCTCAAGGGGTTAATGAAAAATGCTGCTGAATCTGAATAACTTTCTACAAATATAATGTGGGTGCAGAATAGTCTGTACATTTATATATTTCTCTATGTTACCATGTATGCGTGTATTCTGGTCTGTGCTCAGATTTACGACTAGAATAAATAACTTGATTTTTTCACCCTACTCCATGTTGCCTGACAGCCAGAAAAGGAACAATGTAAAGCTTATGATTTTAAAATGGATTGCTGTAACCTTATAGGACAATAAATGCTCAACATAAGGTAAAGCAACCATGAAAGAAATTTGCCATGACTAGTATTGGGGTAACACTTAATGGAATAACTATTAGTGTCTGTAGAGTTGAGGCGCTTATTTCAGAAAGTCGATAAATGCCATCAATTTCTTAAAAAACTTAAGAATATGGCTTCAAAATGTTTCAATATTCAAAATGTCATATCTTTTGAACCAAGCATACAAAATAATGGATTCATAATTTTGTAGGCTTAGATCAAAATACTATATGACATTTTGAAACATTGAAACATTTTGAATCCATTTTCTTAGTTTTTTATTGATGGCGCTTATCGACTTTCTGAAATAAGCGCCTCATTTGAAGTACGCTGTAATGCCCTTGTATAAAAACACATTACACTCCTCTTGACCGCTTCCACACTGTGAATGTCTCTCAGAAATCTCAGCATACCGACAGTAACAGAAATCACCACTGAGAAAGACCATCCGAGCCAAGAAAACTAAGGCCACAAGTCTGACATTTTGCATTTGTCTGGGTGCATTCTCTTCATGTGGTTTTGAAGCAGGAATTTTCGGGTAAACGCCGTGGGACAAATCTTGCATTGAAAGGGTTTCTCTCCCGTGTGAAGGATGACATGTCGCTTTAAGTCTGTCGACCAGCCAAACCTTCGATTGCAGTAACAGCACACGTACTTCCTGGCTTCATATTTCATCATGTCTACATCCTGGTTATTCTTTCCTTTTGGTTTCCCTACAATTTTTCTGATCGTGACCTTGTCCTCGGATGAAGCAGGCGAGTCGGTAGTGAGGTGTTCGGCCTGGCTGGAGCTGTTTGAGGCGTCTAGGTTTTCATCCTCCATGGTCACGGCACACATAGTAAGGGGATCCATAACATCCTCGTCCCCGTCCCTCTGGTCATCAATCACCATGCCATCCTCGTCATCGTCCGAGTCGTCTAAATAATCATCTTCGTCTGTTCCGTGCTCTCGAGAATCTCCGTTCTCACTGGCGGCAGCACTCTCACGTCCATTGGAGAAAGGCATTGATACCTCCATGCCGTTCATGCCTATGATCGCCTCGGTGGGAATGCCAAGCTGTGCCGTGCTGTCTCCGTCACGTTCGCCTTTGGTATCTTTAGGGTGCAGAAGATAAAGTTTTACAACCTGAGAGGCAGCAGAGCCCTTGGGGGTGGACACTTGGGTGCTGGGGAAAGTCGGTGCATTCTTCAAGAGGGAGACCTTCTTGCTAACATCCATCTGTGGCACAATGGTGAGAATGTCGGGGTTTTTCATAGTTTCCTTCTTGTAGTTACTAAACTTGCTACAGTCAATCTGTGGTAAGATGGTAAGGTTGTTGTTTGTGGTGAGGTGAGTGGTGAGAGGTCGGATGGTGGTGCTTGAGGTGGTAGAGCAGCTGTCAAGGGAAGTGGGTAGCGAGGAGACAATGCGTAGCGCTAGGTTGGAGTTTATCATGATCATGCCGTCTTTCTCAAGGATACCGTCCATTGAGCTTGACGCCGTGTTCACGGGTAGGGGCGAGGGAGCCATCATCCTGATTGGCGGAGGAACAGTCTTGGATCTTGAGGGAAAGTTCTGCCCCACTGCCGTAAGGTTGTCTACTGGAATCAAGGCAATGTGACTGGTGCCCGATGAGGATTTGCTGGTTGTGGATGCCATTGGCTGACCTGCAGAAGCGGTGCCAGAGACCAGAGATTGTATTTGTAGTGCTGATTGTGAGGAAGTGACAAGGGGCTGGATCTGCAGTGCTGACTGGGACGATGAAAGGAGGGGTTGAATCTGCACTGCTGATTGTGATGATGTTATGAGAGGCTTGATTTGTACTGCAGAGTGTGGTGAGGCTGGTGGCATGGGCTTGACGTGGAGTTTTTGTGATGAGGTGTCAGCCCTAATGGTGATCTTAGAGACAGACTTTTGAGGCTTGATTGTCACCGCCTCTGTTGACTTGTTGTAGGCTTGTATCGTTACCTGTGGCGTGGGAGACCCCGACGCCCTGACCTTGACGCTGGTCTGACCGTCGCCGCTCATCACCTTGGGCAGGATGTTCACAAACTTGTCTTTCTTGAATGAGGAAAGACCCTGAGACTTTGGCTTGAGCCTTGGGATGGGCACCTTCAGGATAACGTCCCCATTGGTGCCCGTGCCATCCTCTGCTCTGATTATCTGGGTGGCCACTATCATATCTTGTTGGCCAGCACTGGTGTCCACTTTCAGTGCTGTATCAGAAGAAGATGACATTGCTAATGACATTTCTGTGGAGGCAATAACTCTTTCAGTGTTTTTCTCACCTTCTGTGGCTTGAGATATAAAAAGGGAGACTGATGGTTTGTCCCATGGAACAATAAGGTCTTGCAAGAGGATTGGGGGCAAACAATTCTCTCGGGATCTTGCTCCATGCGTGCCAAAGTGCCACAGGAGGGAGCGCACCGTACAGAACTGCATGGGACATTCAGGGCACTTGAGTGGCGTTTTGATGGCTGGAATGACAAAAAGAAACAATCTAAGTATAAAATTATTTCAAAAATATTTGGCATAAATAAGCAAAGAAAGTCTCCCCTTTCGGAGGCTAAACACTTCCTTACTGACCTGGAGGGCGTGAACAAATTTTGATTAGAGGAGGAATTTGCTTCTTGAGCTTGGCGGGTGTGGGTGAGGCTGCCTGTTGGTCGGCCTCGCTGTCACATTTAGTGTCTTTAGATGGCTCTGGGATTCTGGTAGAGCCCACCATGGAAACACTGTCTTGGAGGCTGTCCTTCCTTTCATCTTTAACTGAGGAGATAAGTATGGCATGTTAAGTTTGTTCCTCAGCATTTGAATCAGCTGATAAAACATAAAATTAATCTCTGCAGGTACAGGGAGGTCCCGAAGATACGAGCAGTTAGGTTCCACCTGGCATACTTGTAAAACGAAATCTCGTATAACGAAACACATAACTAATGGTAAAATATAGGTTTGGTTCCAGGACCCCATCAATAAAAATAAAAAAAATAAAAAAAGACATGTTTTTCAAGCTAAAATAAACTATAGCAAACACAACAAACACACAGCGTCTATATTACCCACACTGTACTACCTATTCTGTAGAAAAAGCATTCTGAAAGAGAAAATAGCACACAAAATAACATAACTGCATATTAATTAAACATAAAACATGCATAACAAGCAAAAAAGACATTGTAATGTAGGGGACGCTTCGTGATACAAGAGAAGGTAGTGTAGCGGTCCCAAGGTTGGGGCCGCACACCTGTTAATTACCCCTAAAGGTCAGGCCGCGCCATATGCTTAATTACCCTTCAGGTCACGCCTTGCTAGGGGTGACCTGACTGCGGTCCCAAGGTTGGGGCCGCACACCTGCTAATTACCCCTAAATGTCAGGCCGCGCCATATGCTTAATTACCCTTCAGGTCACGGCTTGCTAGGGGTGACCTCACTGGGGTCAACCAAATCCCCCTTTGTCCAGCCCGGGAGTGGTAGGGCGCGCATTTTGAACTTGATCATTTTACTCACCCCAGTTTGAATGTCGTATCATTGGATTTTCAATCTCGTATATTGAAAATAGACCCTAATTTACAAATCTCGTATCATCAGATTCTCGTATAACGGGACCTCCCTGTATATACATGAGTGTGTGTGTGTATGTGTGTTACCTCGTTGTAGCATACAGGGCTATACGTACAGAGTAAGTTAGAGGAAGTCTCAAGACACCTTGTCATCACTGTTGGATTGGTCAGCCAGGGGATATTTGTGGTACCCTCCCCAGATAGGGACTCTTAGGCGGGGTTATCAGAAATATCATTTGTAAAACTATTATATAGTAAAGAGAGTGTAGTGTGTAAGGTGCATGTAGTATAGTGTGAGTGGTGAGAGGAAGAAGGTAGGAGTTTAGAGAGTGAGAGGAAGTGAGAGTTTAGAAGTTTAGGAGTTAGAGGAAGTTGTTTTAGAAGTTTAGAGAGTTAGAGGAAGTTATTTTAGAAGTTTAGAAGCGAGAGGAAGTGAGTTTAGAAGTTAAGGAGTTAGAGGAAGTTGTTTTAGAAGTTTAGAGAGTCAGAGGAAGTTATTTTAGAAGTTTACAGAGTGAGAGTTTAGAAGTTTAGAAAGTTATTTTAGAAGTTTAGAAGGTGGGCTGCAGCTGCTCTCTTGCGTAATTGAGACACACTAAGGGATACGGTTAGAAAGAACACGGGGGAAGGGGGGGGGCAATGACAAGTCTGCAGCACCCCTTCTAAACACAGTCCTTGAGTCACTCTGCATCTCAGTAACATGAAACACTCCTACAATACAATACCTTGTTTCCTGCGGTCATCCTCCTCGTCTGATTCAGAATTGCTTGCCTCATCCCCGCCCTCATCCTCCTCTTCCTTGATGACAAGCTCTCCCTCCTCCTCGTCCTCATCATCATCATCATCTAGTTCATTCTCTGTCTTCTCAGCAACCATCCCTGAAACGAGAATTTTTTGTATCACAATTCCACGCACACAGAGTTATGCCTCCCTGACTTACAAACGAGTTACTGTACATTCTGAGAGATAGTTCCTAAGTCGAAAACATGTGTGGTATACAACATGTACAGTACTATGTTTCTATATCTCCTGCCCTATCAAGACAGCTTGGTCTTTGTATAAACTGTTACTCTACGTGAAATAACGTTCATAAAAACAAGATCATTCTCATCTTACCTTGAAGTTTTTTTGGATACAAGAATACACACACACACACCTGTTTGGTTCACCTCCAGCGCCATGACTTCCTTCCGTTCCTCCTGCTTCACGCCGGGACACGCCGAGTGGATGGTGAGGGTTTCCGTGCCCTCTGCCTCATCACAGCCAGAGTCCAGCAGCTGAGCCAAGGCCACACTCAGGGAGACGTGATCCTCCTCTTCCTCCACTACCTCAGTCTCTGTCACCTCTGCTTTGCTACTCTCACTATCCGTGTGTTCTATCATGCTATCAGACTTTTGGGTTGCACAGTCTGGCGTCATGCTGCTTTCACTCTCCTCCTGACCGGTAGTTTTGAGGTCTGCTATGCTGTTGCGAGTGTTGTCCTTATCGTCCTCATCCTCTTTCAAGCTTCCCATAGATTCCTCGTCACTCTCCACCTCACTCTCGTCTCTGTTTACCTCTCCGCTCTCACTCTCTAGTCTGGTATCAAGCTGAGCCTCGCATGAGTCTGTGGCATCTTGGTCCCCTTCCCTACTCCCCTCATCTCCCTCCCCTTCCCCTTCTGAATGAGGGCTTAAATTATTCCTCCCCACACTCTCCCCCGTTTCTATTTCAATTTCCAGAGCTGTACTTTCTTCACTTTCTAACTCAGCCTCTTCACTGTCAATACTAATAGGCGAATTGGGATACTCTTTGACTGGGGAGTTTGCTTCGGTCATAGTTCCGTCCCGTATTACATCACAGTTCTGCTCCCTTTTGCTATACGTGTGACCCAGATCCTCCTCCACATTCCTCAACACTTCACCTGTATTCTGTGTGTTTCTGGCGTTCACTTCACACTCCACAATACTCGAGACACAGGAGCTTTCGTTCTCATAGTCGGGAATAATCTCCTCGATGACTGCTTTGGTTAGGCATATTTCCCCGGTATCAAGTGTTTCTTCCAGCACTCTAGGGTCACTGTGTAAAGTTCTCGAGGGAATATTTTTTAGACTCACCACCGCCTCGGCCAGAAGAGGAAGCCCTGTCCTCATGACGTCTGCAGCACTGTCAACATTACCACTATCGTCACTGTCACTACTCTCACTATCAATGCAATGTTCACTAGGCTCCTCCTCCTCCACATTTGTTCTGTCCTCTACGTCGGTACTGCCATCCACACCTGTGTCATCTTCCACATCACTGACACTCTCCACACTTTCCACCACTTCAGTAGCACTCTCACTCACATCATCCACCTCATCCACCACCTCCTCCTCCTCCTCGTCACCCACATTTTCCATGCCCTCTTTCTTCTTGATTTTTCTCCGTGCATTCCCCGTCTCTTCCGTCATAACAAGGCCTCTTTTGGTATCCGGTGAGGCCTTGTTCTTGCTGATGGCTTTGCTTGGCACTGTGTTTTGTAGCCTCCTTTCCCTGTCTCTCCTGGATGACTTGGACTGCATGGGTCTCTCTTTGATGCTGGGGAAAGGAGGACCCCTGGCCATCTTCTTCGGGGCGGCCCACACCCGCCTCTCTATGGTGGCTCTGCGTGAGGACCGCCGTAGAATGTTCCCTTCACTCTTGTCACCCTGCGGAAGTTAAGAGAAAGAATGTGAACTGAATAAAACTTTCATTTATGTACCTGAAACAATAATAAGACTCACAAGACCAATATGACAGCATACTGCAGCTGACATATATAAAAGTACCTATAGTAAGTAAATAATAGCTGAATATATATATTTGCTTATAAGATTCAGTAGTTGTAAAGTCAATCCCTTTTGAAAAATCATGATTTTAGTGAACTAATTTTTTTTGTAGAAAAAAAAAAAAATTCTAAGGATCATTTTGTTTATTCAGAATATGTAATGTGATTTAATGTATTATGATCAATGTAAGAGTTTCAACAGCAAAAGAAAAGAAAGAAAAAGTGACTGCTGGTATTTCAACTCTAAAAACACAAGTGGTAAAAGTTGAGGTCTGTGTGTGTGATGCGTTACCTTGTTGCTGCGAGTGTTGAGGGAGACGTCCTCCTTGTGCAGGCGCGACACGGGACCCGCGCCGCTCACAAAGCCCGGCCGGGACCTTCCTACCCCACCGGCAGCCTCACCCACCTTGCACTTCATCCTCTCTGTAACATTGGAGCATAAGAACATGAGAAAATAGGGTAGTAAAATAGTAGTAGTAGTAGTAACAAACAACAGAGTAATAATAATAATAATAATAATAATTTTATTCTCATCCGAAGGCATGCAGGAAAAAAGAAAAGAAAACAACAACATACAATACATACATGAGGAAATGAACTTAAGTGCTAAAGCAAATAAAATATAATGTATAATGTTAAGCCACAGGAGCTCACAAATTAGACACAAATATCTTGCTCCTATACCTGGGAAAACTCACCCCAACACTGATGGGATTCAGTGCAAGACTATTTAAGCTTGGTGGACATGTTTCAGACTAATATATTTCTATAATCAATTGTAAGGAGCACGATGCCTTATATTAAAGCTTGGTGGACGTTTCAGACTAATACATTTCTATAATTAATTGTTAGGAGCACAATGCCCTTTATCTAAGAGAATACCTTCTCCATCATTTGATATTGCATAGTATTTACCTATAGTATATTTTTTTTAACAAGGCAAAAATTTCATTCTATCATAAGGTGTCATGCTTAAAATTATGCATATGTCTACCTGATACTATGGTTAACTATGATAAAATACAACTGAAACTTAGAAGAAGCGTAGTATTCCCTTCTCCTGGCATCAAATATCAGTTAGTAAGCAGCAAGGGGTCAGGATTTTTCGCTTTGTTAAAAAAATAGACTAGTTGTTGTGGGGTAAATACTTAAATAATAGTACTGTAATGATAAATAAATACAAATAATACAGTGAGGTCACAGACAGGCCCACTATAGACCAACTGCCACTTACAGGATAACTATACTCCTGCTGAGGTCTGAGGCTGCCATTGGATAGTCCCAAGGGAATACAGGATCCCCCCCCCCCCCCCTACGTAAGTGGGTATCATTTCGGTATTGGACATAATACATACAGGGGTAAATACAGTGTTTGATGGTGTGTCCAGAAGACTGAAGCCGAGGGTGAATGTTAACAAAGTAAGGTGATGGTTTAGGAAAGGAGTACAGATGAAGTGGTAGGTTTTGAGAGCTCATATACAGTAAGAGTTGAGAGGAAAGAAAAGTGAAATTAGCCTCATCAGAGAAAGATTGAAGGAGGTTCAGAGGTTCAGGAATCTTGGTATCTTGGTTTGACTATGTATCTTGTAGGTTTTGTATGTATATTGTATTGTATTGAAGGTTCTTGTATGTTTAAGTAAGTATCCTGGTTTGATTACGTGCAAGCATGGAAAGGTGAGATGAAAGATAGAGCACTGAGAGGGAGGGAAGTGGTTGGATCTCTGGCACGTTTGATGAAGAGAAGGACTGTGAGCATGGAGGTAAAAAAAGGAACTGAGGGATAAGAACATAAGAAAATAAGGAAGCTACAATAGGCTGGGAGAACTACACGTGGTAGTTCCTGTTACTTAACACTACCTACATCCACCTTTCATCCCCATCCATGAAATTGTCTATTTTTATTTTAAAACTTCATATTGACTCTGCAATAACTACCTGATGACTGAGTCCATTCCAATCATTTACCATCCTATTTGTGAACCAGTTTCTCCTGATTTCTTTTTTAAATCTACGTTTTTCCAGCTTGAATCCGTTACTTCTTGTTACACTTCTAGTTGTAATAGCTCTTTGATCATAGCCTTCTTTGTTAACATCCTCCCTTATCCATACTATTTCAAATTTATCTTTTCCTGCTATTTTCCAAGTTCCATCTATGTTTTCGTTAACCATAACATGAGATCAATTATACTTTCATCAGTCTGGCTTCTCCTTCAACTCTATCTAATTTTAATAACCCTTCAAATGCTTCTTTAGGATCCTCCCTCGCCTCCAAAACAGTGGTCACAATTTCCATGGCAGCCAATTCTTCCTTCTCTCTCTCTCTCCGACTTTACCAAGATGGGCTTCTCTTACAGGCCCACTATAGACCAACTGCCACTTACAGAATAACTATACTCCTGCTGAGGTCTGAGGCTGCCATTGGATAGTCCCAAGGGAATACAGGATCCCCCCCCCCCCCCTACTTAAGTGGGTATCATTTCGGTATTGGACACTACTGTCTGCGCACACAACACTGTTGCTTTCTGATGAGTTTAGATGTGTGTTTAGTGAATACACCACTTGTTTTTGGTGGAAATTAAAATATTTTTTATACTGCATCAATTACCCCTCCTGTTTAAAAAATTAGATATTTCAATCAGAAATGGTTAGGTTAGGTTAGACATTGGGTTTGATTTAGAAACAGATCATATCAAAAAGAAAAAAGAACGTATCAATATTACGGCAGTGCCGAGGCTCAGCATGTGTTGCCACGATGTGTGTGATATCGAGACATTAGGCAATATTGGTAGGATATTCATACGGTATCTTTCCGATGCTCGTCGATTATGATACGATAGTCAGATTGTCATTCAGGATGAAATGCGATTACATTGGGAAGTAGGGCAGCGATGACCCCGACGATAGAGGACAGCCGTACACACATCAGCACCCTGTTACCATATCAAAAGGATAAGGACGGCTCACGGACTTCCTATTGGCATCGTGGCGAGTGCCTCCCGAGGGCCTCTCGGATATGCCGTGAAGGGACGTGGAGGGACAACCTCCACCTCATCACCCTGAAGAATGTGTAAGAACTGACACCCTCAAGAACACACACCCTGTAAGGGTGTGTGTCTTCAGAGGCTGGGTGGGGACACCGATCTTTCCTCGGTGGCGACAGAAGGGATGACGGGATGGGTAGCAGTGGCCTGGAGTGTTCTCAGGGGCAACAGCTGCTGCAGCACCAGGAGCGGCAGCATCAGCAGCAACAGGGGATGCAGCAGGCGGCACAAGGGTCGCAGAATGGCTCCGGTGCAATATAGGATTCTTAAATTTCCTGTTGACCATGGTGAAGACGGCGGGAGGTGGGTGACAGTGTCTGAAGAAGGCACTGCAGGGGTGGCTCTCGCTGGGTGGAGTGCAGGGAGACGGTGAGAGAGCCATCCTCTCCGGTATTTAAGCCGCTTGCCCCCCAGCGTATCGTACTGAGATACGAACCACACGGCAGCATCGCCATCATACCCTGACAGTATCGCCCAACGGCTTTTGCACGACATCATGAAAACGACAATCGTATCATAGAAACAATGCTTCACGACTACTGCCAATATCAGTACAATGTAATCGTATTGATATCAGCATCTTGCACTACAAATGACAGTTGGGGGCTGCTTCGCCGATAGTTTTGTGCCCGTAACTTCTTTCACAATGCTAGCCGAGGTTTGGGCGGATGGCGGGACATGGCAACGATCGTCGGGGAGCCGAATAAGCAGATTTTGAATTGTCGTAGAGATCGTATCGTTTTTCGTGAATGTGATTTAGGCTTTACGTATCCCATGTCCATGTATTGTATTGAACTGCAGCTTTACAATGCTTTGAGACAAGCAAAAAATGTGGTGTCCAATAATTAAATACCCTTTATTCTTCCTTTTCAACTATTATAAGTGGAACTGTCGCCAAAAATTTCCACGTCGGCAAGTTTTCTCGGTTGGTGTTTAGGCGAGAATTCTGATCAGCGACAGTTCCATAAACCTATGTAAGTCGGGGAGGTATATGTGCAGTTTAAACCAATACACGATCGGTGGTTTTAAGGGGAGCGTCCGGCAAAGATATTTGAATAAAATCGGGGAAATATGAAAATATCTGAAAAATTTCCTGAGTATGGCCTTTAGCAGTAACATCATGGAGTTTTATCGCAAAATTCCTATTATTTACGTAGTTATAGCTGTTTTTGCCCCCAACCCTCCCCTCTTGTGGTTGGCATTGAGTAGGCCTATATGTGAAAAGTCCTACAAAAATGTTTCTAACTAAAAAAAACCCAGCATAAACAGAGTCCAGCTGTCGATGTCTAGTGCTGTCTGGTATCTTTTCCCGGGAGACTAGAGTGTTGGTGGACTGTTGCGTCACTCCTGCCACGTCTGGCCTGGCCTTTTACTCCCGCAAATTTTACAGTAGTTTCTCGCTGTGTTTTGACTGCTTCAGCCATGCCTCGCCCTTCATAGCGAAAGATTAGCATGAGGACGGCTTCAGAGAAGAAAAGGCAAAGGGAAAAAGAGAAGAAAAAAAAAACACGATATATTAAAATTTTAAAAATTATGATACTTTCAATTTTGAGAGAGGGGGAACTAGGAGTATGAAAAACTATTCTGTAAACAAATGGGTTTCTTCTAAAGATGTGAAATAATGAAAAAAGATAAACCATAGCTACTTGAGATTCCCTCAAAATGTCTGGTACAGGTGTGCGACGGATTTAAACACTTTATCGGTCCATATCTCAAAACAAGGTTTATGACGATTCAAAAGTCAATATCTCACCTAATTTTTCATAAATGTTTGTGAAACAAAAGCTAAAAGCAAGATAAATCATTGTTCTTCAAACTAATAGAGAGTTTTTGTTCATATCTATTAACTCAAATTATTGGCATATTTTTATTAAAAAAAAATATGAATTTTTTTATTTTATTTATAAAACATTAACAAATACAAAAAACTGATTTATCTCTCCATTGTTTTGGACAGCAACAATACATCTTTCATCCATACAAACTTGAAAACGAATGGGAGAAAAACAATGGAGAAATAGGATTTTGAACATTTTGAAGGAGAGGGGGATGGGGGCAAAAAAGGAGGAGGGGGGGAGGGGTTTGTTGTACACTATTGGTGCATGTAATGCCACTAATTCATGTTATACATTTCACAGAGATTCAATGAAAATGAATGTGTTTATGGCACAGTCACTATTTTGCCGGACGCTCCCCCTAAGTATTCTGAACGTTTCGATCTAATCATAAGGAGTATTTCTAACCCCTACAACAGCTGTCGGAAATTAAACATACACAAGGGGAGTCTTGGGGGGCGACCCCCCCCCAATGAGTTAGATTACATAATCAGGCAGGTTAGGTTAGTGAACTAGCAGGAGTCCCCCAGTTATGTCACGAGAGTAATGGTCAATAGGAAGAAATAGGTTGAAACTGCATATTTACCGCAAGGGAGTGCCTGTTTAGGCCCCTCTTGTTAAGGCTGACAAGGACACCCTAGAATTACCATGAACACAAATCAACACACTTCAGTAACAGTGCCAATGGGTGCCAGGCCGCCTCTGTACACACTTATGCCCCATTGTAACACTCGGTAACAAGGTAACACAGGGTACCACATGGCAACGTGGCACGCAGGAAACACACAGTCAATGGGGTGAAATATTACACACGTACATCATCCTACTACACCCTGTACATTCCGGGCTACATCTCCATGCCCCCCGCGTCCCTGCAGCCCCAATACACGCACCTGTGTGCTCCTCGCCCGCTGGGAACGCCAAGATTCACAGTGACTTGGAAGAAAGGGTTGCCGTGACCTGACCGCCGCCCCGCCTGACCCTGTATGGTGATTGGTGACCCCCGCGCCCACCATTACTGACCCCCGCACTACAAGCCTACCACTCTCCTCAGTACCGCGACACCCTTCCTTCCTCTGCCACCCCATGTCTTAACACTAAATAAAACATATGTGGCTTCATCCATTGGTTTCCTGTTTTTATCTTTTTTATCCGAGCTTTGTTTACATGCCCAGCCCGTGGCCGCCCCGCCGCCCAGCTGCCCCCCGCACGCCCCCACACGCCCGCCGCCACGCCCACACGCCTCTACTGACCCCCGTGCCTTGTGTTCTAGAGGCTGGCATTAATTACTTGCCTGTTCCGTAGAGACAGACATCGGGGATTTACATTTTGAGGGAGCCTGTCGCTTGGGAGGGCCTTCCTCTTCTTCTTCTTGTGACCTTTAGAGAAGAGGAAGAGGAGGATCCAGCGATGTTAAGTGTACGATAATTATCGTATTTATACGATAATTTGATTATTCGGACGATGTACGATGCATGGTTGAGAACCGACCACGAAAATACGATAATTGACTCACAAATAAAATTACATTATAAAGTCATACAAAAATTGTCATCGCACAAAAAAAACAAAAACAAAATCGGTCGATGTCAACTTCCGCGAAAGAGAGTGTGTGAGTTTTGAGTTTGACTTTTGGTCCTTTGCATGACATGATGGACTTGTTGGAGCGTTGCTTGCCGCATTGGAACGCAGATTGTGAGAGGGTATTTAGGAAGGTTTACCTTACCAAAACAAAGGTAAGAAATTGACTACTGACGGGAACCATATAAATATAGGATACGGTACCTACTTGGTTCTCTTCCAGCAGCGCAGTGTGTAGGCTAGTACTAGTACGGTAAGGGAAAAAGGAGATTGTGTTACTTTCATCCCTACAGATGATATGATAAGTCGATGACAACTGACACACATATATGTATAAGCGCCAGCTGCCACAGGGGATAAAATAATAGAGGAGGAACAGGAATTTCTCTTTTCTTTTGAGGATGATAGCTACGTAGAGTTTCTCCGAGAGTTCAGCAGCTTCTTTTGAGTCATGATGTGTTTCTAGATATAGTATGTATTTCGTTTTATTTAATTATATTTATTTTGGAGAAAAAAAATAACATGTGGAATTTTGTGTTATAATTGGATCTTTATATAGTCTATCTATTATTTATTTTTGTGAAAAGAGAAAATATTTTTATGTGGAATGCTGAATTCAATGAAGTATAAAGTCATTTACTGACTATATTATTTTACCTAACCTAAGGTTGTACGTGATTCTATCTGAAAATACGATAATTCTGGTGGCTCGGTACGACAATATGGGCTACAAAAGTTCACATCCTGGGAGGATCGCCTTCTCGGCGGCCATTTTTAGTGCCGATGAAAACCTGGACGGCGGCGGCGGCGGGGAAGAAATTTCGTTTTCTGTTTAGCTGTGACCGCGGCGGCGAACAATCCATAACATCTCATCACAACGACACTATTAAATGAGATGATGTACCAATTTAACTTTCTGGTAAATATTTATGTATTTCTGAGTGACTTTTCAACAACTTCTACAAGGATGTTAGGAGAGGTAGAGAGATTTAACAAAGTTGCGCATTTTACCGGTTTTGTTCATGTGGGGGATGGAGGTCCGTAGTGCGCAGGCGCCGCGGCCATGTTATTATCGCCGCGTGATCATAACACACTGTGGCGGCTGGCCTGACTGGCACTAATCACCCTGTAATACCGCCCCCTATCATAATGTAAGTGTGCCACCTAGTCGTAGTGATAGTTAAGTGTCCACGGGTGTTATGGGTGCAGTGTTTGGGTGACATGGTCGGCCACAGGGCTTATATACGAGGATACAATACCAGTCCGCCATTGGTCGTCTGAAATGAGTCCTTCAACGCATGTTCTCTGTGGTTTGAGTGACTTACTAGGTTTGTTCCTTGGGTTGGCCGTGTCACAGAGGTACGGGTCTTGTCAGGGCGCGGCACGGCATTACTGTACACTGATTGCAAGCCGCGACTCGCTGCCATCATGGCGGCGACAGCGCTATGTGGTTGCCGACTTCTGCCATCTTGGTTGACGGTTGAGATTTGAAAATAGTTCAAAATACAGTTACTTCCTAACGTCAATGTGTCTGAAGTGTTGGTAAATGTTAACTTAAGTCTCCTGTGTACTATTGGGAGGGGATATAGTGAATATTTGGAGGCCAGTAACCTAACATTGACGTAAGAGTAACCCGACCATAGATTGTATACTTGACAGGCCAGAGTGGTTCATGGCCCCGGTGCACCACTCTGTGTCACACCATAGGAAGGACAACCCCCCCTACCCCAACCCCCACCCCCCAGGCAAGCCGTAACCTAACCCCACCAGTCGTACGGGGCAGCTAGGAAAGTTTGTCGTGTTGGTAAAGTTTCGTGATTGGGCAACCACCGATTTCGAGGCCGAAACTTAGTTTTCCTGAATAGTTTTAATGTGTATTGAATGAATCTGGCATTCGTTTTTGTCGGAAATCAATGTTTGTTTACAGGTGTGGGGATGCCCGCCCCGCCCCTCCCGGCCCGTCCCGCAAACCTTACTCCGCTTCTCACTGCCGTAGTATTGATCATTTTCTTTTTTTCTCGATATCATCTTTTACTAAACTAAACCTCGCCTCTAACCTACCCTAATCTAATCTGATTTAACCCAACTTAACCGTTTCTGGCTGAAATAACGGTAGATTTTCGGTAGGACATGTAACGCCATTATTATTCAATTGCGCCATGGGAAATGGGGTTCAAAGTACTCAGAATGCAGAAATCTACACGATGATGTAGGTAAGAATCCTAGGACTTTTGAAAGCCCACTACCGAAATATTACCGGTGTGTCAAGGATACGGCAGTTAGGTTGTTAGTTTATAATTGTTACACTAGTTGTTATTCAAGTTGTAAGGTTTACCCAAACTAACCATGGTTATCCGGTTTTATTACGTCTGAGGACATCCCTTCGTAGGGGTCTTTGGGTTACGGCCCGGTCATATTCCACTCTGGACATTATCCCCCCTAGACATATTCCCCTGTGTACATTCCCCCTTGGATGCATTTGATGCACTGTGTTATGATCGCGAAACACGGGCCGAAACCATTGCTGTTAATAGTTTAGGTTAGGTTAGGACCGTTCGGTTAATTTTAGGTTGATGACTCCCGCGCCACCTGGCGGCGGCGGCGCGGCGGGCGTCCATCTTCACGACGACACGCTGTCTGTCATACGACTTACCTGTCTTCCTGAAGAAGACTGATCGCCTACCACGCCTGTGATAGCATTATAGGACATCACCAGGGCTTATGGGGTTCCTCAATGGATCCTCGCAGCCCTGAACAACACCAAGAATCAAGTTTAGGTTAAGTTTCGGTCAGTGTTTCGTTATCATAACAGTGCTATCAAATACATCTAGGGGAGTAAATGTCCACAGGGGAAAATGTCCTACACTCCTTTTGGTTACCATCCCTATAGGTGGCTTGGTTACTATCAAGATGGGAGGTTATAATGCGGGGTTAGGTGTAGTTTTTAAATGGCCTTCACTCCTACGTTTCGAGAGAGGGCTTCATTTGTGCCTTCATATTATAGTTGACAGCTAATCGAGGGATGCCCTAAACCGAAAAATTACCAAAATTTGGTTGTTAGTTAATTGACCCACCAGTTGTTAATCACACAAGTTGTAGTCTACGCAAACTAACTACTTATCCTAACGGTGAAACTGCAGTTTAGTACAATACTCCCTATCGACCAATACTTTCCATCCATAACTCCCCGACCCCCCCCCGCTAGTTAACTACTCTAGCCTGGGCATTGAATACGTAACCTGACCTCGTTGGGGGGAGGATTCAGACCCCCCTTGTGATATTTTTCATTTCCGACGGGTGATGTAGGAGTTAGAAATGCTGCCAATGGTCAGCTCTACAAGTTGAGGACGGTTATAACTACGTGCCTTGTAATGCTTTAAACTGCAGTAGAACCATCCTAACTACCTATGTCCTGGAAGTGCCAGTCCAGCGGATGACCTATAAGGGGGCAGGGTTTCTGTGTTCCTGCCGAGGAAATACCGGCATGGAACCGCACAAAATAATTTTTCTGTGAGAACTTACTGGAACAGACGCACTAATTACAAACCAATTAACAACACTTTTTTTTCTGTAATTTTTGGTAAGTTTAGCGATTTTTTTATTTTTTATTTATTTATTTATTATTTTTTTTTTTTATACATCACAAAGGACTGGCCAAGGGCACAACAAAAAGAGGTAACACAAAGCCCGCTTAGCTGCCAGTCCCTATAAAGAAGACAGTAAGAGAATAAGAAAAAGGGGTGGGGAGGTGTTTGTTACTCTACTCTTGAAAAGATTTGAGTCATAGGAAGGTGGAAAAATAGAAACAGAAAGAGAGTTCCAGAGTTTACCAGTGAAAGGGATGAAAGAGTAAAGATACTGCTTAACTTGCATTAGGAAGATGGACAGAATAGGGATGAGAATGAGTAGAAAGTCTTGTGCAGTGAGGCCGCGGGAGGGGGGGAGGCATGCAGTTAGCAAGTTCAGAAGAGCAGTGAGCGTGAAAATAACGGTAGAAGATAGCAAGAGAAGCAACATTGCGGTGGTGATTTAAAGATTGAAGACTGTCAGTCAGAGGAGAGGAGTTGATGAGACGAAAAGCTTTTGACTCAACCCTGTTTAGGAAATCTGTACGAGTGGATCCTCCCCAAACATGTGAGACATACTCCATACATGGGCGGATAAGGCCCCTGTAGAGAGCAAGCAACTGGGAGGGAGAAAAAAAGGATGCAGACGCCACATGACACCTAACTTCTTAGAACCTGTTTTAGTGTTTGTATTGTGTTCTCGAGTAAGGCGGGAGCAGCATTGGTCTGTGAAAGGATTTGTGAGAAACCCCTCGCACCTGTTATCGCGACCTAACATGAATTCCCCAAGTTTACATGCGTTATTTTGTTTATTGTTGCAGAGGATTGCAGTCGCTTACAATCATAGTTAGCTTGACGTGGTTTGTTCGATAAGACATTTTTCCAGGGCGGTAAGGTTAATGTAAGTACAGACACATGTTGGCTTAATTCTTCTTCTTTCTGTGTAACGTCAGATTTTCCCATAATATCTTATGAGGTTACGACGGCCGATGATATGCTTCCGGCTATCTCTATCCATTGCCTCAACTTCTTCAATGCCCAATGCTGCCAGTGGCATGAGTGCATCCATCATTTCTTAGTTATTGTCAAGACTAATTAATGATCCCAGATTGGATTTAGTCATAGATAACTCTAAGGTAAATTTCTCCATCTATCGATAAATAATTGAGTTCATATTTTTTATAATGCCTAATGTTGCTATCTGATTTTATTAATTTCCCTGATGGCCTAATGCTGTCAGCATCTCATTCGATAAATCACCTAACTACTACTCACCTTGACTTAATCACTAAACTAACTATTATGGCATTGCATATTGGGGCACTTTCTGATCCCCTTTTTGGCTCAAATCTTTTAACCCCAACATTTTAACCCTTCAGACCATGTCAATTAAATGCCTACCCACATCAGAGTCCTATTGCTGAAGCCACTATTTATCTCACTAATCATCTTACTCATGCTGTGGATAGTATAAGTAGAATTAAGTACATTAGTCTTTAGAGCAGTGGTTCCCTACCTTTGTTCTGTTGTTTCCCCCTTCAACCAGTTCAACCATCCGGATTTCCCCCTTCAAGGAAAAAAGTAGCCAAAACACAAAATTTACTTGCTTAATAACACAAGTATATCAACACTATCCTCTATATCTATATATACGTGTACTTGAAGAAAAGTCAATAGCAGCATTCTAAAACTTTTTTTCTGTCGGTTGAATGCTAGTAATTTAGATGTCCCTCAGAATAAATTTCCCCCTTAGAATCCTGAAATTTCCCCCAGGTTGGGAAATACTGCTTTAGAGGATGGATCTCCAAAGTTTCCTATGTTAGGTATGAAGGGTTAGAGTTTTCTTCTTCTCTCTGTTTAACGTCGGATTTTCCCATAATACCTGATGAGGTTAGACGGCTGATGATACGCTTCCAATTATCTCTATCCATTGCCTCAACTTCTTCAATGCCCAATGCTGCCAGATCCGTTTCAACACACTGCCTTACTCAGCACAGGTCTAGAGTATGCTTGTCATTATGTTTTGAAATGATCGGTCTCTTTATCTTGACATGTATGTTAATCCTAACGCCCGCCTCTGATGAAACTTAACAACAAGAAGGTGGTCACAGCCTTGCATTAGATTGTTTGTCACCAGTCATAATGATGTCCGTTAGTCGTTTAGCCGGGTAATGGTTAGGGTGGTTCAACGGGTGATTAGTGCCTGTTAGTGCCTATTAGTTTGTTAGTTTGAGTAGCTTCATTGAGTTGTGATTTAAAGTACAGCAATCTTTGAAATTAATTGATCTGTTCAATTTTATGAAACTATTTGGGCATAAGTTTTGTATAGTTACTGACGACAAAGTTTATTCCCGCCCTAACACATTGCATCATTGTCATCATCATCCTTTAAATCATGGTTGTACTATGTTAGATGATGTAGATGAGTGAGAAAATCATGAAAATAACATTACAAGTCAGTACTATATAGCAAGTGCAAATTATTCAAAAAATTAGAACGATCTCCCTTTGTTTCATATAGCTACCCAAAACATGTTAGCTGGGAAGTAATGACAAGTTATGTATTTTGTCTAATGCTGTTAATGTAATGGTAATGAACATGAGAAGCTAGATGAAAATAAATAGAGAATATGTAGGAGGAAAGCACAAAACTTATATTATGAATGCTAGCAACTTGTGTCTCCAGAATGGCTAACACCCTCACCATAACTGTCTCAAGTGGAGGACATTTTCCCCTACTAATATTTCCCTCCCTGACTAATTCTCCGTTGTACATCTTCCCTCCTGATTTATTAACCATATAAAACGAAATTGGCAGAAGAAAAAAAAAAAAGTGTCTAAAACTAACCTAACTAACCTAAACTATTAACAACAATGGTTTCGGTCAGTGTTTTGTTATCATGACACAGTGCCATTCAATGCACCCAGGCGGAAAATGTCCACAGGGTTAACTGATTAGATGGGAATATGTCTGGGGGGAAAATGACTGCCCCCTTAGTGTCTCACTCCATGTTTTGACCCGCAATTTAAATGGGAAACAATGGAAGGCGGGGAAATGTCTACAGGGGAAACTAGAGGAAGATATGTCCAGAGGGAATATGACCGGGCTGGGGCATCCAACTCCAGCATGGGGATAATTCTTGCTGCCTCAAAATGTGCATGCGAGACTGGCAGGACACCATTGTTGTGATGTGATACAGAGTCATGCAAATGCAGTGACTGAGAGTTAAATTACCAATGCCCTAGTACTATAGGCTCATTTTTGGGTCATGCCTCGTGAATCACCTCGAAACCAAAATGACAGAAGGTTGTAAAGTGACCATTGTTTTGTTTTAAGATTTTGACAAGTGACGAGTTTGGACCCTAAACCTAACCTATAGTCACAAGATTCATGGTGAGGGGGTGATTAGTTAGTTAGGATGGCTTAGATTTGGTGAATGTGATGGTTGGTTACTGGTTAGGTTAGGTCAGTTAGGTACTAGTACAGGATATGTGGCTGGCCGCTAGTTAAGGAGTTACAAATTATAATTGCAAGGTTAATCGTGAGGGGGACATTAGTTAGTTAGATGGCTCGCCTTTAGTGATGTGATCTGTTGGTTGGGTGTGATCGGAGAGTGTTGAGATATATGACTGGGATCAGATGGAGAGATGAAGTGTCCAGTGAAGAGGTGGCAAGAACATGTGGTTTGAAGGAGCTGAAGTACAGTGCTGAGAGTAAGGCGATTGAGGTGGTTTGGGCACGTGAAGAGGAGAGAAGGTGATGAGGCATTGGGGAGAGCTGTTAGAGTGGAAGTTCCAGGTCGCCGTCCACCGGGCAGGCCAAGGAAGACATGGAGGCAGTGTGTTGAAGAAGTATGGCAGCTTTGGGCATTGAAGAAGTTGAGGCAATGGATAGAGATAGTCGGAAGCGTATCATCGGCCGTGTAACCTCATAAAAATTATGGGAAAAACTGACGTTAAACAGAAAGAAGAAGAAGCTCGACTTGGATGAATGTGATGGTTGGTTACTGGTTAGGTTGGGTCATTTAGGTACAGGATATGGCTGGCCGCTTGTTAACGACTGCTTCAGAATGCCAATGGAAACTGAAAACAAAGCCCATTCTGCCCGACTATGGAGTTGTAACACATTTTCTATCAGAGTTAGTTTAGAAGTGAGAGGCGAGAGCAGGGATAAATTGTTTTTTAACCCTGTGATTTGATCTTCCTCCATTTTATTTGTTATTACTTCTTGGGTCGCACATATTTCGTAGCGTGTTGGGAAGATGGTAGACATGAAGGAGCATGGCAGGCTTGTGAGGAGGAGCCATGGGCCGGTGGGTGGGTCGGCGGCCATCTTGTGTACACACTCGGTCTGCTGGGCGTGGCCTGTTGGTATTCATATTACATTTGGAAAGGAGTTTATGTCCTTTGTTATGTCCCCGAGGCGTGTTGGGAGGCAGGGTATCTCAGGTAATGGTATATCTGATATGCAGCCATAGAGACGTGGGTGTTGCGAATGTAAACACTGGGTGGCGTTGAGTGTACGTACGTTATCCCCCACCCCCCCTCTCCCCTGACGGGGCGTACCGGTGTTCCCCGGTGCATAAGTTCCCCGGTACCTGTGAGGTACCTATGTTTCCCGGTGCCGAAGTTCCCCGGTACGTACCTGTGAGGTACCGATGTTCCCCGTTACCAATAAGGTTTTATCCATTGTATGAACCCTTTGAACCTAATCTAACATAACATTGGCACCCTTTATATACCGGGGAACATACTGTAGGGACCACATCGTAGTCGAGGAACACCGGGACCGGCCACCGGGGAACACAGGTACGGTATCGGGAAACAACGGGATGACCCCCTAACCCCCCGGCATTTACCCCCCCCCCCTCTGACTCATTTCCCCCTCCAGACATCTCACCCATTGTTTATTTATCATATAAAACGAACTTGGCAGAAGAAAGAGCCAGTAACACTAACCTAACCTGTTAACAGCAATGGTTTCGTTATCATAACACCGTGCTATCAAATGCATCCCGGGGCGAATATGAGCGGCCGGTGGCGTTATGACTAGAGGCGACCAGTTAGTGTGTTGTAGTGAGGTAAGGCTGGTGGGGCTGGAGTACCCGAGGGAATGTCTACGTGTCACGCAGCACTGATGTTGCATCACTGACCCAACACGTGATGGCCATCTTGTAGGTGTCTCCACCATGATATGGTAGGTCAACAGTGGTTTAGCGGACAGGCCAAACTAGTGCTTTTGAACCATGGTGATCTCAAGACATTTTGGTACATTTCTACTATTGGACCATAGTACTCTGCACAGTTTGGGATATGCTTTCTGTTCACCTTAATGGATTCTGAAAAAAAAAATTCATCCTGTAGGCTACCGGCGCAAATTATGGTAAATATGCAGTTTCAACCAATAGCCCCTACTCACTATTGACCAATACTCTTCTGACATAACTGGGGGATGCGCCCCCCCAGACCCCCCAGCTACTTAACTAACCTAACCTGATCATTGATTACGTAACCTAACCTCGCTAGGGGGGTTTTGACCCCCCTAGTGTTATTTTTAATTTCCGACGGCTGTTGTAGGGGATAAGATAAGATACTTTGATCCTATCTAGACACTTTGCAAGTACCAACTACAAGGTTATTGACTATACAAAGCGCCACCACGCCAGGACGAACTTGGTGGACTCGAACCGGTGACCGAATGCAGGGACTCTGAACGCGAGTTCACGACTCTACCAACCATGCCACCCTGACGGCTGTTGTAGGGGATATAAATACGCCTTATGATGAGAACGAAACGTGCAGGATTTTTAAAACCACCGACCGTGTATTGGTTTAAACTGCACTTTTACCGAAATGACTACTTTCGGAGATATATGATGTTTTTAGTTGGAAGGTGATTAAAGTAGAATAAAATAGGTAATCTAACCCCGTGTTTTAACACCTTAACCTAGTTTAACAAACCCCATGTTCTAACCTAAGCCAATCCCTCAAAAAAATGTCCATGGCATGATATAAACACGAGGCGATGCGGTCACAAGAAGAAGAGTACGGCGCAACGCAACGCAAGTAAACACCACCACCACCACCGCACCTATCTCTCCCACCAAAAACAATATATCTCCGAAAGTAGTATTTTGCGACGGAAACTCAATAGATAAAAATTCTCTTAGAATCCTGTAAGGTAAACAGAAACCATACTCCAAATTGTGTGGAGAATTATGGTCCAGTACTGAAATAATACCACAAAAACTTGGCTCCACTCCTATGTCTTCTCTTGGTCTTCCCCTCACTATTGATGAGTCCCTTGATAGGCATAGTAAATTGGCTGTTGATGATGACATTGATGATAGGAGCTAGTGGTTTGTGTGTGAAAAACTGCTTAATCACAGTTTTAGGGTAGTAGATGATTGGAATGACCTCAGTCGACAGGTAGTTAGTGCAAAGTCAATAGGGAGTTATAAAAGCAGGCTAGACAATTTCATGGATGGGGAGGAAAGGTGGATGTAGGTAGTGTTAAGTAACAGAAACTACCACGTGTAGGTCTCGCGGCCTCTTGTAGCTTCCTTATTTTCTTATGTTTTTCTGTCCACATCCTTCAAGCATTTCATCTTCAGCTACTATCCATGTCCTCTTATGGCTCCCACATAATATATAAAATTACAAACATGTCATCAGTTTCTTTACATTCATGCCATACTATATACATTCTCTCTACCACTATAAATCTCTCTCCTTTTCTCCAATGAAGGGAAGCTCAATTTCTCCAATCCGCCAGACTGGGAACCATCTTTGTGGCCGCTCTGCATCTTGTCATCTCATTCATATACTTGTTCTTGTGCAGAGACCACACCACCATTGCATGCTCTAATTGAGGGCGGATCATGGCCGTGTAATTTCGTGTGTGTGTGTGTGTGTGTCAGGTATCACTGGATGTGGTGTCAGAACAGAATAATATTAACTTCTTTTTTTTTGTTTGTGTGTGTGTGTGTCCCTGGATGTGGGTATCAGTCCTGGAAGTGGTGGGTGTGTGAGGGCTGATGTAATTTGTTTGGTGTGTCATCTGGAATAGATTGTTCTGATAAATAGTGAAGCGTGAGGTGCTTGAGAGTGAGAATCAAGTAAAGAGGCAGAAGAAGGGCTGCACTGAATCATGTAACCCAAAGTGAAATATTCTTCCTAGCCTTGGTTTGATCATGACCTGGGGGGGGGGGTTAAGGTGGCAGGCTGGGCAATGGGGGGGGCAGGGACGCTGTACCCCCAACACGGCAACTAGTGACTGCTGACTGGCTCCCTAAGGCTTGAGGGGTGAACAGGGGCTTATGAGTGTGGACCAGAGTTTCTTATGTCTTGCTACTTTTTTGGTTGGCTAGGTAACGTAGCCCACCAAAAAAAACCTTTTCCCGAAATCTGTCCCTGACTACAAGATCATGTAGAGAGAGTAGATAGCTTTCGATCCCCGGGCGGAGCGGAAACAGTTGGGCTGTTTCCTTAAAACCCGAGCCCCTTTCCACCCAGCAGTGAATGGGTACCGGGTGTTAGCCGGGGGTTTGTAACCCGCCTCCCGGGGTGCTGGCTTCGGCCAACACTATAAGCACTAGCAGACAGCTTTCTTGGGGTAGTCTGAGAGAGAGCTGTCTGGTTACAGTGGAGATCCATCTCAGCTGCGTCGCTAACTGACTAAATTCTTCAAACACCAACATCAAACATCCCTTGTTGCACTGTACAAACCCAAATAGCCAAATACAAAATGTTGTTACGAAGTATTCAGCGATAACTAGAAAATTATTGTTGAGGTCTAGAAGGTTGTACCCGCATGAAGCCTGGCAGCTGACCTTGTCCTTAACCCCTTGAGACCCAGAACGCAATTTCCATTGTAATTTGAGTACCATTAGACGATTTTAATAAGTATAAGTAATATTTTAATAGATATGACCTGTTTAGTATCCTTGTCCACCAACTAATTTGGTATATTCAGTCGCTTTTTGTAATTTTATGGCTAACAACAGACTATTTTCTATTGCCAAGGAAAGATCTGGGCGTGAAGGGGTTAAGCCTCACGCCCTCTGAGAGTTATGAGACATTGAGTAGATGCTGAACCAAGCACCTCAGGATATTAGTTAGTGGAGATCCCTCAGCTCCTCAGTAACGTCAGTCAGTATGTTATGCATGTAGGCGTCTGAACCAGGACCTTCATTGTAGAAAATACATGACCTAAGAGAAACCTGTGATCAGCTTGCACCACTGTGAGATGTGTGGTTTTCTACAAGGAATGCCTGTAGTGAGCTAAGCTGTGTGAGAAAGTTCCTTAGACTGATGAAGCAATTTATAAGATCACCTGTAATTGTGAAGGCAAGGTGTGGTGACATCCAGACGGTGACTCCACCCCGAATTTGTATAAGTTATTGTTAAACGCCAACAGTCTGTCATGGTATGGGTAATAGTAGTGTTGGTAATAGCATTGAAATTTGTTTATTTTTAACTGCTTTGACACCAAATACGTACTACCATGTTTTTTTTCTAAAAGATTAAAAGTGGTGTTAATGCACAATGGAGCATCATGCTGTACAGTGAATTGTATGTTATTGGCGTTGACTCTATGTATTAAAGACTGGGCGGGACCTTCCTTATGTTTGAGTCCCATTGAAAACTTTTGGTCCTTCAAGAAATGAACCCATCAAGTATTGTGCTGGGTCGGAGGGTGTTTCATTTAACGTGTAACAGTGTTTTGATGGGTATTGTCCTATGTAGTTGGAGAGATGAATTACTGTTGTGAGCTGGTGGTATACTATATAATCACCAATTTAGAAAGACTATGTATCAGAAGTATTCATTTAAAAATTTCCCTGTTGACCCCATAATGTTAGTACAGTATGTTTGTGTTGTTAATGCAATCCTCTCTTTCTCTCATCTATTGCAGGGTCAGGAAGAGGGATTGGGTTGCCAGTAGCAGCCAGGGCTGTGTGGCATTCCACTTAATGCTGCTGTGAGAACATTCACAGCTGCGTGAACTGTAGAGAGGAAGGTAACTTAATCTATCATAAGCCATCGGTCATCAAGCCCATCACAGGACAAAACAATCACAGCTTCTACTTGACAAAGACTCAGACCTGTGCATGACAATTTACAAACCAGTGAGAGAAACCCTAATATGTCATTAAAGGAAAATAATCCAGAGACAGTATCAGCAAAGACACTTGGCACTGAAGTCGCCCCATCGCAGGACTGCCCGGAGAGTGACGGCAGCGGGGAGAGTGGGGAGTTTGCCGCAAGCGCTGAAACACAGATGGAGAGCGGCAAGAACACTAAAGCAAACGTGGGGGAGAACAGTACAAAAAAATCAACTACAGAATTAAAAGAAACTAAAGGAAAGGTTTCTAAGGGTGAAAGCAAGAAGGGGAGGGCCAAGGATGCCAGCCCGTCAGTGAGGGAGGAGACAGGAGTACTCACTGAAGGCTTCTGTGGCTTTGAAAACGACGATGCCCCCAAGCTATTCAGGAGCACCAGAGAAGCAAGCAGAAATGCCACAGCTATCCTAACCAGAAAATCTACATCCAAACTTGAGAAGTCCGAAAGAAAAAGCGACTCGCCTCCAGACCTAGTGTTGTTCTTGAAGGAGGGGAGGGGGCGTGCACAAACCTATAGCGATCCACCGAGACTCGACCCAGAGAGCATCGCCACCCGGAGACGCACCAGGGTACCGGAAGATCCCGTGGCATTGATCTCCAAGGCAAAGATGTCAGCGGAGAAGACAAAGAAGGAGCAGAAGGAGAGTGCCAAGAAGGATAGGAAAAACAAAGTAATGGAGACTCCTGAATCCCTGAAAAGGCTGGTTAAGGAAAGAAGCAGACTAGTCCAGGCCTGTAGTAGCAAAGATTCTTCAGATAGTGGCGCTGAGGAGAAGACACAGCATAGAACATATAGTAAAGGAAAAGGCAGACTATTCCAGGGGTGTAGCAAAGATTCCTCTGATAGTAGCACGGAAGAGAAGACACACCTAAAGACATATAGTAAAAAATACAACAGAATAGTCCAGGCCAGTAGCAAGGATTCTTCAGATAGTAGCACTGAAGAGAAGACACAGCTGAAAACATATAGTAAAGGATATAATAGAATAATCCAGGCCAGTAGTAGCAAAGATTCTTCAGATAGTAGCACCGAAGAGAAGACACGGGTGAAAACTTATAGTAAAGGAGCATCGGAGAGTGAAAAGGTGAGGTCTTCGGGTTCAAGCACAGGGTCAGAAGAGGAACAACCCGCCAGCCTCAGCAGACAGAGCAGCAGGGGAAGGAGAGACTCTACTGATGAACCTGACGTAGATGAGACCGATGAAGCACAGAGGGCAGTCTCATCCGACTCCTCCGATGACTTACCTGATTTAAAACAGTCCACGAGCTATTCCAACCTGGGTACCATCCTTAATAAGATGTCCAGGAATAATGCAGACAGAAGGATACCCGTTGTCATCATGTCAAAATCAGAAAAGAAAGTAAAAATTGACCTTGCCAAACCTAAAAGTCGAAAGAAAGGTGCAAGTGACGTAAGCTTAAGTTCTGCCGTCTTGAAGATTGCGTCCACCGCCTCCCCGGCCCTGGCAGCGGAGACTAGTGACAGCGATGAGGAGTCTCTTTCCGGGGAGGAGGGAAGCTCAAGGACTCGGGTGTCAGAGGCGGAGCAGAACGAAACCCAACCCAGCGCCGGTAGTGACAGCGATTCAGAAGCTTCCCAGGATGTTATTGTTGTGAAGGTCAACAGTGATGTGAAAACTGATGGAAAAAACACTGTGAAAATCAACAGTGATATGAAAACCGAAGGAAAAAACACAGCAGCTAAAACTAAGGATAAGATGGTGAACAGTATGTCTGATGAGGGTGAACAAATGAGACAGAACACTCAGGGCCCCAACACTAAGGCACTAGCCAAGACTGACAGTGTACAGTCTGATATGAAAGAGACTGCCAGTGGACCTCAACCCTCAGTCTTCAGTGCACTCCAAGGTTCTTCTTCACCTGTAAAATTTAGTTCAGTTTCCTCACCAACCATCAAACCATATTTAGTGCCGTCATCCACAAGGCCAAGCCTAGTCATTTCATCCGTCAGGCCCAATCCCTGTCATCCACACATCCGGCCAAAACCAATCACTTCAACCATCAAGTCAAGTTTAGTTCCTTCACATGTCAAGCCAAAGCATATCACTTCATTCATCAAAACAATACCATCACCAATCAAGCCAAAACCAGTCACTTCACCAATCAAGCCCAAACCAGTCACTTCACCCATCATGTCAACTGCAGTCACTACACCCATCAAACCAAATATAGTCACTTCACCACTCAAGTCAGGCTCCGTCATGTCTCACTTCAAGTACGGTTCCCTTCCATCGCCCATCAAGCCTGGCTGTGTCACCTCACCCAATCCTCAAAGCGAGAAGTCTCCTCCCTTTGTTGTGAGCATGTCTCAGATCGTTGGCTACGGGGCTGCGAGAGGATCCGTCAAGACAGCTAAGTATACACCTGGTCTTAAAGCGTCAAAGGGGACAGCGAGTACGCACACCCTTAGAGCCATAGCGCCCAAGCAAGAGTCTTCCACTAACACATCTAAAACAGATACAGGCGTGAGAGTAGATAAGACTCAAGGTTCCTCCAGTCACCAGGCATCAACCTCATCCTCCCAGAAGGCTCCCATATTAGACTATACAGACATTGAGACACAGGAGGTGGTTCTTGGTGAAAATGAGGACTCCAACGGACATTTGGACGGTGTTGGTGCCATGCCTGCAGAACCCGAGTTAGAAGCCCTTGAAGAGTCGGTGAGCAGTAGTGAGGAAGACGCTGTGAAGGTCCCGGAGCAGTCTAGTCCCGTCAAGGAGTCGTTGTCTCCCGAGGGCAGAGTGGCTTTGGACCACTCTTACTCCTCGGGCGGCTCCAGTAGTCGGAAGAAGTCGCCCAACACCTATGAGAAGAGCTTGACTCCTCGGCCAGTGTACAGCAATGCCAGTACAGCCAAGAGGTCCCTGGACATCATGCTCCACAATGATAAGATTAATATTCTCAGACAAATGAGTCAGATCTTCAATGATGAAAAGCCACCCCAGCAAATTTTCAGTGACGAAAAGGGAGACACGCCAGAACCTGACGTGACGGTATCAAGTTCTGACGGAGAAGAGGGAGAAGCAAACGAGGGTGTCAGGAAAACTAAGGAAAGCACTCCACATCAATACAGTAACAAGACTTCAAAAGACAAAACTGTAGATTCCTCTATAAAGGGCGCAAGCAAAATTGTAGATTCCTCTATAAAGGGCACAAGCAAAACTGTAGATTCCTCTATAAAGGGCACAAGCAAAATTGTAGATTCCTCTATAAAGGGCACAAGCAAAACTGTAGATTCCTCTATAAGGCGCAAGCAAAACTGTAGATTCCTCTATAAAGGGCACAAGCAAAATTGTAGATTCCTCTATAAAGGGCACAAGCAAAACTGTAGATTCCTCTATAAAGGGCGCAAGCAAAACTGTAGATTCCTCTATAAAGGGCACAAGCAAAATTGTAGATTCCTCTATAAAGGGCACAAGCAAAACTGTAGATTCCTCTATAAAGGGCACAAGCAAAACTGTAGATTCCTCTATAAAGGGCACAAGCAAAACTGTAGATTCCTCTATAAAGGGCACAAGCAAAACTGTAGATTCCTCTATAAAGGGCACAAGCAAAACTGTAGATTCCTCTATAAAGGGCACAAGCAAAACTGTAGATTCCTCTATAAAGGGCACAAGCAAAACTGTAGATTCCTCTATAAAGGGCACAAGTGGAGGAGAAACATCGAAAGCCAAAACAGTTGAGGAAAATGACGACACTTTATTATCAGAATGCACACCCAGTGACTCCCCATCCACCACACCCAGCAGACCCTCAGCTGTAGAGGCAGAACCCAAGGCTGCACCAGACACGCCCACAGCAGCGGATACCAGCACGTCATCCGAGGGCGCATCTTCAAGCATTAACCCAGAGAACAACTTAGGAATTGAATGCACTCCACCAGCGAAGGGGAGGAGGGGAGAGAATCCATCAGATGACGCTTATCAAGGTGGTTTAGAGAGTCCTTTCCTTGGCTTCCCGGACACTGACCCCAAGGTTCACCACGTGCCTGCCTACTCCCCCGCCCTCAATGAGAAGATACAGGTGCAGAACAAGATAGGTCCTGCCGGGGAGACCATTGATGTGGTGGACGGCTTCTCCTTCACCTCATTTAACTCAGAGGTGGAAATGATGTCCTACGATGGCGCATACGGTGGCACGAGTACGAGAATACATCGCCAGTGGCTGAAGAAGAAGCGTAGGAAGCGGAGGAGGAGGATATTCAGGTATAAGGGGATGTGGCGCCCCAGAATGCCAATGCCACTCGAGGAAGAGGAACTACCAACGCATACGGTGATCAAACTACCAACTCATACGGTGATTAGAGCTGTTTCCCCGAAGGATAGAGGCACCACTGCAGACTATGGAGCGTTTGCTAGGTAAGTCTTAAACTACTGCATCCCTTTATGTGTTAATAATGTGTCATGAGAGAACAGTACTATTATATAATTAACATGAAGACAGGGGCACCACTGATGAGAGAACAGTACTATTATATAATTAACATGAAGACAGGGGCACCACTGATGAGAGAACAGTACTATTATATAATTAACATGAAGACAGAGGCACCACTGATGAGAGAACAGTACTATTATATAATTAACATGAAGACAGAGGCACCACTGCAGACTACGGAGTGTTTGCTAGATGAGTTTTGAATTACTGCATCCCTTTATGTTAGTGCAGAGTCATTAAGGAGCTTTAATAGGAGGCTAGATCATTTCATGGATGGGGATGAAAGGTTGATCTAGGTATAAACAGGTATAGGGATAAACCTTACTTCATGCATCATGGGCTATACACTTACTAGCAATCTTTATTAGAGTCAACCAATTAGAGAGAGAGATTAATTTTATTTTAACGCTAAGGAAAAAAATAATGAAAAGGATAATAAAGGAATATGAACAAAAGGAGTGTGTAAAAAATGTTGCAGAAAATTTGCTAAGTATTTTATTTTTATTATTATTATTTTGTGCGTGTGTGAAACTTGCCATTTATTGTGTATGTGTGCGTTAATGTGAGCTACTGGTTCATAAGATCTGAAATCCGACCATCCTAGCTAGCATTTGCAGTCCTCGAGCTAGAAGTGCTCCAAAAGTAATAGAGAATATATCCCTGAGGCAAAATTTCCTCATTTAACCCCTTGAGACCGAGAACGTAATTTCCATTGTAATTTGGCTACCATTAGACAATTTTTAATGAATATAAGCAATATATTATAGATATGACATGTTTAGTACCCTTGTTCACTAACTAATTTGATATATTCAGTTACTTTTCGTAATTTTATGGCTCAACAACAGACAATTTTATATAGCCAAGGAAAGATCTGGGCGTGAAGGGGTTAACATCCCTAAATTGGTGAAAATTGGCTTACATTGCCAACATTATGCAAAATCTTAGTTAGTAAATCACTTCTATAACTTTCAATGTATTTTTCTTGAAATGCAACTATTCAAATTTAGAACTTTATAATTCAAAAACTATTATTAGACCTACAATATTGGTTTGAGGTTTTGTTTGAAAGAGCGAGGACTATAGATTATGGTGATATCAAATAATTCCCCTGCCAGTCTTAGTTTCAAAGTTAAAAGGTTTTTCATTACAAAAAATTAATGTTGAAACCGGTGTTGCTAGGGTTTTTGACATTTAGAGGGTCATAACTTCAACCTGATCTAACCTATCTAATCCTTCAACACCTGATCTAACTTCCTTCAAAACCTGATGTAACTTCCTTCAAAATCTAATCTAACTTCCTTCAAAATCCTATCCCTCAAACCCTCATCTAACTTCCCTCAAAATCCTATCCTTCAAAATCCAATCCTTCAAAACCTGATCTAACTTCCCTCAAAATCCTATCCTTCAAAATCCAATCCTTCAAAACCTGATCTAACTTCCCTCAAAATCCTATCCTTTAGAATACTATCCTTTAAAACCTGATCTAATTTCCCTCAAAATCCCATCCTTTAAAACCTGATCTAACTTCCCTCAAAATCCTATACTTTAAAATCCCATCCTTTAAAACCTGATCTAACTTCCCTCAAAATCCTATCCTTTAGAATACTATCCTTTAAAACCTGATCTAACTTCCCTCAAAATCCCATCCTTTAAAACCTGATCTAACTTCCCTCAAAATCCTATACTTTAAAATCCCATCCTTTAAAACCTGATCTAACTTCCCTCAAAATCCCATCCTTTAAAACCTGATCTAACTTCCCTCAAAATCCCATCCTTTAAAACCTGATCTAACTTCCCTCAAAATCCTATCCTTTAAAACCTGATCTAACTTCTCTCAAAATCCCATCCTTTAAAACCTGATCTAACTTCCCTCAAAATCCCATCCTTTAAAACCTGATCTAACTTCCCTCAAAATCCTATCCTTTAAAATCCCATCCTTTAAAACCTGATCTAACTTCCCTCAAAATCCTATCCTTTAAAATCCTATCCTTTAAAACCTGATCTAACTTCCCTCAAAATCCTATCCTTTAGAATTCTATCCTTCAAAACCTTATCTAATCCTTCAATCCTTCAAAACCTGATCTAACTTCCTTCAAAATCCTATCCTTCAGCACCTGATCTAACCTGTCTAATTTTCAGCGATGACCTGGATACATATTTGGACAACAATTCAGGTCTGAACATCAGTTATCCAATCCCCAAATGCAAGTAAGTAAAGTGGTCGAAGAGTTTCTTTTATCTGAAGAGTTTACGATGTCTTGGATTTAGATGAATGTGTCCGTGCTATCCCAAACCTATCAATGCTGTGTAATAGAAGTTATAGAACAAAACAACTTCTTACCAAATGTGCACCATGAAAATAGGTCATCGTATGGATTATAATTATATAAAGCAAAGGGAAAATATTATCAGCATAAAATAATATAGATATGAATGTAATACTGTACTGCAATAAAACATTTGTAAAGCTAAGAAAGATATGTATTATAAGTATGCAATTTATCAAGGTGTACAGTTTTAGGATAATTTGCAGAGTAAGCAAATTATCCTAAAAATGTACACCTTGATAAATTGCATACTAATAATATATATTTTTCTTAGCTTTACTTAATTTTGATCTGCAGTATTACATTCATATATATATTTTTATGTTGATAATATTTTCTCTTTTTGCTTTATGTCATTCTAATCAGCACTATGACATAATTTCATGGTACATAGAGATATGAAGACTGTTTATTGTAGTGGTGTAATTACATTGAGTCAGTAACGTAACATTTCCCTGTTTATCATAGCGGTGAAATAACATATAGTCAGTAACGTAACATTTCCCGCATCACCAGAGTCACTGAGGAAGGCGTGTCAAACATTGAGGAGAAGAATGAGACAACAGCACATGTCCCACCCCAGACCCACACCCACCCACCGCCCCCACAGTCACCTCAGTCCTCCCTACCGCCCCCTTCACCCTCGCCCTCGCCTCGTGAAGAACTGATGCCTTCAGAGACCCAAGCCATGGCCGGTGTGAACCCCAACACCAGCGCCATGGAACAACACACAGCGACGGGTGCCACCACTGACTCTGTGGATCAGTACGAAGAGGTGAATGCTATAGACATCCTCTATCCAAAGGAGAAATATAAATACTACTACAATAAAGAGCTTTGTAAAGAGACACAGGCTGATGGCTCGGATGTCTTCGTGCAGAGGGCTGGGAAGTTAGTCCCTCTCACCACTGTTCTCAAGAGCCAGAAATTTCTTGAACCAGAACCAGAATCCAGCAGTAGGAAGTCTGTTGAGCTTGTTTATGTTTATGATGGTGGAAAACTCCTGACGCTGGGAGGCTCGCTAACAAAGATTAACCCCTCAAATTCTGATTCTGTGAGGGCCCGGGTGGTGCTGCCCATCGGCGTGCCCCCGATCCCTAAGGGCGAGACTGTGACATACAGAACCAAGAAAGTTCAGCTGTGGAGATTAATGAAGACCTGGCGAAGTTTGCTCTCTCGGCACTGCAAAGCTCCCATCTCAAGACAGAGGAGGAGGCAGTGGATAAAAAAGATGATTGTAAGGAGAGCTCGCCTGTTCCTGGGACTAGCTCAAGCGGTGTTAAGGATGAGGACATGGAGGTATATATGCCTGAAGCAACACCCGTGGAGAAAACAGAGACTGCAGCTAAAGCCCCTAAAAGTGCTGCCCCTAAAGCCGCTCCCTTCTCTATGCCCATCAAGCCTACCAAGAGAAACATCCTGGATATCATTGCTGCCAAGTTAGCCATGTCTGATGAGGAGAGTGATGAGAAGGAGGAAGTGGAGGTGAAAGAGGCGGCCACTAAACCTGAAACTAAGGAAGAGGGAGATACAGTCAAAGAGAACAATGATATGGAAATTGAACCAGCAAGAACAGTAACCTCAGAAAAGAGCAAAGACTCCATTGTTAAGCAAGAGGATGCAATGGAGGAAGGTTTAGAAGACACAGTAAAGCCTAAAACTGTAGAGAAAGTGGAAGGTGTTGAGCCCAAGAGTGAGGTAAAGCAGGAAGGGGAGGCGCAAGACGTGATATTGTTGAGTGATACCGTTGACGACACACTTACAAAGGGAGACAAACAGACATCCAAGGTTAAAACTGTAGACTTAGTGAATTTAGACAGAGAAGAGGAGGGAGAGGACAGAAGTGAACCTCTGATTGTTAAGGAAAGCGGTGAAATCAGTCTACTCGAACAGTCTGCAGAAACTTATACTGTGTGCGATGATGATGTTTTAGAAGCAAAGACGGCATCCAAGGAATCTGTATTACCCAAAGAAGAAAAGAAGGACGGGAAAGATTTAAGTGTTGAAGGAAAAGACAGTGTGAAGGAGGTAGACGCAGAAAGGAAAGAAGAAGAGAGTGAACCCGAGGTATCACTTGACAAGGAAAAGAAAACTGAGGATATATCTTCAGAGGAGAAAGAACATGCGAGTGAAGTTTCTGATACGGAGGATGACGAGTCTAACGATATTACGATGGAGGACGAAGAGGAAGAAAAGGAAGAAAGCAAATCCACGGCCCAGGAAAAGATAAAGGGAAATCTGGAAGAGAACGATAATAAAAGTGACGTGGAAGTCTTAGAAAACAAGGACCTGAGTGAGAAAGCAGCAAGCCCCGAGGTGAAAAGTAAGGAAGAAGTGATCACCTTAGGGAAAGAGGAGAGCAGTATCAAGAGTCCAGCCGTGCCCTTGAAAGAAAAGGATGTGAGACAGACAAAGGAGAGAGCAGACAAAGACAACACAAAGGCAGACAAAGGAGCAGAGACAGAAAAACAAGACTCAACCCTAAATGAAACTGAGGCAGAAACAGAAACAACATCAATACCATCAACAGGTGCATCAACTCCTAAGACAAGTGCAAGTAAACCCTCAGAGACATGTAAGGATGAGGTGCAAGGGAGTACCAGGGGTGAGGGAAGCATCAGCCTGCCAGAATCTGCTGTAAGTGTGCCAGACGCTGAAACAGAAAGAGAGGATCCTGAAAAAACCTGGCCGTCACCGTCATCACAGGAGTCTGGGGAGAGGATGCACACTCAGGAAAAGGAAAAGTCTCCGGAATTTGGTACTCAAGACGCAATTAGAATGGAAATCAAGTCGAGGGTCTTCAAAAGGAATATGGCTCGGTTCCCCTCGCTGTCCCGGGAGATGAAGCGACTCAACATGAACTTTGTCAGCTACCATCCACCAGCACTCCAGGTGAGACAGACTTCTTATCCTGGTATATTTCCTGTTTGACACCGAATTTACTTTGGTGGATGAAACTATTTTTTTTCTGGTGAGTTTTGATGCGTTTTGAATTAATCTGCTATCCGTTTCTGTTCCAATTTTTTTTCTCTTTTCTTTCTGGTGATTTGCGAAAAAATATATTGAGAAACAAATAAAACCTAACCTAACCTTTACCTAACATAACTTATACCTAACCCTATACCTAACCTTTACCTAGCATAAAAAATATAAACAACCAAGTTATTTGCAACAGAAACGGTTAGCAGATTAATTCAAAACATCAAAACTAACCAGAAAAATATAGTTTCGTCCACCAAAGTGAATTCGGTGTCAAACAGGAATAATACTTCTTCTTCTTATCCTTCTTATCCTTTATCCTTCTTTATCCTTTATCTGTATTCTTTATTCAATACTTCTTATCCTTCCATCTGTATCTTATCCACCTTGCTTCCTCCTTGTTGTCTTGTAGAAATGCACATTTTACTCTGCCGTCTTTGGATGATGCTCCATTACACACGTCTTCATGGCATTATAATTAGGTGAAGTTAGGTTAGGTTCACTCTCTTCAGCTTTCCTTTCTGAATCGACTTCATTCACACTGTCTTTTCTTTTCCTTCAAAACTTCAATATTTTTCCTCCTTTCTTCTTTTCTCTTCTCATTTTTTTGTTTTCTTTTTTTCTCTTTTCTTTTCTTTCTTCTTCAGATTCCTTAAATGCAGTCTTTTCTTCTACAACACACATTGCAATGCCTCACACCACCAGTCATCTAATGTAGAGTAAAAGACCTTTATATCCTTTCCTCCCCTAACAGGAAGAATCGGAGAAAGAGCAAGACGTCACCTCAGAGATCAAGGAAGACTGCAGCAATGAGCACTGCACGCTGGGCTGTGTCTGCGAGTCTCTGTCCTGTCTACGCAAAAGTGAGTTGTACATTAAGACTCTAGGATTTTTATGTTATTAGACTTTCACTAGTGCTCTTTTTTCTGCTCTTGTTACCTTTAACCCCTTCACGCCCAGATCTTTCCTTTGCTATAAAAAATTGTATGTTGTCGAGCCATAAAATGACGAAAAGTAACTGTATATACCAAATTACTTAGTTGACAAGGATACTAAACAGGTCATATCTATAAAATATTGCTTATGTTCACTAAAAATTGTCTAATGGTGACCAAATTACAATGGAAATTACGTTGTGGGTCTCAAGGGGTTAAGTTAAGACCAGTGTTTTTCCCATGTAAATAGATATGTACCAAAGCAACATCTGCATATTTCATCATACAATCAATAAGCTTTAGCATCATACAATCATAATACATCATAAATTATATCATACATCATCAATCATACATCATTAGCATCATACAATCATTATACATCATACATCATCATCAATCATATATCATTAGCATCATACTTTCAATAAGCTATAACCTCTTTTGCTTAACGTTTCCCAGGCGTGGAGCATTGTGGCCGCCTCGAGTGTATGTTTGAGTGCACGTGTCGCGATGAGAGTTGGAAGCTCCCGTCAGGCTCCGGCAAGACCATGAATGCCGTGTCCATCTTCAACCTGGACCGGGAGCAGAAGGAGGGACTGGCGCTGAGGGAGAAGGTGGGTACATTCTGCTTTAGAGTGAATGGTAAAATAAAAAGACAATTCAAGCCTATATATGGCAAACCTTATGCGAAAATAAGTCTTTAACTCTTTATACTTGCCTGGAACCAATTTCATATTTTTCAAGTAGTTATTCATTTGCATGTGGTGATTTTGCATTTGGTGACACTTTTTTGGAGCCCAATTACTCACCATATGCAAGAGAGCACTGTTTAAGACAACTAGGTAAATACAAACACACATGCTCGCACACACCGCGGAGCGAAGACAGATGGGCTGTTTCCTTAAAACCCGAGCCTCTGTCCACCCAGCAGTGAATGGGTACTGGGTGTTAGCCGGGGGTTGTGACCCGCCTCCCGGGGTGATGACTTTGGCCAACGCTAATGATGAATGATAAGAATGTTGATATGGAGACGGGGCCATACGAGTGCAGCGCAGGCCCTGTAAAATACAACTAGATGAATACACACATGGTTACTGTCCCCCTTGAGAAAGGAGATAGGGTGTGTGTGGTGTGCGAGATCCCATCCCAGTACAGGGAGGTCCCGAAGATACGAGCAGTTAGGTTCCACCTGGCATACTCTTAAAGCGAAATCTCGTATAACGAAACACATAACTAATGGTAAAATAGAGGTTTGGTTCCAGGACCATCAATTAAAAATGAAAAAAAAAAAAAAGACGTGTTTTTCAAGCTAAAATAAACTATAGCAAACACAACAAACACACAGCGTCTATATTACCCACACTGTACTACCTATTCTGTAGAAAAAGCAATCTGAAAGAGAAAATAGCACATAAAATAACATAACTGCACATTAATTAAACATAAAACATGCATAACAAGCAAAAAAGACGTTGTAATGTAGGGGACGCTTCGTGATACAAGAGAAGGTAGTGTAGTGGTCCCAAGGTTGGGGCAACACACCTGGCTAATTACCCCTAAGGATCAGGCCGCGCCATATGCTTAATTACCCTTCAGGTCACGGCTTGCTAGGGGTGACCTGACTGGGGTCAACCAAATCCCCATTTGTCCAGCCTGAGAGTGGTAGGGCGAGTATTTTGAACTTGATAATTTTACTCACCCCAGTTTGAATGTCGTAGCATTGGATTTTTGATCTCGTATATTGAAAATAGACCCTAATTTACACATCTCGTATCATCGGATTCTCGTATACCGAATGCTCGTATAACGGGACCTCCCTGTATTATCCAAAGATCGGTCACTACGAGCTCTCAAGTTCTTTCCGGGATTGTAAAGCTGGCGTCTTATGTTCAGCTTGCATTGACAAGACTGTGGGTGACTACACACACGCACACATACACTCTTTATTTGTTCCTAACACTGAAAATGTAACCGACACAGTACCCTGTCTAGGACTTTTCTCACTCTTTTTCCTTTTTTCTTTTTTCCTTCAACATGTTATTGGGATGTGACTGATGTCTTACAAGCCTGATATTTATTCCTCCAGGATTTTAAAAGAACTGTCATTCAAACGGGCTCTGAGGTAATATTGGTTGGAGCCGAGAGAAAGAAGAGAGAAATCAGATTGCCGGGAAGGTATCGCGAAGTCAACATTTGGAAGAGCCACCCCAACGTGACCACGGATGAAGAGCACTACTTCCAGCCTCAAGACTTTTACTTGGAGCCAGGTAAGCCATCCGGTGTTAGAGCACTAATCTGTTCTTCCATCTGTTTAAGAAGAAAAAAAAATGAATTTGGTAAGAGTGTGAATGTGAGTGAGAGGAATGAGTGTAAAAATACTTCACAGAGGATTTGTACATTTTTCCATTTTGTGTAAAATTTAAGGTTAAAAAGGTTTAGGTTAAAAAGGTTAAAAAGTTAAATGTTATGAAAGGTTAACCCTTTCACGCACGGTGACGGGATCGCGTCAAAACGGGCCCGTCTGCAATCTGAGCTTTTGACGCGAATTGTGTCAAAAAACAGTTAAAAATTCGCCAAAAATAAAGTATTTATCAGAATTGCGTCAAAATTTTCTGCGTCGAAGATCCAACCTAGACCTATAAATAAACTAATTGTCAACTCTCGTGTGAGTGGATGTGAAATGATAAGGGTTTGTGTGTCAATTTCCACTCAGCAGGCAGCCTGTGCGCGCGGACTGGCGTCCCTTTAAAACGTGTCCCGAGCTGGCCATAATGGCCATATGAAAATTATAATGGTAGCATTGGAATCCTCATAAAAATCTGCTTTTATTGGCATATAAACCATAAAAAGTTGACTCAGGAAGTTTCGAGCTATTTAGTGGTGAACGTAAGTATTTCTTATTTCTCTTTACTCAATATTTTTTCGGATTCAGTAAATTCCGCTATTTATTTGCATTTCTTGTTATTTTTTTCTTTCATAAGGCAGAATAATCTCGCAAAACCAATGATATACTGTCGGACCCCGCCGAACACGACAGTTATGGTCCTGACCCCGTCGTGCACGGCAAAATTCGTGTTCGGCGAATAACAGGTTCAATAGGAAAATAGGGGTTACGTTCCCAGACCATCACTTTTTGGGGGGTCAAAAAAAAAATTCACATTTTTTTGATAAGTAAAAAATAGGTTACGTTCCCAGACCCTCATTTTGGAGGGTAAAAAATGTTTATTACTATTTTTGGGTGAATAAGATGAAGGAAACACTGTTAATTACAATTAAATATTTTTATTAATAATAAAAAATACCTTAAAACTAGAAAATGGTTTCATTAAATATAAAAAAAATAGAGGTAACAGGCTGCTTGGCTGGTGGTAAGCAGAGGCATGCTGTGTGTCTGGGTGGAGATCACTCACTGTCTGTATCATCTGGATCATCAAAGCACATAATGGATGGGAGGACAGATGACATTGATGGTAGTATTATCTGGTGTAGCAGGAGTAACAGCTGCCTGGCTGGTGTAGTAACAGGAGGTTAGCAGGTGTAGAAGCTTCTTGGCTGGTGTGCTGGCTGGATTCAAATTCGTTTATCGCGAGTAAAACTCGTGTTCGGCAAGTTCATGGGATATTTTTACCTATTCGTGTAGTGCGAGTTTCGTGCAGGGCAAACTCGTGTTCGGCGGGGTCCGACAGTATAATAATGCCAGGAAAAAAGAATACACGTTGGTGAAATTGATAACATAAAAAAATTATTCGCCGCACAGTCTGGCCATTTCGCGGGGCCCCTTAGGGAGCATAAGACGGATGTCGCAGTGGACGGAAAAACTTATTAAACTTTTCGTGCGTGAAAGGGTTAAGGTTTGGTCAATGTTAAAAAGGTTAAGGTTTAAAGTTTAAGCCTCTTGCTAATCAACCTCTTGACCCCAATAATTCTTGAAAAATTTGCAAATAAATTAACTGCTAAAAATGTAAGAAATTTCAGTGTTTAGTTATCATATATTCTTGTGTGAATCCAAGATAAGAGTTGCTACATCATGTTTACTCATTTTTTGATAAACCTATGAGAAATGTGTACAAACCATCTGTGATTTACCCCTGTTTGAGGATTTTGCAGATCGTGACAAAAAATGGAAATAAATAAATAGAATCATGAGCGGATAGTTATGGATGGGATGGGACATAATCAAGAGGACTATGTGCATGAAATGGTTAATAGGGAGCTTTAAAAGGTGGCTGGATAAATTCATGAATGAGGATGAAAGGTGGATGTAGGTAGTGTTAAGTAACAGCAACTACCACGTGTAGGTCTCGCGGCCTCTTGTAGCTTCCTTATTTTCTTATGTTAACTTGGTGCCTTCCTTGTGCCCTTGGGAGACCTCAAACCACTAAAGATAGAAGCAGATAAAAAGCCAGCTGTAAATATTTAGTTCATAGTATGCATGGTGGTCAACATTTGTGTAACTGAAATGTGTATTCTATCTGTATATTTGTTATACAGTAAAGCCTCTCATATTCGGACTAATTGGGCCAAGGAGTGGTCCGAGTAATGCAAGGATCTGAATAATGGCGGGATTATATATGGGGGGATATGAAAAAAAAAAAAAAAAAAAAAAAAATAATAGGTGTATATATTTTCGACCCCTTAAAAAAAAAAAAAAAAATCTGTGTATATACATATATATAGCTAAGAAATTTCGACCCCTAAAAAAAGAAGAAAAAAATTTGGTGTATATATAGCTAGGAAATTTCGACCCCTAAAAAAAAAAAAAAAAAAAAAAAAAAAAATAGAGGTCCGAATAATGTCAAAGTCCGAAGAATATCAAAGTCCGAATACGAGAGGTTTTACTGTATATTACTTATTCATTTTATTTGTTATTCTATCTATATTTCTATTATATCTATAATTTGTATTCCCTCTATTACAGACTATCCAGGCATCCCATTGTCCGAGGCATCAAAATACATCAAGAAATTTAGTTTGAACATTCCTTGGTATGACATCAAGGGCATCAGCGTGTGGTGCATGAATCACTCCTGCTACGACTGCCGATGCCTCACCGACGCAACATTTAATGATCCTATTAAGGTGGAGAATAAAGTGGAGTTAAAGGAAGAATCTGCAGAAGAGAAACCAGAGTCCATCCTTGAGTCCATCCTCCTCCCGGTGCCTTTAGAGGAGCCACCCAAACCCAAGTCTGCCTCGAGTGCCCTGGTTGACTTTGAGGATGCGCTGAAGTTGAAGAAAGATTTAGATCCGGTACCTCGGCCTGTTAAAGACGGGAATGTTGTTGACGTTGTTCTGCCCGATGCCACCTGCAGCATCATGAACATCATCGTTAATAATTCCGAGACCCGACGTAAATATACCTGGAAATTGAAAGAGTGGACGCACGAGTTGGAATTTTTTAGTGCTAGGACGGCGGGATACACTAAGAAAAAAATGACCGAGGAAACCAAGGACATCCTCCTGTCTGGCCAGGCTACACCCCAGCAGGTTGTGGAGTCAGTGGTGAGAACGCTCAGAAAAGACAAAGCAAGTGATGAAGTGAAGATGCCAGCTTTACCGTGTAGTAAAAACTTTGAACCGTTTATGGACGATTCCTTGACAACTTTGCAGAATGCCATCGGATTTCACCCCGACACTACCAAGAAACATACAAAAGCTGAAACCCCGTGCCCTTTGGTGGACTTAACCAATGGTGTTGAGGAGATCAGCGCCATACCCAAGCATCTTATCAAGTCCAAAAAGGGCCGTCCCTTTACCTTCACTAACAGTCCCGTAGGCAGAGGCCCAAAAGTAAACAGGAAAAGAAAAGTAAGTGATGGGTCTGTTGAAGCGCCTGCAAAGAGGGCACAGTTCACCAAGCCTGAGGAAGGAGCGAGTGTGGTCCCAGCAGGCAGCAGCGGCGGCCGCAAGTCTGGAAAAAGCCGCAAGTCGAGTGCAAAAGAGATGGCGGCTCTCTCTGAACAAGCTTTGAGCAAGAAGACATTATCCCTGCTCGAGATGATGGTGGCCGAGGAGCACAGAGGAGAGCTCGAGCTTGACCTGTCCAACAACGTGTCTGGAAATGCTCTGCTCGTTGCCGAGGCGCGATTCAGGAAACTCATCAATATGAACATTATTGGAGTCATCGGAATCAACAAAGCTGGACGGTGAGTTACTGCGTGTTCCTTGTTACTCAGCGATGAGGGAAAGCGAGTCAGTTATTGTTAGCAGATGATACAGCACTTGTTGCAGATAATTGGGAGTAGCTACAGAGTACAGATATTTCTCCATACTTTAACATCTGTGCTGTAATCCCATAGCCTTCTGCTGCCTTTCTGATCTTCATAGTTTCAATTGCTTTAATTTTTAGGAAAGAACTAGTTTTTAGATTTTGAAATAGATCTTCATCCTTCACAAAGTTTGGAATTCTGGTATCTATCTCTTATATAATTATGCAGGGCAGCAGGGTAGAACAAGAAGTGACGGATTCAAACTGGAAAAGCGTAGATTTAATAAAGAAATAGAGAGAAACTGGTTCACAAATAGGGTGATAAATGATTGGAATGGACTCGGTCATCAGGTAGTTAGTGCGGAGTCAATGGGGAGTTTTGAAAAGAGGCTAGACTATTTCATGGATGGGGATGAAAGGTGGATGTAGAGTTGTAGGTAGTATTAAATAACAGGAACTACCACGTGTAGGTCTCTTGTAGCTTCCTTATTACCTCCGCCAACGAAGTTGGAGGGGTTATGTTTTCACCCCGATCCGTCTGTCTGTCTGTCTGTTTGTTAGTGTACAGGATTTCTCGAAAAGTTACCAATAGATTTGGACCAAACTCAGTATACCAAGTCTATTTGGTATAAGGAAGAACTGATTTAATTTTGGATGAAATCTATTGACAACTGTTGCCATGGCAACCAATAGATGAAATATTCGGCTGGAGGTATGCGCTCATACTGAGTGCATTATATATATATATATATATATATATATATATATATATATATATATATATATATATATATATATATATATATATATATATATATATATATATATATATATATATATATATATATATATATATATATAATCACAACTGTTGCCATGGCAACCAATTGATGAAATATTCGGGCGGAGGTATGCGCTCTACTGAGTGGCCCCCCCCCCCCCCCCCCATTTTTCTTATGTTTCTTATGTTAACTTGGTGCTTTCCTTTTGCCCATGTTAGATCTCCAACCACCAAAGATATAAGCTGATAAAAAGCCAGCGGTAGATATTGAGTTCATAGTATACATGGTGGTCAACATTTGTGTAACTGAAATGTGTATTCTATCTTATGTTTCTTATGTTTCTTATGTTGTTATGTTGTTATGCACGTTGTCTCTGTAGCTGCATCATTGGCACGGTGGACTCTGATGAAGCGCTGCAGGTGATGCATCAGATCCAGAACATGATCCGCAACAACACCCTGGACGTGGGACCCAACATGAGGGAGATATTCTTCCCGCCACCCTATGTGGGGATCAGACCAAGGCAAGTCACAATCTTTATATGGCAGGTGGATGGCATTACAGGTACCGTATTATTTAGGCAAATTCCAGAAACTGTATGTGATCAATTTTGTTTCGTTGTGATAAAATAAGTAGTTTTTTGTGTTTTTGGTTTTTGAGTTTTCTATTTTCATTTAGTAGATGGAACAGCATATCATTTTGACACAATTTTTCGTAGTTGTGGAAGATTTTCAGTGTCTTTATCAAAAGTTTCATTTGTTGTTTATGTGATTTATGTATGTTGTTGCAGATATGTAATGATCAGGTGTGACTCTCATCGTAAGTGGGAGATTGTTGGAGTGGTGCAGAAGAAGGGGCCGATACGAGCCCCAAGCAAAGGCTCTGAACACAAGGCTAAAGCATCCTCCAAGTCACAAGTGCCTCAGATCATTGACTTGGAAGAGGAAGAAGATAGACAGAAACAGTTGTCAGAGTTAAAGGACATTAAGGTGGAAGAGCATATTGATCTGATTAAGCAGGAAGAGCAATATGATGTGATTGAACCGCACTCACCCGGAGACAGTGGAGCGTGGGAAGGCTCTCTGCCTCTGATTGCCAGTGTTCACAGCGCTTCGGACTCTAACATGGCAGAGCTGATAGGGTTCCCGGACCTCTCCCAGGAAGGGTCGGAAGAGCCTCAAGTCACACAAATACCACTAGCCAGCACATCTTTCGAGCCTTCAGTAATCAAAAAGACAATGCCTGAATTGGTTCGTTTGGACTCGTCTTCTTCAGTTGACGTGGCTTCCCACACAGAGGAGCAGGCAGAGAGTTTGTCAGTAGACGCTCAACCAACTGAAACTGAAAATATGTCTCAGCAGAAAATATACTTTGTTCCCACAGCTATCAATGTGTCTTCTGGATCCACAAAACCAGCTCCTGCTACCTCTACAGATGCTCCTATAAAGTCAATAACATTAAATGTGGCAAGTAACAGGGTGTTTGGGAAATATTCAGAAAGGCCTCCAGTATCACCAAAACCATTCACTTTTGGTAAAGTCAGTTACGTCATGCCAAAATTACCAGGGTCAGGAAATAGTGATACTAGCACTGTTTCACTCAAACAGATAGACAATAAAGACCCAGTGGATTTGACTGAGGAAAGGTGTGACACAGACAGCACCCAGGCCTCCTTAACGCCAGCCTCCCCGTCGTCAAAGATGTTGTACATTCCTGTGACCAGTGCTGGCGGAGTCTCAAAAGTTCTGCTTGTTCCCAGCGTGTCTGGTGGGCCGTCATCACGCATGATGCTGCTACCCTCCCTGCCCGGCACCAGCGCCACGGAGAGTGCCACCACAACCACCACCACCACCTTAACCACCTTAACCACCTTAACCACCGCCTCCACCAGCACCACCACCACCCCCATCAGTGCCACCGCTGCTACCATCACAACCGGCAAAATGAAGATGGTTCTGGTGCCTTCCCCTCTAGATAGCAACAAAATGCTTCTTATCCCGGCTCCCACAGATAGCAATGATGGGGCTACTGCCAGCTCGGCTTCAGGAAATCCCCCAGCTGACAAGGAAAGGAAGAAAATGTTGGTATTACCACCATCTATCATCAACAATTTCATGGCAAGAACCTCTTCATCAGAGCCAGCGTCCACTCAGCCACATCAGCAGACTTGTAAAGGGATGCTTCTTGTGCCCTTACCCAATACAGGAGATCCTCCAAACACAGCCTTGCCGAATGAGACGGAGAAGGATAATGAAGTTCAGCCAGAAGATAGTCACTCACAAGACGGCTCTGATATTGTTGTCATAGGCACAGCAAGTGGTAGCTCCGCCATCACCTCTTCTGAATCTTGTGCAGAGCGAGATGAAATTCCACCTTCCCTCGTATCCTCGGCTCCCATCGCCTCAACCAGTGGAGTGGCCGAAACAAATGTCGTCTCTTCCTTGACTACTATCTCAAGTACAATGCAGGAGAAAACGTCATTACCAGAGGTCGAAAAGGAGTTAAATTCAGCAATAGAGTCACCAGTTGAAGAAAACCAGCCCGACACAATATTTGATAAAACTCATGAGGAAATGCTGTCAGGTACAAAATCTGCTGAATGTGTTGTGTTGGAATCTGCAGAAGAGGAAGGATCTGCAAGTAAAAAAGAGAGCCAGAAAGTGTCGACAAAAGTGATAGTACGTAGTCAGAAATCAAACATCATACAAGACCTACCGGAAATACAGGACCCGAGGAAACAAGTGCTGATCAAAAAGGGAGGATTTCACTGGAGTGCTGTGGATCTTTCTCTCAATTTCAAAAGTGTCAAATTAGAATGGCTCCTCGGAACCATCAGGAAGAGTGTCTTAATGAACATATACCAGATGTCCAAGAAGACTCACTCCCCCGTCACCCTGAGCGTCAAGAATGGCCCGTCCACCTCCATGCTTTACGGGTTTGCCAGAGCCTGTAAGAGCACCACCTTACCCATCCTCATCCTGGGCTCAGTGGTGTCTGCTGTCCTTAGTTCAAACTCAGTACCTTATTGCTTGCTGTTCCAAATCAATTCCATCAAGTACTTCATCAGGGAGAGTACCGGCGAGCTGTCTTCATACACCTACGCTAGTGAAACCCATCTTGTCAAACTAGCCTCAAAGAAAAGAGGGAATGCAGGAGAGATGTTGGGAATTGGTGAGAGGATTGAAATATACAAGATGAGAGATGTTATATTCCTGACACATTCTCAGAAGGCTGCTGTAGAGGCAGACAAGATCCTTGGTACGGGTTATACTAAACACGCACCACAGGCTAAAACAGACTGCAGCTGCAAAGATGCCGGCTACGTCAGGTGTGTGGGATATTGTGCGTCTACGTCATCTGCGTCATCTTCTAAACGAGGACTAACGGAAGGCACACCAGCAGGTTACCCTAGTGAAGACGGCAGCCCTAGAACATCACTTGATAACGACTCCTTGCCTGGTGCGCTAGGGTTCCAAGACATTGCAGCAGCCAGTATGCACACTCAAGAAAGAGATAAAGCTCAAGGGAACTCAAAACTCCCTACTACGTCAAAGAAATGCCACTCGGGGCTGCCTCGTATATTAACCAAGTCGTCCAGGGATAAGTTGAGCATGAGAAAGGCCATGCAAAGGAAGAATTCGAAAGCTGAATTAGCAAGTGCATTACCTGATCATCATTCAAGTGTAGCAAAACAATCCATTCCACTTAGATTGGACAAAATTAAAACCGAGGAAGAAAGCAACACCACGTATTACAGTGCAACGCTTCATCCGTCAAATTTAGTCAGCTCTGAGGGAAGTGTTGTGCCCAAGATAGAGTGTGAGTCGGGAGAAGAAGAGGAAGGGGATGAGGTGGATGTGATGGGGGACGAGGCAGCTTCCCAAGACATCCTTACCGACCTGAGGCAACAGCTGGAAGTCGAGAAAACTGAAGGTAAATGAACTGCACTTTTTTGTCTCATTTAAATCTTCACATAAATAGTTACTCATATTAACCCCTTGAGACCCAGAACGTAATTTCCATTGTAATTTGGGTACCATTAGACAATTTTTTGTGACTATAAGCATTATTTTATAGATATGACCTGTTTAGTATCCTTGTCCACTAACTAATTTGGTTTATTCAGTTAGTTTTCGTAATTTTATGGCTCGACAACAGACAATTTTTTATAGCCAAGGAAAGATCTGGGCGTGAAGGGGATAACAGCTTGATCTGACTGTAAGGAAAGTGAGTTTTTATTTGGAATGAATTTTTTTTATGTAATGTGCTTTAGAAACTAAGAATATAAAGTGTATAGTGGTAGAATGAAAGAAGTGCAGGACAAGACCAGAGATATTTTGGGCTTGCAGAAAGGGAAAGGAAGAACAGACATGAAATAGTCAGCATGTTGTATAATAGAGGGAAAAAAAAAAAAAAAAAAAAAAAATGACTTAAAAAGAAAAACTTAAAAGACTTCAAGAAATGATTGTGTAGGAAGGTAGAATGGCACAGTATTTGATGTAGGCAAGAAAAGTTGGATTCCTTGGTGGATTGATGAAGTTGTTCGGAACCATAGATTTATATTGGTCAGTCTGAAAAGCCAGTTGCAGTAATTTATGTGAGTGCTGTTGTGATGGCTGTATTATTGTATTGTAACCCCTTCACGCCCAGATCTTTCCTTGGCTATATAAAATCGTCTGTTAGCCATGAAATTACGAAAAATAGCTTAATATACCAAATTTACTAGTGGACAAGGATACTAAACAGGTCATAGCTATAAAATATTGCTTATAGTCACTAAAAATTGTCTTATGGTAGGCAATTTACAATGGAAATTACGTTCTGGGTCTCAAGGGTTTAATGAATGCTAATTTTTGTAGATATTGGCCCTGCGTTATCTGTAATGCATTTCACTCTATTACAGTCCATAAGATAGTGAGTGCGTACACCTCTAGAGACAACAAGAAGAAGGGGAACACGGCTCAGGGCGTACCACCAGCCAAGAGACTCAAGACAGGTGAGTTCTCATGGCCTATGTTATGACGGACTATAGTCTATTTTTTTTAATGAGGCGAAAATCCCATTCTATCCTAAGGTCTCATGCTTAAAATTATGCCTATGTTTACCTGATAATAGGGTTAACTATGATAAAATACAGCTGAAATTTAAAAGAACCGTACTATTCCCTTCTCCTGGCATCAAATATCAGTCAGTAAGCAGCATGGGGTCAGGATTTTTCACCTCGTTAAAAAAAGCAGTATAGTTGGTATACTTGGCAGCCTCTCCTCAAGGACCTTTGTGTCATGGCACCACTTATCACTCATTATCAGGCCTTAGGCTGTGGAGGTATCTACATAAGTAATCCATAATAATTACCAATAAGTTGATTTCACTTATGAAAGATGAAAGATGAGAAAGCAAAATGAGAGCTAGAAGCCAAGGTTTGTGGGGTGCAGCAGTGCCATGACCCAGGCTGAACTTGAAGGGTTGGCATTGTGAATAAATTTGTGTTCAGCTAACACTGCAGTAAAGGGAAATTAAACTAGTGAACCAGGGCCTGCAGATTTGTAGCTCGGCGTGCTGCCACTACACCACGGAGGCGACACTGCTACTCTAGGAAGGCAGGAATTTTTTTAAATCTGTGGTGTATGGGCCTTAGGGTGGGTTTGAGTCCTGTTTACTGGATAAAAAGTGCATCTTTTACCCTCAATAATACAATACTTCCCGCACAGCTTCACGCTCTGCCTTGTCCTCCTGAAAATAGTGAGTGACGAGTGGCTGTTGACTGGCTTGTATGTGTATTTTTGAGCAGCACTTTGCATCCATGAGCCTTGTTAGGTGTTGAGAGGAGTAAAGGCCTCCCGGCGAGTGTCTGTCAGTTCAGTCTGGTCTTGGAGTGCTCAATGGTAGTTTGTTACTGAGGTACTCATGGCAAAGTAACTCCTCTCTTTTCTCTCTCACCATACCCTTAAGTTCTATGATTTCATTCACAAAGCACTTGAATACATCACATTGCAATAGACTTTTGTCTTAAGCACAATGAAATAAAACTGTTTTATTATGAACAGTTTGCATTAGTAGGTTAGTGATTCATGAAAACATATTTCTTGTCAATATTGTGGCAGAAATGGATTTATTTGAACAGACATATAGTAGACTAGGAGTAAATGAAGTGTGTATTCTTGACTTAATGAGTTGTATTCCCGCCGCCTCTCCTCAGGTTTGCCCGGATCCGATGCGGGGCCTTCCGTCCCTCACTCCAGGAGGGGCTCCGGCGCGGGGAAGGTGAGTACCCACGACCAACCTTTGCACTCCAATACCAAACAGTTTAGGCTCCAGGTTATATGATATGATATTTTTTTTTTTTTTTTTTTTTTTTTTTTATTTTTTATTCAAAGGTAAAATTATGATTGCTTTAGTTTAGCATACAGTAAAACCTTGATCAAGTGCTATTGGATAAGTTGTTGTTTGGGATGAGTTGATATGGCGATGCTCTTGGAGTGTTTAGATTGTAACCTGCAAGTCAGATTAGGTAGTCTGATTTATAGAAAATAATTTGAGGTGCATTTAAATGTTTATTACCTTTTTTTTCTTACATAAGGTCTTTATATTTATGTACTACACACAGTATACCCGTGTTGAATCGGGATAAAAGGGCAGGAAGGTTGTCGGGGCGGAAGTAAACAAATCTGAATTTACCGACGGAAATGAGTTGAAATGAGTCGTAAGAAATACCTGTGACATGAACCGAGTGGACGGTGAAAATAATGACCATGACCTCACATAGGACTTAAATGTTTGAAGGACAGACATGGGAGTGACTTGGACGACTTAGTGTAGTAGCACAGGAAATTGAATCACAGAGGTGTTGATGACCTAGATAAGGTTATTCTTTTTTTTAGTTGAATAAAGTCATTGTGTCTATGGCATCTTCAATTCTTCCCAGGTTAAGAGGTTTGATCCTTTCAAGGTTGGGGAGACGTCAGGCAAGGAGGAACCCCAGGACTACAAGGACTCTGCCTCCAGGTTTCCATCTCACTTGTCTCACCTCCGGCCATCTGCGTCTGGAGGCCAATCTCCTAATCTGCTGGAGGAAACTGATCCTGACTCCTACATTCTCTCCAAGGAAAAGATATATAAGATCAATGCTAAGCAGGCGCTGTTGTCGCGGATACAGCTGCACAAGGTTAGCGAGGACATGAGTGATTTAGAAAGTCACCTCAACAGTTACTTAGTTGTTCCCTATTTCACCCTGCCCTTACCCAGCAATGAGCTTCCCCAGCCTGCCTTGCTGCTGGGAGCCTTTGACCTCCTAGATGAGCTTGAGGAACTAAAACTAAATACTTTGAGATAAATTCCTATTGTTTGAAAAGAAAGAAAAGAAACTAGAAACAGTTTTCTTTAAGGTGACATTATATCCCATTATGGATTGATTGCTCAGAATGTTGTTGTTCTTTCGTAGGAGAAATTGCTATTAGAAGGAGAGTGCCAAAACGACGAGCGAAACTCAGAACTCCACAACAAGTTAGAGAGGATGAGAAGACGCGTGATGCGGCACCTGTTTACGCACCTCCAGCGGGTTATTGTTAAAGTACCGAGGAATGCCTTGATAACGCCAAACGGGTCCCATGCTAAGAAAGCCGTTCTGTGTGCAGTAAGTGCGTTTATGGAGTGCATGTTGCTTGATGGTGTCTTGATGGCTGTCTCTTCTTTTACCTCTTTGATTTCTTGTTCTTTTTGATGGGTGTCCGGTGCTGTGCCTTGGAAGATGAAGCCTTGCAGGGTCATGATCTGTGTGGTGGCATGTGCATCTAAACCAAAAATGTTTTCTTCATTTCTGTAATGTCTTTGAAATACCTGTGGGAAAATGATTGAACATTTTGTGAGTTGCAGTAATATTATTCACCTCCTTACCACAATGATATGTGTACTGTATGATCCACTTTATTGATATATAGGGTGTACTGAGTAGATTCAACATGTTTAATTGTGCACACTACCTTTCCCTGCCTTCCTGTCAACTTTCTATGCCCATCTAGTTATACTTTAGAAACACAGTCTAGCCAAAGAATCCTAGTCTTTTTATTAAGTCCCACCAAAGAACCCCAGTCTTTTTAAGAGAGATTTCACTTACTAGAAACACTTAGTCCCACCAAAGAACCCCAGTCTTTTTAAGAGAGATTTCACTTACTAGAAACACTTAGTCCCACCAAAGAATCCCAGTCTTTTTAACCCCTTCACTGCGGATATCAAATTCATAGGCCTACCCCCCTGTGCGGCAGGTTTAATTAAAATATAAAATAATTACTGATCATATTTTAAAGTGCCTAAATGAATAGGATGCTCATTCCATACCAGAAAATCTATGTTTGGTCTTGGTGGAGGCTACCAGCTAAGTGAAGAGTTACGTCAAAGTGCAGCAATAGGGCCGTGACCGTGCTGCCAGACGCACAATGAAACTACTTACTACTCAACATAATACAGCTTATTTTGGCACAAAAATGCTTCATTCATGCATTCATTCATTCATTCATACTTCTGTTTTATATCCATCAAGAATATATTGAATATCTTGACTATTTAGCCTCGCCATTGAAGTAGAGGGCGCGGCAGCGTCGACACGTCGTACTGTACCGCTTGACCTTATTAGTCACACTAACTCACGCAAGCAGAAAAAAGAGGTTCTATTATATCGCAACACTTGACACTGTTGCCATACAAGCCTATCACAACGAATATTTACCCATAATATCATTGAGCGCGCAGTTTAAATACAGAAACCATATATGTACAAGCCGCAGTGAACCCTTAAATAGCTGAGAGACCGTATTTGTACCAGCCGCAGTGAAGGGGTTAAGGGAGATTTCACTTACTAGAAACACTGAGTCCCACCAAAGAACCCCCGTCATTTTAAGAGAGATTTCACTTACTAGAAACACTGAGTCCCACCAAAGAACCCCTGTCATTTTAAGAGAGATTTCACTTACTAGAAACACTGAGTCCCACCAAAGAACCCCCGTCATTTTAAGAGAGATTTCACTTACTAGAAACACCTAGTCCCACCAAAGAATCCCCGTCATTTTAAGAGAGATTTCACAACATGTCTACAAAGAATCCACGTTTTGAGGATTTCAGCTACTCAATAACATGATCCGAGCGTAAACATTGCCCGACCATTTAGGAATTTCACGTAATTAATGTATCTCAAAAAATGGTAGTGAAAAATTTTAGTATATGAAGCTCGAGGTTTAATTTGGTCACCACGTTGATATAGGTCAGCTAAAGGTGATCCTTCAAATAGAGCCCAGTGTACTGTTTAGTATTAAAGAATTTAGTTTTTTATGTGGTTTTGTGCTTTCATGCCTGCAGTTACTGATTTAGACCCATTTACTTTCAGTATAAAACATTTTTATATTAATTTGTGCATGTGCATATTTGCAACTTATATTATCCCTTAGATAGTATTTTAAACACCAATGTTTAAGATTTTGACAATAATAACAGTATTTCACAATTTGTAGCAACTTTTAATACATGGTCATAATTATCATATTGCTAATCAATATTAAGCCAGTGATGTGATAGATGGTTTGTTGACTTAATAATCTACGCTTGCAGCTACCAGCTTAACTCTTTAATCACTGTAACATTAACTCATTTGCTAAGCATTGCTGTTATGTCGTTTTTCTATACTATCCTTATATGCGGTTTCAGGCCGCGATTGAAGACTCGCAGGCTTGCAACTGGTGTTTTTTTTACATTTCTTATACATGTTTTGACGATCACCCAATTTTCCTATGTGATAATAAGGGCTATCAGCAAATTGCTACCTAAGTAGGTTCTGCTGAATGACTTTTTCAAACATCGTGATGGAGAGAAATAAAACCATTACTTATAGCGTCAGTTTTAAACATTTTGGATAGAATTCCCAAAAGAACCCCATATTCTAATACAACAAAGTAAAGACCTCTGACAAAGATATCTTCAATGTTACTGTTGAACACAGATCGCATGTTAGATATTTTTTTTGAACATTCATCTTCAATAACCGTATTTTCAGTCACGATTCTGACTGCAGCCTCCCACCAAACATGATTTTAGCAACTCGTTATTCACTAAACAGTAGACGTTTTATATACGTTCTTCATGGGCACTATCTCCTATATGTCCACTTTTAATTGAAGATTACATCTAGCTTATAGTGCATTAGTTTTATGCCCTTACTGGTAGAAACGTCTGGAACTTATTATCTCTGTATCTATGTTGACGTTTTCATGGATAAAAATGTTATTATGACAAAGTTCAGTTTATGGTTACTAAAAAACGTCCGGAACTCTAATTAATTGCAGTCTTATTCATATTCTTTCTCTAATGTTTTTTGGGCCAACTTGTGCACTCAAGGGCCTTATGATTACCCAATTTATAGTTTGCGCTACATGGAGTTAACCGTTGTGAGGAGACCATCAAAACTAAATCAATAACATAAGTCACAGCATTAGTGATTTGTATACAAGGGCATGATATTGCCAGCGCTTTGCATATCACATGCATACTATATTCGTCATTGCTACCACGTGAGTTGATCATGTACTTTTGTGTCTTGCTAGTATCAGCTCACCAGCTTGTAGCTTGCATAGGGTTATTTATGCTAGTATTCGGCAGTCAAGATAAGTGAAATTGAATGAAAGAAAAATTGAGGCTAACCTAAGTAGGTCTCGGTGGCTGAATAAAGAACCACATTTTTTAAACAGTCGATGATGCATGAGAAAATAAAGACAATTTACTTATAGTCTGTCTCAGGGTGGTTTATAAACTTTCATTGGATAAAGGAACTTCCACAACACAGGAACACACACACACATATCTCAAAACACCAACAAAAGTAAAGGACTGCTGGTACAAAGATAAATCCCTCCAATGTGTAGCTGATGATGAACTTGTGAAAGATGGGCCATCGTAGATATTTTGTTTTTGATCACATATCATTACTGTCAATAACACTATAGTCGCAAGTGCACTAATGTCGCCAGGCACCATATACAATGAATTTTAGCATCACTACAGATTTATATGTGCCACTAAAGAGGTATGTACAGTAGTTTATATTATGTACGTGTCTTCAGGGGCACATATAAGTCTGTAGTGATGCTAAAATTTGTAATATTCGCCTATGAAATTCGCCTGGCGACATTAGTGCAGTGGCGACTATAGTGTTATTGAGGGTAGTGATGTAGAACTATCAGCACCCCGGTACTTATTTATCATCTCTATACAATAGCCTCGCATGCTGGATGAGGAAGGGTTTTTGTATGGGAATAATAAATGGTGTATTATACTTTCCAATGTATCCCTATATTTCATGGCTTACCTAAAAAATGATATATGGGAATCTCCTCAGCATCCTAGTAGTTAGAGTGACTCAACTACATCATGATCTGTTCATCCTAATGTTTATGTTTAACCCTAACGTCTGTGTCACCTGCAGGGCCACAAAGCCACCATGATACTGAAGAATGAGGAACTGCGGCTCACGATGGAGGAGGAAAGGGTTCGGAGTGAGAGGAGCACCCTTATCAAACACCTGGCATCAATTATTGGAGGTAAGTGTTTGTGTACAGCCATGATTGGTGTGATTGTGTGTGGTGCATGGGTGTGATTGTTGCCTCAGCGCTCTTGCCATATCATCATCATCAGTCTTATGCTCGTATTCATAGTCACATACCATCATTGTACGTGGTCATTGTTCACTTTTTGTCTTGCCCTGATTAAATCAATAGGTCATGCCAGCTCTGTTGTGATTGCAATAGGAGTACTGTATGATTACTCTAGTACTTTCCATGGCAGCTACAAGATCAAGTGAATAATTTTGACTGAGTAGAAATGGAACAAGATCATAGCAATTACCACGAGCAATCATGGTATGTGACTACGAATACGAACATATGGTCCACTGCAGGACGAAAGCCTCCTCCAACTTTCTCCACTCATCTATCAGCTGCCTGTCTATTCCAAGTTACTCCAGCAAAACTTTCTATTTCATCCATCTAGGTCTCTGTCTGCCCTGCCCTGCCCTTTCTGTCTCTTGCCATATATATATCTTGAATCCTGCAGCTCTGAATTTTTTTTCTTTCTAATGCTGACTTTGTAATGTCTCATAAAGTCAACCGTTCTTTCTTGTTCATATTTTCCATGTATATGTGATGAGCAGATGGTAATAGAAGAAAGGAACAGTTTATAATAGAGATGAATTACCCAGAGAAATAGGTGGAATATAATCTCTCTCTCTCTCTCTGTGTTGGAAGCAAGATGTATGGTTTTGTAATGATTACCTAATTGCTAAGTATGGTTTTGTAATGATTACCTAATTGCTAAGTATGGTTTTGTAATGATTACCTAATTGCTGAAATGAAATACTACAATGCATTTACAGTAATAGGTTCAGGTGTGGTTGGTTCATCATTCACTCTAATTGAAAGGTACATCCACGGGACAGGAACTACCACGTGTAGGTCTCGCGGCCTCTTGTAGCCTCTTTATTTTCTTATGTTCTTCTTCTACATTGTTCACAGACAGCACTGAAGAGATCAAAGTGAAGTGGAGAAACTGGGTGAGGGACCACATGCAGAACCCCACGGCGAGACAAGTGAGTGTTGCTTCTTCTTCTTTCTGTTGCTTCTTCTAACTTCAGTTTTCCCCATATCTTATGAGGTTAGACAGCCGATGATACACTTCCAAATATCTCTATCTGTTGCCTCAACCTCTTCAATGTCCAATGCTGCCAGATCCTCTTCAACACACTGCCTCCTCACTGTTGCTTGTACTTATTTATGTCTCTTATGTCTATTTATTTATGTCTCTTATGTCTATTTATTTATGTCTCTTATGTCTATTTATTTATGTCTCTTATGTCTATTTATTTATGTCTCTTATGTCTATTTATTTATGTCTCTTATGTCTATTTATTTATGTCTCTTATGTCTATTTATTTTTGTCTCTTATGTCTATTTATTTATGTCTCTTATGTCTATTTATTTATGTCTCTTATGTCTATTTATTTATGTCTCTTATGTCTATTTATTTATGTCTCTTATGTCTATTTATTTATGTCTCTTATGTCTATTTATTTATGTCTCTTATGTCTATTTATTTATGTCTCTTATGTCTATTTATTTATGTCTCTTATGTCTATTTATTTATGTCTCTTATGTCTATTTATTTATGTCTCTTATGTCTATTTATTTATGTCTCTTATGTCTATTTATTTATGTCTCTTATGTCTATTTATTTATGTCTCTTATGTCTATTTATTTATGTCTCTTATGTCTATTTATTTATGTCTCTTATGTCTATTTATTTATGTCTCTTATGTCTATTTATTTATGTCTCTTATGTCTATTTATTTATGTCTCTTATGTCTATTTATTTTTGTCTATTGTCTTTATTCATTCTGGTATGTATAATGTATATGTATAAGTGAATCCTTTACTTTGAACTCTGAGTGTCATATCAATATCTGTTTCATTGAATGTTGTGTGGGTTGCATAAGTCTTTGTACTTCCTAAATTTACTTGGTCCCAGTATTTACATGTACTTGTATGGATGGCAGTCATGGCACACACAAGCGGGCAGTTGTGTGTGCCAAAATTACAAGTACTGTGCCTTTTATTTGTATAGCTTAGGGTCGGAGGTGATCCACATTCAGAATTTTGTCATTTTGGAAACAAGGATGATAGTAGTTGATGTTTTAGGTTTGAGGAAACGGCTCCATTGAAGAACACTGACTAATTTGTTATTTTTATTTCCAGACTTTTGAAAGTTCATGGCAGCCATTCCGTCTTGAGGAAGATATTTTGGTGAATGCGCTTCAGGTAAGTCCAATCTTATTCAAAGGCAACAAATACAGCAAATTCTGTTAAACATTTTTCTTATTATTATTATTACTATTATCATCATCATCATCATCATCATCATCATCATCATCATCATCATCATCATCATACAGCAAATTACCTCAAACATTTATCTTCTTATTATCATCATCATCATACAACTAATTATCTCAAACATTCTTCTTCTCCTTTTTATCATCTCATCATCATCATCATCATTATCATTAGTAGTAGTGGGATTGGTCATAATAGTAGTAGTAGTATCATGGTGTTAGGTCTGGATGTGGCGGCAAGCCTTCCGCCCCTACACTGGTCTAGGCCATTAGGGGATACAGGCAGCCGGAGGGGTTAAGGAGATCCCCACCTGAAAATTGAAAGAAGAAAAAAACATAGTAGGTATACCGTAGGTATTCACGCAATCAAAGATTACTATTGTCCCCTCAATCATTGCTTCATCCTTTTGGAAAGTCATTGGTACTACTTACAGCTATTTGTCATAAGTGTTTTGCTTGTTAAAGAGGAACAAAATGAATGGTGGTGGATTCATCAACTTGAGATGATCGATGAACACCCTAATTATATATTTAGAAAATAACTGTCTGTACTTGACTCGACAAAGTATAAATTAAAGATACAATTTTACATGTAATACAAACTATGACAAGGGAGATTCGCTACACAATATAGTTTACTGTAAGTTTATAAGAACATAAGAAAATAAGGAAGCTACAAGGTGCCTTTTATGTCATTTATTCATTTTAATTGGGGAGGCGGTAGCAGAGTGGTTAGCGTCTCCGACTGGCATTCTTGGTGACCCCAGTTCGATCCCAAGTGAGAACCATAAATCCACTTAAAATCTTTCTGCACCGTCGAGTGGCCGAAGAACACCCACATGCTGCCCATTAACTCTAGCTTCGATTGCAAATGCATCGGAGGACACAGCGGGGCGGGGGCATGAACCTCTAATTACAGACGTCACTATAAAAATCCTGCCTGTGCCACACATGGGTGAGGGCCAACCATCACAGCCCTCAAGTGAACCTCCAGGACCTAATATCCGAGCCCTGGAGGTCACTGCCTACACGTGCTATAGGCATAAATGAAAAAATTTATTGGAACAAAAATACAGCATGATGTTCTTCTACATTTCAGGGTAATACTTTTGACATGGATTTCGACGAGGGAAGTCCCCTGCCCGAAGGAAGCCCCGTGGCGGGTCCCTCCTCTTCCCCCCTGCACCTCATACACCCAATCCCCGTACAGAGACCAACGCAAAAACGTGTGTTTGTAAAAAGGAAACTCTCCAAGAAAGGCAAGAAACTTGGTCGTCCTGCCAAGGTAGCAGTGAATACCGGCCAGAGAGATCCCAGAGACAGAACATCCAGTGCCGAGACAGTCCCAGTGCCCACCAGTATTCTCCTCATGGCGGGAACCAGCTCGCGCGGAAGAAAAATTGTCCGCAAAGAAGACATCAACTTTATAACATAAAATAGGAATGTTGGATTGATTTTGTATCATACAGTTCCTCACCACTGTAATGAATATAAATGAGAAGCTTCATACACTAGTTTAGAAGACAATTTACCAATAGTGTTAAATTATGCACAGGTTTTATAAATGTGTTCTTGGGTTAAAATGACCTCAACATCAATATCTCTATTTAATATCATAATTATATGTAATCTCTATTTCTATCATAATTTAATTACCACTGATATACAAATGCCCTACAATTGACTGTTTCCCTCAAATACAGAGGGAAACTCAACATAATTTATCCCCATATTGCTACAAATGTTATATCCTTACTGCAATAACACTATAGTCGCCACTGTACTCGCCAGGCGCCATATATTACATATTTCAGCATCAGTACAAACTTGTATGTGCCACTAAAGAGGCATGTACAGTAGTTTATATTATGTACATGTCTTCAGTGGCACTTACAAGTCTGTAGTGATGCTAATATTCGCCTGTAAAATTTGCCTGGCGACAATAGTGCAGTGGCGACTAGTGTTATTGACGGTAGATTTATCATTGAAGTTAATTTTCTACTTTAATTAGAATAGTTCTCACTCTTGACCATATCTTAAGTGACATTTACTGTGAAATATGTTTGTAGACCATTGTGTTATAGCCTTCGATTGTTGGCAGGTTAGTGGAGATGCCTGCACAACTCCTTATGGTGAGTCCAGACACTAGTTTCTAAGACCCCGTTTTCATTAGTTTATATTTATGATTGTCTTCCAAGTGTACTTGAAAGTTTTTATTATATAGAAAGACAAATGACGTACTGTATGTTATGACACTTAAAAATTCCTTTTCCCCCATTTTGTTTACGGCAATATTGAGATAGTGATACCCATGGGCCTACTTATAAGAACATAAGGAAGCTACAAGAGGCCGTGAGACCTACACGTGGTAGTTCCTGTATGTGTTATGACATTGAGAAAATCATGTTTGTTGTGTTGTAGCTTCAGTGCTGCAGGTGTGAATAAGAGCATTGCTGTACAGTGAATCAGTACCAAAGACTTTTATATGAACAAAGCTCTGTATGTACATATTAGCAACTAATGTAGACATGGGGAAATGATGCCATAATTGTGTGATATATTATAATTAATAACAGACGTGTGGAGAAATGATTAGCCCCGTACGTAAGAACATAAGAAAATAAGAAATCTACAAGAGGCGTGAGACCTACACGTGGTAGTTCCGTAGTTGTAACTTATCATAGATATGTGTGTTCCATATACCTCGTGAGAGACAGAAATGTTTGGTGCTTTGGTGTCCCCAAGACTCATCTCATTCAAAGCCTGAACTCTTAGTTGGCCTGGCAGGAGGGTCAGGGATAAGGTGATGTGGTGCAGAACTATGAAGAAAACACACAAGGTCTGCTGGTGGAGATGATACGTATGACATTTTAACATTATTATAATTTGACTATTTCAACTGTTTCAAACTTGGGGTTCTCTCATCTTTTGTGGAAGTATTGAATATCAGGCTGACATTTAAGCTAAGATGTACATATATTATAAATTCATATTGAATCGACCATTGTTAGCCCGTTTGTTTAGAATGTTCTTGTAACAGAAAGCTGTTCTCATTTTATTTTGTAATATAATTTGTATATTTTCCAACGTGTTCTCTTCCTCCCCATTATTTTTCCTATATGATTGATTGATTATCAAGTCAGTTCTTGGCAATTGCTGTACAAAACACAGTATTTACATTTTGGCCTCCCATGGGAATCCCTCCAAAGTATAACCATCTATGCCTTTCCACCCACACTGTAATCTTACCATGCCATGGACATAATATGGACATTCATAGTATAAATTTGGGTCCGTGTCAAAACGCATCAGGCTTGGTCATGTGACTGCACCTCACCAAGCAACACAGTTATAAGGGACCTGTCTGATAAAGTCCTGCTTTTCATACCTTTCCTTAGGGCTTTATTCCAGGTCTCCTTGGGTCTACCTAGGGTCATTCTGTCTTTTCCTCCAATATACTATCCATACATCACCCTGTCAATCTTCTGCATACTCTATAGGAGGCTATATTCTGCCTGTCCTCATCATGACACTAATCTTATTGGCCTCAATCCCTCATTTGTTAAACAACCTAAGTAGCAAGGTACATCCGTATCACGATGTCCTTTTCACCAAACTCGTCTCTTAAAATCATCTTATTACTGCTAAAGTTTTTCTTCCATCCTTTTTACATTTGTACATTCCATTAATGTAAATGGAAAACAGTCTCATTGATAACACGGAGTGCTCTTGTGTGAATAAGAAACAGGACTTGCAAGCAATCCCTGGGTATACTTGGGGAGGCGGTAGCAGAGTGGTTAGCGTCACCGTGTGGCATTCTCGAAGACCCGAGTTCGATCCCGAGTGAGACCCATAAATCCACTTTAAATATTTCTGCACCGTCGAGTGGCCTAAGAACACCCACATGCCCTGTCCATAAACTCTACCTTCGATTGCGAGTGCATCGGAGGACACGGGGGCGGCATGAGCCTCAAATTACAGGCGTCACTATAAAATCTTGCCTGTGCCACCATGGGTGAGGGCCAACCATCACAGCCCTCAAGTGAGCCTCCAGGGCCTACCACCCCACCCCTGGAGGTCACTGCCTACAGGCGCTATAAGCATAGATGTAAGAAAAAACAAACAAAAAACAAGCAATAAGGGCTCGTGTGCATTTTCTACTTGGTTGTCCTCCAATGTGGATTGTTATTCTTAAAATAACTTCTATGTAATGGGACAAGAAAAACAAAATTTATCTAAGAATTATCAGGATGTGGCCAATTCAAAATGTAGCAGCGTCACCCAGCGAGGTGGAGTGGTGGCGGGTCAGGTGATGCCCGGGCAGCGTGGATGTAGGATGGGTGTGATGGAGGAGGATTAGGTAGGACGGACAACTAAGCTACTATATAACAAAAGATAATTAATTTAATCATAAATGCTCTGATAACATATTTCTAGCCCTGGGGTAATCGCGGGCACTGGTTCACCTACCACAAGTAGTTCAATAAAATCTGCATATACATAAAAATCTTAGACAAGTGTAGTCAAAAAGTTACTGATAACAGTGGTGTAAATGGTTAAGAAGTTCATTACGCTCACTCTCAGACGCCAACACAGGTACCTGGTTTACACACCCTAAAACATCTGTGCCACATTTATAAAAAAAATTAACGAAAAGCCCGCTAGCTGCCAGTCCCCAAAAAGAAGACAGTAAGAGAATATAGAAAGGGGTGGCTCAGTTTAGTTTGGGTTTAGTTTAATTTGGAAGGTGTCTTGATACTTCTCTCTGGAAAAGTTTTAAGTCTTAGGAAGATTGAAAAATAGAAACGGGAATAGAGTTTCGGAGTTTACCAGTGAAAGGGATGAAAAAGTGAAGACTGGTTTACTTGCATTAGTAAGATGGACAGAATAGGGATGAGAATAAGTAGAAAGTCTTGTACAGCGAGGCGGTGGGAGAGGGGAGGCATGCAGTTGGCAAGTTCAGAAGAGCAGATAACATGTAAATAACTTTTGACTCAACTCTGTTTAGGAGAGCTGTAGGAGTTCTGTATGAGAGCTGGGATCCTCCCCAAACATGTGAGGCATACTCCATATATGGGCGGATAAGGCCCCTGTACAGAGCAAGCAGCTGGAAGGGAGAAAAAAGTGGATGCAGACGCCACAGGACACCTTAACTTCTTAGAAGCTGTTTTAGCAAGAGATGAGATGTGGAATTTCCAGTTTAGATTTTTAGTAAAGGGTAGTCCAATAATGTTCATTGTAGAAGAGGGAGACAGTAGAGTGTCATTGAAGAAGAAGGGATAGTTTTTCTGGAAGGTTATGTCAAGTAGATAAGTGAAGAATTTGGGTTTTTGAGGCATTGAACAAAACAAGGTTTGCTTTGCCCCAATCAGAAATTAAAGAAAGATCAGACGTTTGTCAAGCAGTCAGTAATATTACATTCTGGTAATGAATGTAAACTCCAGACCTGTACTCAACCGAGACACCCATGAGAGGCACACTGATGAAGCAGCAACATAAACGCCACTGTCATCCTTATCACAAACAAATATTTTTCTTACCGCTGGTCTCCGCTGAGAACTATGGAGCAGAAGTAGTTTTTGGTAGAAAGCTGGGCGGACAAACTTTTCAGAGCGGGGGCCGGATGAGACTTTCGGTGGCAGCCCACAGGCGAACGAGAGCCCCAAAGTGACTACAGTAGAAGCTCAATTTAACGGAACTTGATTTACTCAATCAATCAATCATTGGGGGCATACGCCGGGGGGCGCGTCGCCTCGCCCACCCTACGACGCCACTCCCGGGGGTCACCACGCGCGAGTCCCCATGCAGGCTCCTTTCCCATACCAAGCAGCTCTCGACAAGAAACATCAACTTGCCCCAGCCACGAGCTTTGTGGGCGCCCCCTTGGCCTCCTCCACGCCGGATTGTCTCTTACAGATACAACCCGATGGGAAGGATCGGTTTCAGGGTAGCGTGCCACATGCCCATATAGCCGAAGTTGGCGCTGACGGACTATGCAGGTAACAGGCCTCGATTCAGTCTCACGGTGCAATCGCTGATTTGACACGTAATCATCCCAGCGATACCCCATCTTTCTGCGAAGACACTTATTACCAAAGGCATTGATTCATCTCTTCAAGTCACTATTTAGTGTCCATGTCTCACAACCATAGAGTAAGACAGGGATCACAAGCGACTTGACTTGATTTACAGGATAAAACTTGATTTACTGGAAAGCTCAATATAGCGAAAAAATTAAAATACTTATTCCATTTTCCAATGCTCAATATAGCGGAAAATTCTGTTAAATATTGCAATATTTGGTGCGGTTCCACTATCGGCCGCCGTCCCATGTGTTTGGGTAGGCTTGGAGGGCCATACAGGGAGGTCCCGTTATACGAGCATTCGGTATACGAGAATCCGATGATACGAGATGTGTAAATTAGGGTCTATTTTCAATATACGAGATCGAAAATCCAATGCTAGGACATTCAAACGGGTGAGTAAAATTATCAAGTTCAAAATGCGCGCCCTACCACTCCCGGGCTGGACAAAGCTGGATTTGGTTGACCCCAGTGAGGTCACTCCTAGCAAGCCGTGACCTGAAGGGTAATTAAGCATATGGCGCGGCCTGACATTTAGGGGTAATTAGCAGGTGTGCGGCCCCAACCTTGGGACCGCAGTCAGGTCACCCCTAGCAAGGCGTGACCTGAAAGTAATCGTCCAGACCATTTCATCATTCCTGATTTAATGCAATCAAATCATAGCCATTAACGAGTATATCAACAACACGTCGTCACTTTTTGTATCCAGTCAGCCGTTTTTAAATAATCCGCAATCAAAATCTGCAAATTCCCCGAGTTTTCAAAACGCTCTCAAGGTTTGCAGACGCTCAGGCTTCAGGCTCGGTGACGTACCATCAGGGAGGCTCATCTTCCCGCGCTGATCAGAGAGGCACGTAAACACAGAGATAAATATAGTACTTGAAGATATTTGGGTGTTTCTGATAGATTTTTTTTGCTATATGCCACATGCATGCATCCTTTATGGGTGCAGCAAGACAGCTGTGCCTTTCGAGAAAAGTTTGCACACGGAAAGGAGTGGCGTGTGTAGGGTGATACACGCCTATAGTGTGTTGGGGCGAGCAGTTGTGTTGAAAAACGGCGCCCCCCCGTAAGACAGTGACTCAGTCCAACACTATACCAGACCAGGTGGCCCTGTTAGACAGGGACGCCAGGACTGGCAGCAGCGGTGGACCACCACGACTGAGGCTTTGCCTCTTAACAAGACCAAGTAAACCAGTTGTGGAGTGGGCGTACCCTGTGGTGAGAGACCCTGTGTTGGTGTGACTCACACTTTCTGCCTTCCCGCCCGCATATTTTCCAACTCTATGTTGTAGTTAATGCTAGTATGTGGTTTCCGAGTAATGACGTTTGACTGTAGCTCCAAACCTAACCATAGGATTTTCTCGAAAGTACCTTCATTGTGATTCCCACACACACATGGTTTAACCTTATTTACCAATCCATGTTTTGGAGAAGTGCCAGGTCCTCCTGCTGAACCTCAGGCTCTGCTAACACCTGTTCATCCACCTCGTACTCGGGCTCAAACATAGGATTCCATGACAATGTGAGGTTCGTTTTCCTCATAGTATACGCGACCAGCGTCATTTCTTTCGGTGTCAGATTGAGCATCGTTCTCTAGATGTCACAGCGACAGATTCACTGTCTGACACCAAAGTACAATCGCTCATCATAACATTTGCCGACAGGTGTCAGACAGAGTGTCTGCGGGCGTCCCTGTTCTGACGTCATCAATAACAGTCGTAGCCCTGTTGGAGGGAAGATTTTTTTTTTCCGCGCTTTTTACAAAAGTCGTGTTTTTACGGAAATAAGGCCTGGAAATCAATTATTTTTGGTGGATTAGGTGTTTGAAATGTACATTCAACATAATTCGGCAAAAAAAATTTGGGTCTGGACGATTACTTGACGGTAATTAAGCATATGGCACGGCCTGACCTTTAGGGGTAATTAGCAGGTGTGCGGCCCCAACCTTGGGACCGCTACACTACCTTCTCTTGTATCACGCAGCGTCCCCTACATTACAATGTCTTTTTTGCTTGTTATGCATGTTTTATGTTTAATTAATGTGCAGTTATGTTATTTTGTGTGCTATTTACTCTTTCAGAATGCTTTTTCTACAGAATAGCTAGTACAGTGTGGGTAATATAGACGCTGTGTGTTTGTTGTGTTTGCTATAGTTTATTTTAGCTTGAAAAACATGTCTTTTTTTCTTTTCTTTTTAATTGATGGGGTCCTGGAACCAAACCTATATTTTACCATTAGTTATGTGTTTCGTTATACGAGATTTTGCTTTACGAGTATGCCAGGTGGAACCTAACTGCTCGTATCTTCGGGACCTCCCTGTAGAGACCACTGCATAAACAAGGATTTACCAGAATCGCTCTCGATTTTACGGAAAATTATGTTATATGGAGTTAGCGTAAATGGCGGCGTACAAGTCCACTCTTTGAGCCTGAAAAATCTCTCCATAACTAGGGGTCAACTTATACGGCGAGGATAAAATGGGAACCTTTACCACCGAGTGATAAACAAGTGGATCAGCACTACTAACAATCGCTGTACACCACTTACCGTAACTCCAGTCAGACAATTACAATATGCGCCACTTCTAGAGCAACAGCGACAACTGGAGAAGACGTTTAGCGGCAGTTTCACCCACAGCTGTTTCCAACAGCTGATACAATGATTGTAAGCACTGGCGAATGCAAATGGCGGAGCCTCGGAGGGCACCGGTAAGTGCAGTCCAGTCATGGGTACTACCATGTTTTACTATAATATACAGTATGTAGCAGTACTATCAGAGGACTAGGGTGTTTTTCAAGTGAAAACAAGAGGCGGACCTATAGTAAAGATTCATATCTTCATATACCGTATTTTATGGCTTATAAGACGCACTTTTCCCCCCAAAAATACCCTGAAAAACACTCATGCGTCTTCCAAGACAAATGTTGTAGGTTAGCTTAGGTAGCTATTCAATTCAGCCTCTTATATGATGTAACCTCAGTACATACCTGTTAAGAGTATTTAGAATACCATAAGACATTCAAATCAACTACCAATCTGTCCTCACCCTGTGATGTTTACACGATACTGGCGGGAGCCTTTCCGCCCCGGCAGATTGGCGCCAACAGCCATTGCGTGTACTATAAGGAACTTTGTTTGTTACATTAGATGAAAATTTGTATACTTATGTAGTGTACATGCAGCCACAACAAATACTACACGCATACAGGAAAATTAAAACAATACGTGGTGAGGCACAGGAGGCAGGCAACGTAGTGAGGCACGGGAGGGCGTGAGAGTGTTTACACTCAGGACAACAAAGTCAGACTCAGCTGATCGGCACATCAGGCAGGCACACAGCTGCACACCGCCGCGGTCGGGTTTGTTTTCACTCCCGCCGTCCGACCTGCGTGCACATGTTCAACCAGCCAACATGACTATTTACTTATACTGATGCATACAAGCTAGAAAATAAAAATGGCTGATGAGCAGTGCTGAATGAAGATAATGAATAGTGAGTGTGTTCTTGTGTGAAAATGACTGTATATCGGACAACAGTTTTGGCGTTTTTTTTCTTTCTTGGAAATTTCTTTCCAAAATCAGGGTGCGTCTTCCAAGATGCTGCGTCTTATAAGCCGTAAAATACGGTAAGTGGTGCGGTGTTATGTGTTTTTGCGACAGGTTACCGTATACCGTACCGTAGCCTATCCACATTCAAGCTGTGGCCTACCAGTAGCCTACCGTATTTTTGGGGCCGACTTATACGGCAAGTATAGGCCTAACCCGTAATCTTGGGGTCGAATTATACGCCTGGTCGACTTATATGCCGCCATTTACGGTATATCAGGAGCTGATAACGGAAGTTCAATTTAGTGGAAACTTTGATTTACCAGAACCGTCCTTGGCTGAATTACTCCGTTATATCGAGCTTCTGTATATTCATGCAAGATATTTATTGAAAAACATGCAAATCAGAGAGACAGGTGGTGCTGCTTGCCATGAAGAAGTGATTCAATGTCCTGTAATTTTCATGTCAATGTCATGAGTCAATATCTGGCAGATGCTGTCTGTGCAGCAGAATTATTATTTTTTGGCTGGGGTTTCGCAGGCCGGATAGCAATATTAATGCCGGGCAGGCTGGCGGGCCGGACAGTAGGCCTTCGCGGGCTGGATTTGGCCCATGGGCCGGAGTTTGCAGCTCCTGGTCTCAAGGTTTCTCACTACAGAGGGTTCCCGACTTACAAATGAGTTAGGTTCTGAGAGGTTCGTAAGTCCAATATATGTGCAGTATACAGCATGTACATACGTACAGTACTGTATGGTAGTTTAGTATAGCCACTATGTTCTTTTATATCTCCAGCCCTTCTGACCTGTGGAGCATTAGACACAGTGTTATGGCACATAGAATGGCAGGGGAGTCAAAGAGAAGAAGTAGGCAGCTACTAAAGCTCCTGCATAGCTGCTGCCACATCTGCCTTGCTGACAGCTGTTGTCTCAATGCCATCTACCCCAGATAATCAGCAATCCATCCATGTTACCATTGCAGGCAGCAGGTACACCATTCACCCCACCCTCCACCACAGATATCAATGCTCGGTATGCGGGTGAATATATATTTTACCTCAGGGCATTGGACGTCCCTGCCGTGCATAGTCTCAGGTCACCCTTGGACAAGGTGGAAGCCTGGCGTCGAAGTCACTGAGCTGCAGCAGTGGTGGATCAGACTGCAGGCAGATGATATCTGTAGAGATAATGGCTGGAGTTCCAGGGTCCTAGTTTGCTGGGCCTGCAGTATAAAGAAGTGCGACCTCTACACTATAAAAGCCACAGGTGTGGTGGGGTCCTTGGTGCCAGTTGTCGGTGGGAGTTCCCTGTCCACCTTTTGACAGACCTCTCATCCTTATTCTTCAAGACAAGTGGTTTTCTATTTTTTCCTAAACAGATTTTCTTTTTAGGTTCGTGGGGTTACACCAGGTGGCTTCTTGGGATAGTCTGAGTCTTTTCGTCATCCTGAAAGGGAACATTTTAGCTTCTTGGTTTCTGGAAGTGCGTCTGATAGTCTCTAGAGTTGAAGGGGAACACGTGGTGACAGGTGGCGCTGGCCAGGCCTCGCAAGGTTCCCAGAGGCGTGTTAGGCGTGTCAAAAATTGAAGACTAATTGTTGGTTCCTTTCCTTCTTTGCCTTGAGTGTCTACGCTGGCACTGTCTATGGGACAGAATTGCCAGATTAAGAAAGTCACACTTGTGAACGAGGCTCCGGGCAAGCTATTGGTCATTTTAGGATTTTCAAGACCCAGTGGGAGCAAACGGCCAGTGTTGGAGGCATCTAACACAGCAGCAGCTTTTTTCAACATACAACGGTTACCATGTCCTGGCAATGATGATGTTCACGGAACCAGAGTCATAGGTGATTCAATGGTAAAAGTCTGCAGAATTTTTGTGGGAGAGCTCAATCAAAGAGGAAACCCTTGTATGCCGGGTGGTCACCTTGAGGACATGAAGGCAGCGTGCAGTGAGGCAACAGGCGGCACCAACAAACATGCTCTTTTTGTCCTACATGCCGGTAGTACAGATAAGATTGTGAACCCCAAGTCCGAGGAACAGCTAGAGAGGTACAGGCGGATGATCCAGTAGTACAAAACTAAATCCCATCATATCATTATTTCCGGCATCCTCCCCCGCACCAGTGAGCTGCGTACTTTCTTTAACAAAGTCTTCAGCAATAGTTGTCTTAAAACCCTTTGTTCGTAAGAAGGCATCGACTTTGTAAACCTCTGGTATGATTTATATTGAAACCCAATCCTCTACAAGGAAGATGGCTGACACCTAAATGGGGCTGTCAGCTCGGTTTGGCAGAAAGCTAAGCACAGCAGTTTTTAATTTTTTAATTTTTTAATTTTTATTAAACATTCATGCCTATAGCGCCTGTAGGCGCTATAGGCATGTTCATGCAGGGGAGGCGGTAGCGGAGGGGTTAGCGTCTCCGACTGACGTTCTCGGTGACCCGAGTTCGATCCCCGAAGAAAACCAAAACCTTTCTGCACCGTCGAGTGGCCTAAGAACACCCACATGCCCTGCCCATCAACTCTACCTTCGATTGCGAGTGCATCGGAGGACACAGGGGGGCGGCATGAGCCTCTAATCACAGGCGTCACTATAAAAATCCTGCCTGCGCCACCACGGGCGAGGGGCAACCATCACAGCCCTCAAGTGAACCTCCAGTGCCTACCATCCCACCCCTGGAGGTCACTGCCTACAGGCGCTATAGATTGGAAAAAAAATCATTTTTATTATCAGATTTTGTGATGTTTCAAGGCTTACTATAATAAATTAGTGATATTGGGCAAAAAGTAGCGCACAAAAAAAAAATGGTATTAAAAGAAATGTCTAAACGACCAGATAATTTAAATGAGTAATGCGTTCGATTGCGTCATATTTGGTGATTTCAATCTAGATGTTACTTCCTGGGTGAACCTGCTTAATTCTCACTTGAATACAGGTACAGTCGACCCTCGATTTAACGGACTAAAAGTGGGGAGAAGTGGTCCGTTAAAGCCGACTGTCCGTTAGTGCGAGGGGTATTTTCCCAAGGGTGTGAAAACATAGGAATACGAGGAAAAATAGGGAAATAAATGAGAACTAATCACAAACACAACCAGACAGAGTAGCTAGGATGGGAGGTAAACAGTGACTGGCGCTACATGCTGGATTTGGCAAGAACACTGCACTGCTCGAACACATTTTACATTTAAGCTCTGACCTAACGGACACATTCTTCAAGCAGCAGACTTTTTGAAGGGCTTAGTCCGCTTGTCCGGTAGCGAATGGAGTCCATTAAATCCGAAATCTGTTAAACCGAGGTCCGTTGAATTGATGGTCGACTGTAGTATACATTTCAGTCCTTACTTATGTAGAGTATTGTTCAAACATGCTTGCATCGTCAACTCCTTTTAAATCAATATATTGATTTATTACTGAGACGCACTTTATCATGTGGAAGTTTATTACGTATTCACTGGTGATTTACAGAGCCTGATCTAAACGTAGGACGAGGTCTCCCAGTATATCCTTTATTTAACCCTTTCACACCCAGAACTTTCCTTTTCTACTTTAAATCGTCCGTTGTCGAGCCATAAAATGACGAAAATTAACTGAATATACCAAATTAGTGAGTAGGCAAGGATACTAAACAGGTCATAGCTATAAAATATTGCCTATATTCATAAAAATCGTCTAATGGTACCTAAATTACAAAGGAAATTACGTTCTGGGTCTCAAGGGGTTAATATTGATAAACTTATATTACTTTTCTGCTTCTCTGCATCTTACATGATAAGCAAGTTTCCATAAATACACCACAGACTTCCTATGAAACCTGATTGTAATCTGATTAACCAAGAGTGAAGCTTCTCAAAATTTTGACAAACCCGATCGAGTGCCACAATCTACAGGAACTGAATCAGAATAGCCTTCAAGAATCTAAGTAAATCATTCAATTCAAATTAGAAAGTTACAAAATTAAGAGTATGAATAGGTAAAATTTGTTAACGTTTAAATTAATGTTAGTGGGGAAAGAATTAGCCTATATATTTTCTCCACTAACATATTAATTTAAATGTTAACAAATTGTACCTATTCATAATTCAATTCAGAGTTTGAGATCAGTTACAACCCAGGGCTCAACCGTCACCTCAGCTTGGTATGACGTCCCACAGCGTCTGCAGCGTGTAGCCATCCTTCAGCCTCTCCACAGCCAGGCCCAGCTCGGCGCTGTACACGGGTTCCAGGTCATTGTGGTGGCCGTCGGCTAGGTAGGCGGCCAACACGTCACCGGCGTCACTCACGCTCTCATCAATTTCTTCCTCGTCCATTTCAGGGATGTACAAATGGTCTTCATCTGTCTGTGGCTGTAAAAACATGAAACAAAGTCAACACACCACGTGGTTTTAATGACTACGTATCAAAAACTCCATTTCTTCACCTATATACTGGACTCAACCTTCCACACAACTATCCTCTTTTTCAATAACACTCAACTGTCTCTCATCTCCAAACTGAACATTCTTGGGCTGTCATTTACTTTAAATCTGAATAGGAAATCTCACATTTAATCTCGTGCTAAATCAGCTTCTAAGAAGTCGGGCATCTTGTGGCATCTGGGTCAATTTTTTCTCCCTCGCAGATGCTTGCTCTGTAGCTACAGGGGCCTTATTCCCCAAAGTATGGAGCATGCCTCGCATGTTTGGGAGGGTTCCACTCACACAGCTCTTATAAAGGGAAGAGTCAAAACTTTTTGCCTTATCAAATCACCTCTTCTAACTGACTCTTCAAACTCTCCTACATCGCCACAATGCTGCTTCTCTAGCTATCTTCTAACATTATTTTCATACGTACTTACTCCTCTTCTGAAATTCTTAGTTGCATGCCTTCCCCCCTCCCGCAGCCTTGTTGCTCATGACTTTCTACTTACTTTCATCCCTATTCTGTCCATTTTACACATGTAAGAGTTAACTAGTATCTTTACCCTTTCATCCCTTTGACCAGAAAACTCTGAAATTCTTTTCCTGAGTCTACTTTTCTGCCTTCCTAAGACCTGAACTGATTTAACAGATACACTGATGCTCCCATTTCACATTGCACTTTCCGTGTATGTCGGCCAAATCAATCCACTTTACCTTAGTGGGCGAAAATCTATTTCCGATAACACAAAATAGCAATTGATTTAATGAAAGTTGAAAATAACAAAAGTTTATGTGTGGCAGTGAGTGAGGGGAAGGTGGAAGGCAGGCGAGGCGAGCCACGAGGCGACTGTGGCCGGTCAGATTAAATCCATCATTCACACCATTTTTGATACAATGCTACTTAACACAAGGCATGTCTGGTTTACCCTAGGCAAGGGCTGGCTGAACAGGCACTACTAGTGTGTCCTTGAATACATCAGCTGGCTGCCATTTAGACTAACCCTTTCATATCCTATAAATTTATGTCATTTGAGTGTCCAATACAATGGTGCCAAGGCAAGGCTTATACACTCTATGGATGGGCTGGGCTGATACAGATTTGGGCCACAAGAAGTCATATGGCATCAGTGTAGATATTTTGTGTTTTAAAAGTGTTATTTCATTTAAATAATCATTTGACTTATGTAAATTAATTTCATATGCAACCTTTCGCGGGACCTATCATGTCAAATTGACGTCAAAATGAATATGCATGCTCGTTATGGTTTCACCAATCGCATGAATCATCACAGCCCTTCATGCATTGCTGCATGACAAGGGGTAGCTACTCTTGTGTTCATCTACAGCACTTGCACAAACTGGTCTCATGAGTGAAAAGGTACTGAGTTGCCTACCTGACTTGCATGAACGAGCAAAAAGGCCCGCGGCACATTGTTCAAGTTCATACCCTCATCACCTATTGGGTCCTGCAAAAATTTCTAATATAGTCTATTTCTTAAGCTCTTAATAACCTGAAAGCATTATTTTTCAGGCCATAAACTCTTATTTCACTATACATACAAGTGTTCTATCAAAGCTATGTATCATAATCATATAAAATGAATTTGTGACTGCATTCATGGCTATGGTATGCAGTGTAGTGTGAAGTGGAATGTGAACCTTGAGCGTGTTCCTACCTTGTCCTGAAGGATGAACTCTACGCCAAACACCGGGCACTGCGAGTACACTGTGTACAGGGCAGAGATCTCTTTGTGAACTTCATGCAGCTTCTCCAAGGGATCAATCCTGAAGCCAAGCACGTACCCTCCACTTGCCTCAGAGCTCTCCACAACGAGAGCCATCCCAAATTTGGACTCTCTAACTTTGATCTGAAAAAAAAGCAGTTATCACAACTAATAGTTGTACTCAAGAACCCCCCCCCCCCCACTTAAATCAAGAAAATGTACTGTAATATAATAACCCACTTGTAAGGTGGTGTTAAAACACTTTCTTACAAAAACAGTCTTGATTACAATTCAACATGACTGTTGAGATACTAAGTCACTGACAGGGGAATGGCGAGTTGTGGGAAAAAAGAAAAAAAATTGTGAAACTTTTTAAAGACAGCTATGGCATTTGGCATTATCCATAAGTTTTACATGTACACTTTACCACTGTGTGTCACTCTGGTGGCACCCATTCTGTGCGACAGCTGAAGGTTGAGTGTACATTTATCATGCCTGTGCAGATGTGCTCCAAAATGTAGAAATCAAAATGATTGAAAGAAACTCACTGTTTCTTTTCATCTTACAAGGGAGCCAAATTTATATTTGATTGCCTGTAACTTTCTCTTCCCTGAGATGAAGTTCAAGCTGAAGCAGTGCATTTTTTAACATCACAACTGGGCGACCAAAATGTCTCCCAGTGATGGAAAACTGTCGCCCAGTAAGAACAATTTTAAGCTACTGGGCGACAAGATATTTGTTCATAAAATCCTTCCTGGATACAATGATTCATCTTATCTGTGTGTGTTAGATCCAGAAGTGCATTCTTATTACTGCATAGGATCTTTATTTATACACAACATACAAAAGGGTGAAGTTGATGTATCCAAAAAACTATATTTCAACAGGTAGGCCTTTACCCTTCTGGCTATCCAAAGAATGGCGCCCAGTAAGATTGGCTTAAAAAATGCACTGAGCTGAAGGTTTGTCGTTTTGAAACCATGGAGGAGATAACAGTGCAAACCACAGATGGCGCTGGACAGAACAGAACGAGAATTCCAGGGAACATTACAGTTATGACAGCAACACCGGGAGCAGCGCATCATTGCACAAGGTGACGACTTTGAAGGGGATGGCGACAAAATTTAAATCAGGTACGTTGTCTACTTTTTAGTGTAGTCATGGTATGTTTTGATCGCACCTCAAAGTAATATTGAAATAATCAGTAGTAATGAAAATGAAAATAATGATAACAATAATAATCCTGATTCAATTCATAATAATAATAATAATAATAATAATAATGAAAACAAATCTTTAGTTAGTTTCATATATAAGGCTTTGTCTTAAATGTCTGGCCCCTAGCTCAAGACAGCTCAGGTCCTGTATTCTACAATTAGGAATATACTTATACAACTAGGTAAACACACACATACTATAAAATAATTTACACACAACATATTACTTACAGATCCAATTTGCAGGTATGGTAGTGAAATATTGAAGAGTTCATTCATGTTGGCGAACCACACCAGACGCACGTTGGTGATGACGAAGGTTCCTAAGTTACCCTGGAAGACAGAGGAACACCATTAAGAACATAAGAAAATAAGGAAGCTACAAGAGGCCGTGAGACCTACACGTGGTAGTTCCTGTAAGTCCTGTCATTAGGTCTGCTAAGAATGTTCAACTGTAATACCAAGGGTGAAGATTTTTGAGTGTGAAAGAATATAAGGATGCACAAATTGCATATATTTTTGAGGGGGAAGTACACCCTAGAGCCTAGTCCATAATATTAAAAAAAAAAAAAGGCAAAAAAAAAGTAATATAAAAAAAACTGGAAACTTTTACACAATCACCATACAAATGTCTGTTATTTAGTAGAATATAATGACTTGAATATAGTAAACATGGTGAATAACTGTTGTGTTGCAAAAGTTACACATTGCGAACACCTCAGAAAATAATTGATCATGTGACTCCAAATTGATGTGTGTACAACAAGGCAAATACCTGGTCGCTGGACAGGTTCCAGACACCATTGACCCTGGAGAAGATTTGTTCCTGAGGCAAGATTCTGAGCTGCTTGTCTTGGATGATGGCGCCGCGTAACTTCAGCTCCCGGTACATCTTGGAAGAGTTGTAGGCCCTGTAGAGTGCAAAGAAAAAATAAGCTTAACCCCTTGAGATCTAGAACGTAATTTCCTTTGTAATTTGGGTACCATTAGACGATTTTTAGTGAATACAAGCAATATTTTATAGACATGACCTGTTTAGCATCCTTGTCCACTTGCTAATGTGGTATATTAAGCTATTTTTCGTAATTTCATGGCTAACAATAGACAATTATATTTATTAATGGAAAGATCTGGGCGTGGAGGGGTTAAATATAGTGAAGAATAAACCCAAGAAACTCTGTGGATACATTCTTCCCATACGGCCTGCTTCGTATCTCCTTAAGAACATAAGAAAATAAGGAAGCTACAAGAGGCCATGAGACCTACACGTGGTAGTTCCTGTTATTTAACACTACCTACATCCACCTTTCATCCCCCTTTAGTTTGTGATCCTGCCTGATGACTGATGATTACTGCACATATGATGCACGACAGGCTCACGCTTTTCACTTCTTTATATATTCGCAAACAAATCAAAAGGTAGTGTAGCAAACATCTGCTGACCCTAAGTGCTCAGGAGGAAATGAAAGCTAAAGACACAAATACCCATACATAAATCTGAAAGGGATCAATTCTTAACATTTATGTGTAATTTCTGAAAAAGTATGACATCTTTCAATTCACACAATAAGAAGGAATAGCCATGTTTATGTACTGTACATGCAAGTTATGTGGCCTCATGAAAGCTAAGGTTAAGGTTAACTTTCAGGATGAGGATCAGCGAAGTGCGGAAGTTATTCTAAAGCTTTATCTGGCTCTAGTCAGGCCTCACCTAGACTATGCAGTTCAGTTTTGGTCTCCATATTACAGGATGGATATAGTGTTGTTAGAAAAAGTGCAGAGAAGGATGACCAAAATGATACAAGGGATGCGTAACTTTAGTTATGAGAGGAGATTGAAGTTATTAAAATTACACTCACTCGAGAGACGCAGAGTAAGGGGCGATCTGATAGAAGTTTTTAAGTGGATAAAGGGATTTAATAAAGGAGAGGTAGGAAAAGTTCTTACGGCTTTTAACCAGGGTAGAACAAGAAGTAACGGATTCAAGCTGGAAAAGCGTAGATTTAGAAAGGAAATAGGGAAAAACTGGTTCACAAATAGGGTGGTGAATGAGTGGAATGGTCTCAGTAGACAGGTAGTTAGTGCGGAGTCATTAGGGAGCTTTAAAGGGGAGCTGGATAAGTTCATGGATGGGGATGAAAGGTGGATGTAGGTAGTGTTAGGTGACAGGAACTACCACGTGTAGGCCTCGCGGCCTCTTGTAGCTTCCTTATTTTCTTATGTTCTTATGTTCTTATGCTGGGGTACAGGAGGAACTCCACAAACGCATCCAGTCTGCAAGGAAGGGGCAACACATCCTCACATTTTCAACGAGGCCCCAAAAATAACCAGGAAACTCTGGCTATACGCTTTAACCTGCAACAGACCTTACAAACCCCAAGTTGTCTACTATAATAGTAAGGCATACTGTAAGAAAAAAATGTGGACCTACAACTTATCAATTATGAATCTGAGAACTAATGAATTTACTTTGTTCATATGAGATGAGCCCGGGGCAGGGGCGTAGTTAGGCCTGGGCATTGGGGGCTGTAGCCCCGAATGTTTCATGAATAGTCCCGGATCTCAAATACCTTTTATTATTATTTTTTTTTTTTTCTCACAAAAAATAAGAAAAGCTCTGACTGGTGCCAACATAGAATTATATTAAAAAACAAGATATTTGGTTAGATGTTACTTAGCGTATGCTGATGGCATCTTTTTTATGAGCAGGACATGAGAGAGGTGGAGAGAACAGAGGAGATGAGGAGTGCATGACAGAGGAGACACCAAAAGACCCTTTGGAGAGGTGAAGAAGAGAATATCAGATGGACAAGGCACAGAGTTAACAGAAGTGCTTTTTTTTCGAAGAACATTTTTTTTGAAGTGCATTATTTTTCAGTGCATTATTTTTCAGTGCATTATTTTTCAGTGCATTATTTTTCAGTGCATTATTTTTCAGTGCATTATTTTTCAGTGCATTTTTTTCGAAGTGCATTATTTTTTCAGTGCATTTTTTTTAAAGTGCATTTTTTTAAAGTGCATTTTTTTTAAGTGCATTTTTTTCGAAGTGCATTTTTTTTAAGTGCATTTTTTCGAAGTGCATTTTGTGTGTCCTTGGCCAGTCCTTTGTGATGTAAAAAAAGTAGTTATAAGACCGAGGTTGGTCAGATTTCAGTATTGAACAAAGCATTGGGAATATACAATCTATAGGACTACTTCATCACGCCAAAGCTCTCTTTTTCTTAGGGTTTTACTCCTACTGATGAAAATATAAATAATAACGAAATTGAACCCCAACTTAGTTTGTCTTCATTTTGTATTAATTTCATGTTTCGAAAGTTATCCTAAGGCCTAAGCAAATTACCGGAGCCTTTTGGTAGAGCACAGTGTCTCACATCTTATATTCATTATACTCATAAATAAATTGAAAATTATCCTGTAAAAATTTAAAGATTTCTTGGCTGGGCTAAGCCCCCAATGTTTCAAGATCCTAAATACGCCCCTGGGATGAGGTACAGTCACTCCACCTAAATCGCGAACACACAGGCCTCGGATCCTCTCCTTCCATTTCCTTTTCGTATTTTCCAATAAATTATCGTTCATATTCTCAAAGTCTGTACAATGCATTCCTCCTCCTTCCCCTGGGATGTTGTTAATCCCACGGGGGCCATCTCTCCCTCCCTCGCCATCTCTCTCTCTCTCTCTCGCTCTCTGTCACGTCATCTTTTTCTTCCCTCCCATTCCTCTTAAATTTCAGTAACCCTTTCTCCCTTTCTCCCATCTCTCTCTCTCTCTCTCTCTCTCTCTCTCTCTCTCTCTCTCTCTCTCTCTCTCTCTCTCTCTCTGTCACGTCACCTTTTTCTTCCCTCCCATTCCTCTTAAATTTCAGTAACCCTTTCTCCCTTTCTCCTTCCTCTACTCTTTTGTCTCCCTCCCTCTCTCCCTTCCCTTACCTGCTTCTTACAACACCTGTTCCTCCTACCTGGTGGTCCTTCTGTCTCCCTCCTCCCTTCCCTCCCTTCATCTTTTCCTTTCTGTCTCCCTCCCTCCATCCCTCCTTCCGTCCCTCACTCCTTCCCTCCTCCCTATCTCTCTCCCTCTGTTAGAGCTGTTAAACTGTCATTAGTGTAATTGCGAGACTTAAAACTATAATTACTATTCATTAACACCTACTGCTAAACAAGGCAATACTACCACCACTACTGCTACTACTATTACTACTGCTATGCTATGTTTGGCATAGCAGTAGTAAACTAGTCATATTTGAATCGATCGTATATTCTAGAGAGAGAGAGAGAGAGAGAGAGAGAGAGAGAGAGAGAGAGAGAGAGAGAGAGAGAGAGAGTATAACATTTTTGTAGTATAAAATTAAGTGAAACAAACTATTGATTAAAGAAAGTATATTAATCATATTAATACGAAGTTCGTGTGTGCGTGTGTGTGTGTGTGTGTACTGACTGAAGTGCTGGTGAAGGCTAAGTGACTGCACATTTCCACTACATGCTTTATATATGGGTCCTGGCCCTGATATCTCCACTTAGCTTATAGGATGTAAATGGATCAGAAAGCCTTGCTTGAGGCACAAGAAGGATAAAGTTTTTAGCACCTCGAGACGTCACCTTATTAAAATGTCTTTAGTGGTTGGTTTGTGCAGGAGTTAAACCCATAATTACCAGATTAGCCTCTCTCTCTCTCTCTCTCTCTCTCTGACACTATCACACAATGAGGAATATACACACATAATGTAAAATTAAAAATACTTTAATTATAGATATTTCCAAACAATATTATTGGCTACATTCACACATCTACGCGCGCGCGCACACACACACACACACACACACACACACACACACACACATCCTTGCTCTCAGTGTTACGAATATATTTTGCTAAAGCCATTATTTTTTCCGAAAACAAAGAATGTAAATATTTTAAAAGTTACTTCATCCTGTCTGATGGAGGAAGGACCCAGTTGAAGGGCTCAATGGAAGGAGGAAGGGAGGGAAAGAGGGAGGGAGGGAGGGAGGGAGCTGTTAAATTGTCATTAGCTGTTGGTGCGGGATTTAAAACTATAATTACTCATCAGGGAGCTATAAAGTCGGGAAGGTTTGAAACAGGTGTGGCTATTTAGGGGGGGTGGAGCGGGTCTCCACGAGGAGACTGAGCGAACATTTGTAGACAAGGAAAAGATTTGAGAAATTGATGGGATTGCCTCGCCCCAAGTGTTCGCGAAGTACATTGCGTGACTGTACCTGGGAAAAAGGGAAGTAGTAATATGGTTAGTTGTCTCCATGAGTGAATTCAAGAGAACAATGACCCAGAAGTTGCTGAGATCCTGATGTTAGTGTCTGATAACCGCACAGGAAAAAATAAGCCAGGCCAACCAAACCAGCTGTTCTTCCTCCCTTTCCGGGTTGATAAATGGGTACCTGGGGAAACCTGGGGAAGGTAATTGTGGTAACCCGGATGTCACACTAGCCCTGTGTCCCGGGGTAACGGGTCCTCACCCACCACAGGCTCAAAAGCGAATATGACAGAGATGAGCACCGAAGGCCAGGCGCAGCATAGCGTATGCCCCCATCTTTACCTTTATAGCAAGACCATGAACTTCAATTATACCAGAATGCTGCTCTATGACTTGATAAAATTAGACTGGTTCCACATGCAGAAGGATCAGAGTGCCTCGAGTGCCATCCACCGAGTTCGTCTGATGCCCCGCAGGAAAAGCTACTCCAGCCTACTCCAAGTCTTAACCCCTTCACACCCAGATCTTTCCTTTGCTATAAAAAATTGTATGTTGTCGAGCCATAAAATCACGAAAAGTCACTTAATATACCAAATTAGTTAGTCGACAAGGATACTAAACAGGTCATATCTATAAAATATTGCTTATAATTACTAAAAATTGTCTAATAGTACCCAAATTACAATGGAAAAAATTATGTTCTGGGACTCAAGGGGTTAATATAATCTAACCCCTTCCCCCGCCCTAACCCTCCTTCCTTCTCTACCACAAGTTCTAACCTGAACTAACCCCTTTCCCCCCCCATCATTCTGTAACAAGAGGGAGATATTCATGACTGGGAGCACTGTGATCACTCTAAGATGTTGACGACTACATTCACGATTATGATGAAGGCCACATATCACCTAACTCCTACAATCTACAAGTTCCTTAGTGAACTTAGATGGCTGCTATTAATGTAAGTACTACTGGATTACAATCACATTTAGCAATAATGGAGAATGATACCCACTCTGTTAAAATTCAAGGTTTCAATTATTTCACTTATCACACACACACACACACACTCCATTATTGTTTGTTTTGTTTTAATTATTATTTTATGTTTGCATTACGGTTTGCCAGATGGTTTCCTTCCTTAAATTACTCGAACCTGGCCATGGGATCAGCAGGAGGAACTTTCTTCAACTCACCACCAGTCATAACACCGAGGTTTTCAAGAATTTATATAAGAACATTAGAATTTAAGGAAGCTACAAGAGGCCCCAAGACCTACACGTGGTAGTTCCTATAAATGTATATTAACAGTTCAAGACTGGGATCACTAGCACTTGCTTCCTAGCCTTTTAAGCTTTCATTAATAGTAAATTAGATGAGTCATGGTAAATGTGCTTCAAACCCGAATACTTCATGATCTCAGCCTCCCTTCCAGGCAACCCGAGGACACCAATTTCAACTTTTAACAAACCAGAATCCCTTTAGAAATTAAGAAAACGATTCTTTAATGTGAATAGTGTTGTTTTACAGTCTTTGTTTTCCAATGCAATCATTACTCTTGAAAATCTCTATTCTTTCAAAATGGCCTGGACAGACTACCTTGGGGATATGTGTTTTGCTTTAAAATGAAGATTAGGACCTGTTACTGCCACTACAGAAATGACAACTTGCTGCTATGATGCAGCACTTAACAGCTGTTCTTATAAATGATGTTTTCTTTCCTCATGAAATTACTAATGTGTGAATGTGTCTGGTACAACAGCAGAGTTAGATCTCCAAGACTCCTTAAGAGAGGACCCCTTATCATGCGTTTAGAAGCTTATCAAGTAAAAAGACTGCAACAAAAACCAACATATTACCTTCAAGTACAACACCGCCATGTAAGTCTGGTACTCACTTGTACACGCCCATGACGGAGGTGAAGAGCCGTGGGGTGCCGGGGACCAGATTGGTGAAGATGAACTCAAAGCGCGTGTTGTTGGCCTTGGTGAGGATGTACAGCGCCTCGGTCAGGCCTCGCAGTTTCTGTGAGAGAAGCAGCAGATGACCAGAGGAATAGCACAACAATGAGATAGGGTGAGTGGCATACTATCATGTGCATTTCTTTCTTTCTTAACAAGCAATGTGGCTGGGAATGTTGAACAGCTCTCAAGTACTGTTGAGGCCAAAAGTCCCTTTTGAAAATTTGAAAATCTTTGTACTGTGGATGGGCATTTTATGTACAGTATGTTTGAAACATGCACATATGAAATAACATGTATGCAAATCTAATAAGAAAAGAATTTCAAATTCACATAAAATATGCAGTGCAATCCTAAGTAGCTGATTACTCATGTTTGCATTGCCTGAAGCAGTGCTGAGTCTCCCAGCACTATGGCTGCCAACAGATCCTGTCTATGGCTGCACTGTGCCAGGCATGCTGTGGGGAGTGCAGCGGGTGATGCCCATGAACCCAAAGGTTGCATCACACACGGACGTCTCCATGAATCAATGGAGTTTCTGTGAGCACATTGTTTAAATTTTGACAGTTTGTAGGCTACCACAATGTCCTCAGATCTGCAAGCCAGACACACAAAGTCTGTGTGTGCATAGTCAAGGAACATGACTTGAGCATCTTGATGAGGGAAAGCGTGTATCCAAATGCTATCCCTCCCTGGTGATGCTGTGAGCAGCCTTTGCAGTGGCACCTTCTGCTGTGCTAGAGTCGTGGTTTTGGTGCATTTGACTTCAGGATGTGTGTCATAGAAATCCTTATTACACATGAAAATGTTCTCTGTGTCATAAAGCCTTGAGCTGACCACATAATGTATTCCTTTGTCTAAAAACAGCCAGAGGTTACAGTTTTATGTGCAAGACAAGAGCACCACTTCATTTAAATATACATTCTTTAGAGCTGAGTGAAGTACACACTGGTCCATCTGTACCAATGCAAATAAAGCATAGGATAGTGCAAAAAGGTACTAGTAAGTCATTGCATGTGCACATCAGTGTGCTGGAGAGTATGGAAAAATCATTGAATATTTGGATTTCAGACAATGACCAAGAAGTAAGGAAGCATTGGACTGTTACAAGTGCAAGAGAAAGCCACCGTGTCACAACACTGCTTCAATCTGCCCCCCGCCCCCATGCTCTCACGGCCTCCTCTGTGGTGAGTACAAAACCTTGGAGATGTTGATAGTACAATAATATTATAATGCAGTGCAGGTTGCAAATATAATCAAAATAGCTAAGCAAGAAATGGGTGCTGAACATAATCACAAACAAATACTTAATTATATATATTTGAATTAATCTGTTGATTTTCATGAGTTTGTGAATTTTGCATTGTCATTTAAATTGCATGAAAAGTATGTTTATGGTTACTTACACTGGTCAACTTGAAGCATTTGCCCCTGATCACATACATTATGTTAGTTAATTTTATTAATTCATAGTCTAATTAGTTAGTCTATTCTATAGCATTTCCTCCATCGCAAATCAATAGTTTGCAAGACATAGAATGTGCATTATTAACGCAAGTTTAAGTCCCCCACAACACACTGCCATGTGACAATGTAACATCTATTACACTGCCATATTTTATTTAGTACAGAGCTTCAGATTATCGGATGTGCACGGTGTGAATGTTTTTTTACATGCAGTAAACACTATAATAAAGACTTACACCACAGGTGACAAAGTGAAACAATCTTGAAATCTTACTTTCCAAAAGGGTCTTTAATAAGCTTTGATCCTTCTAATCCAGTATTCTCAGAAAGTAGGAAGCCATATCAATGACATCTTTGTGTAGTGAATATACCGATACAATTAAACTGAAATTTTTATAAGTGATAATCAAATGACAAATATGTAAGAGAAGTAATGAAAAGTATGATTATCAAATAGACAAATCCCAGTGCATATTTATTTAAAACTTTATACCGTAAATTATGTTTTCAATTACTTACAGAATTAACTGTCTTTGTTGTGATATTTATGATGCAATTGAAGCCAACAGCTGAAAAAAATGGTGAAAATATGAAGTGTTACAAAAAAAGTTGAGGATATTTTCAAGCCGTCTCGTGCTGGTTTGTTATATAGACACAACTATAACTAATGATTAGAAACACTCTAGGACCAAGCTTAGGGTGGACAAGATCCATATACTTAATATTGATGACAATACCAATAATAATGCTAATGATTGTAGGGCAAAAATTAACTTTATGACTGTTGCAAGATTTTCCGACAATTTTTTTTTTTTTTCTCGCTTAATATGTGATGCTTTTCCTAATGGAGATAGTTTTTTTCTGTGCAGACCTCCAAAAAGTGTGTATTTTGTTTTTGCATTTCGAAAAAGTGATGACAAATTTATTAAAATACACCTTTTAGATGTTTGACTGGAAGAAACACTCTCCATTTGTAAAAACATCAAATAATAACCTAATCAAACCAATAACTAAACTAACCTAACCTAACCCTCACACTAACCTACCTTAACCTAGCCTACGAAAAAAAATTATGTTTGCACAGCATTTCATTGTTACTTTCACACTCGTTCTAACCTATAGAAACAGTAGAAAGGTGAAAAATACTTGAGTCCAGACAGTCATGTTCTAAATATTAGCACAGAATTATCTAGGTGGGTCTGGACACGTGCTACAAGGCGTGACAAGGGGGAGGAGACTAAAAAAAATACCAAAAAAAAGCGTTACGTAATTTTTGAATGGCCCATTAGGGTAGACACATTTCACGTACTAACTCAACCCCTTCATGCCCAGATCTTTCCTTTGCTATAAAAAATCGTCTGTAGTTAACCATAAAATAACGAAAAGTAACTAAATTAATCATATTAGCTAGTCGACAAGGATACTAAACAGGTCAAAGCTATAAAATATTGCTTATAGTCACTAAAAATCGTCTAATGGTAGCTAAATTACAATGGAAATTACGTTCTGGGTCTCAAGGGGTTAATATTGATGACGATAACAATAATGATAATAATAATGGTAATGATATATATAGTATTACAAAGCCAGTGTGGTAGCCTGGCGTACATAGGGAGACGCGGGGCATGGACTGCGAGTGCCAGATCAGCCGCAGGTTGGTGATGATAAGACGCCCGCGGCCCGTCCCCGGTTGTGCCACTTGTGTCCTGCGCTGGCCGCCTCAGCTTGTCTCATCCGCGTAAGGCCCGGCCCCTTTCATCATGTTGGGCAGGTAACAGGTGGAATGGCACCAACACGTCCTCCATAAGGTGTCTAGGAACTGATACCATACCAGGTGCATGTCCTATGTCCATAAGCAGTGGCTTTCTTAGCTGTGGGTGGTGCTAGGTGCATACACTCTATATAACACATTTCCTTCCAAGTCATGTCACCGTTGGATCAGAGCAGTGGTTGTGGGGTCGGTGCTGGGGGCGCTGCAGCTGTGACTGCTTCTGGCGAGCGTGATGATAAAGGTAAAAAATTCTCGGTTTTCGACCACAGTAATTTTTGCCCCAGTGTATCACAGCAGGGGTAGTGGCACGGGGTTAGCCATGGAGCGTGCCTCACTGCTGGGTGCGTGGCGTAGCTGCCGCGTTCAATGACACTACAACGGTCGGCGCATTGAGTCTGAACCATGTTATTTACATCTCAAAAAATGCAGCAGGGGACACGATGCACGACGAGCAAAATGTTACCCGTCAGCGTGCCCGGCAGCATTCAGCAGTAATAAAGCCCCGTCCACACTACCACTCACCACCGTCGGCGCTTGCCGTCGAACAGTGTTCGTCACTCAAAAGTGGCAGTGTGGACACGATGCCGACGAGCAAAATGTAACCGTCGGCGCTGCCCGCCAACATTCAGCAGGTTTAATATTGGGCGGGCATGCCCGTCACTCACGGGTCAGCGCCAAACACATGCTTCAAGTTATCGGCAGTTTTCACCATCTAGATATTTTTGTATTGCTATGTACCGTATACCATCAGAACCAAGAAAGTCAGCTGATTACGAATATGTGATAAAAAATTAAATGGGAGAAATAGTTGAGAAATTGCAGCGAGTTGAAGACAAAAAAGTGAGAAAAATGTGTGGACACAACACTGGCATCGGCGCTTGCCGTCGGCAAACGCCGACGGCAAGCGCCGACGGCAAGCGCCGACGGTGGTGAGTGGTAGTGTGGACGGGGCTTAATATTGGGCGAGCATGCCCGTCACTCACGGGTCAGCGCCAAACACATGCTTCAAGTTATCGGCAGTTTTCACTATCTAGATATTTTTGCATTGCTATGTACCGTATACCATCAGAACCAAGAAAGTCAGCTGATTACGAGTATGTGATCAAAAATTAAATGGGAGAAATAGTCGGGAAATTGCAGCGAGTTGAAGACAAAAAAGTGAGAAAAATGTTTATACACTATTTCTTTTTGCTATATTTTTTAGAATACACAAAAAGGTTTTCGTATATTTTTCTTGCTTATGATATGCAGAAATGTGTCATGAAGATGATATTTGGGTCAGTTTTTCTAAACCTCCTGTGGTTATTTCATAATCTCGAGTGAGAGTACACGATATGCAGAAAACATGACTCACTTTGAAATCAGGAAGCGCGCTGACCGCCGAACAAAACCGTTCGTGTGGACACAACCCTGGCAACGGCGCTTCCCGTCGGCAAGCACCGACGGCAAGCGCCGACGGTGGTGAGTGGTAGTGTGGACAGGGCTTTAATAAGGGGTGGGGTGGGGGCTATTTGAAATCGCCCCCCGGGCCCCCAGCAGGAGAAGAGGGGCCCCCAAATGTATCACTCAATCAAACAAAACTCCTGTGATCCTCTACGAAATTGGCTTAAACTCCTTGGGGTTTGTGTTTAATTTGATCTGTATCTTTTGAGTACCATATCATAGGCTTTTTAATTCGGATTAAAAAGGATTTATGGGCATTGAAAGTGTCAAAATGCACCAAAATATGTTAATTTTCCAAAAATTTCCCGAATCTCTCCAGCTGGTTGACCCCCCCCCCCAAACACCTGCAAACTTTAGAGGGGTCCCCTCCAGGATGTTAGCCCCCCCGGGCCCCCAAATGTCTAGCTACGCCCATGCTAGGGTGGTCCTGCGCTCCAGTTTCGTCATTAATTAATTTTACCACGAAAAGTTTGGTTGTGCGCTGGCGTCCATTGAAACAGTTCTATTTCTCGACACGAAAACGTGGCCGTCACGAACCACGAATAATAGGCCCGTGCTCACTGGCGGATTTAGGGGGGCTATCGGGGCCATCCCCCCCCACCCAAAGAAAAATTGTGTAGTTTCTCCCCCCCCCCCCCCCATAAGGAATGACCAGACTAGTTCGTGTCTGGTCTAAGTTACTGTAATGTGCCGTCTACCAAGACCCAACCTGACCTGACTACCGGAACCCTACTCAACCTTATGAAAGGGTATCTATACCTATCCTAAAGGCTACGTATCCTCCTAAAATTTAAGCAGAGAACATCAGTCACACATTTTAGGTTTACCCTCTACAATGTTATTGAAAGATTTCTACTAGTGTCATCTTGACAGAAGCAGCGATTACATTTTTACGTGAAAATCTTCTGGACGCACCACAAGCAGCAGATTCCCCCCCCCCCCCTCAACCCAATGTCTGAAAACTAGACATCACCATGTGCTTGCACACAATTTCCATGAAAATATACGAATCCTTTTCCACCAGAATAATTTTTTGCAATGCGTAGGTGTGCACACTTGCACACTACACGTGCACTTGTACAGTGCAGGAATTATGTGCTCTAATGGATAGGCCTCAGGTCATCTGGCCGCGGCCCCCACAAAGCTTTGCCTACAATCCGTCAGTGTCCGTGTTCGGGGGTCTTGATGCATGAAGGAAGTACTTATAGTCTTTGTTTATTTAGCTGGAGGCCTCGCTGCGATGCTTACAGTTCCTCAGAAACTATAATCATTGAGAAAAATAACAGCCAGAAAGGTTGGATAAGGAACCCTCCACTGAAGGCTGAAAATGTAAAGAAATGAAAATAGGGAAAAGGGAGTATATAAAATGTTGTAAATATCACAAACATAAGAATGAAAAAAACTAATATTAAATTAGTAACTTTTTAATAAACTTCATAATTCTTCCGTAACAAACACACCATGATCCTACAACCCATTGTCAACATTTGGCAGAAGAGGCAAAACATAAGAGCAGCAACAGTAGAATCACGGATTATTGGTCCAATTAGCTACAGCAAACTACGACAAACAAAGAACATTCAAAAGGCAGATAAAAGTAAAAAATAATTACACTTAAGGGGGGGGGGGGCGGATGTTAACCGGGCGACCGAAACGCCTGATTAGTGGACAAAGGTGCAATCAGTCTTTGCTTCCTGTTGCAGGTGGTTGGCAGGAACTCTGGATAGCAAGCCAGACACGGAAGCTAATGATTTGAAATTTTTATTATTGTGTAGTGAATGCCTAGGTAAGCTTTCAGTGTTATGTTGCACCCTCGTTAAGACATGAACATTAAATTTGACCTTAATCTTATTTTTATTTTATTTGGTCAATTCATTAGCCGACCAAATATTATGTGTTGTATAGTGTCAACATCAATTTGCAAAGGCATATATTCGTTGGTGGGTAACTCCATGCCCTCATGCTTCAGCGTGGTGGTGTCCATGGTGGTGGTGTCCATGGTGGTGGTGTCCATGGTGGTGGTGTCCATGGTGGTGGTGGTGTCTGTGGTGGTGTCTATGGTGGTGTCCGTGGTATACGAGGTGGTGTCCGTGGTGGTGGTGGTGTCCGTGGTGGTGGTGTGTCCGCGGTGGTGGTGGTGTCCGCGGTGGTGGTGGTGTCCGCGGTGGTGGTGGTGTCCGCGGTGGTGGTGGTGTCCGCGGTGGTGGTGGTGTCCGCGGTGGTGGTGGTGTCCGCGGTGGTGGTGGTGTCCGCGGTGGTGGTGGTGTCCGCGGTGGTGGTGGTGTCCGCGGTGGTGGTGGTGTCCGTGGTGGGTGGTGGTGTCGTGGTATACGGGGTGGTGGTAGTGTCCGTGGTATACGGGGTGGTGGTAGTGTCCGTGGTATACGGGGTGGTGGTAGTGTCCGTGGTATACGGGTGGTGGTGTGTCCGTGGTATACGGTGGTGTGGTGGTGGTAGTGTCCGTGGTATACGGGGTGGTGGTAGTGTCCGTGGTGGTGGTAGTGTCCGGTGGTGGTAGTGTCGTGGTGGTGTCCGTGGTTCGGGTGTGTAGTGTCCGTGGTATACGGGGTGTGTGGTGGGTCGTAGTGTCCGTGGTGGTGTGGGTAGTCGTGTATCGGTGGTGTAGTGCCGTGGTGGGTGTCCGTGGTATACGGGGTGGTGGTAGTGTGTCCGTGGTATACGGGGTGGGTATGCCGTGGTGGTGTCCGTGGTAACGGTGGTTTGTCCGTGGTATACGTGGTGTGTGGTGGTGGTGTCCGTGGTATACGGGGGTGGTGGTGGTGTGTCCGTGGTAGGGTGGTGGTATGTCCGTGGTGGTGTCCGGGTATACGGGTGTGGTCGTGGTTGTGTCCGTGGCGTGTGGTGGGTCCGTGGTATACGGGGTGGTGGGTAATGTCCGTGGTGGTGGTGTCCGTGGTATACGGGGTGGTGGTAGTGTCCGTGGTGGTGGTTGTCCGTGGTTCGGTGGGGTGCGTGGTGTCCGTGGTTACGGGGTGGTGGTGGTGGTGTCCGTGGGGTGGTGTCCGTGGTATAAGGGGTTGGTGGTAGTGTCCGTGGTGGTGGTGTCCGTTGGTATCTGTGGTGGTGTGTCCGTGGTGGTTCCGTGGATAACGGGGTGGTGGTAGTGTCCGTGGTGGGGTGTCCGTGGTATACGGGGTGGTGGGTAGTGTCCGTGGGGGTGTCCGTGGTATACGGGGTGGTGGTAGTGTCCGTGGTGGGTGGTGTCCGTGGTATACGGGGGTGGCGTGGTAGTGTCCGTGGTGGTGTGTGTCCGTGGTGTTCGTGGTATACGGGTGGTGTTGTCTGGTAGGGTGTGTCCGTGGTGGTGGTGTCCGTGGTACGGGGTGGTAGTGTCCGTGGTGGTGCGTGTATCGGGTGGTGGTGTGTCCGTGGTGGGGTGTCCGTGGTTCGGTGGTGGTGGGTGTCCGTGGATGGTGGTGGTGTGTCCGTGTCGGGTGGTGTGTCGTGTCGTGGGGTGTGTCCGTGGTATACGGGGTGGTGGTAGTGTCCGTGTGGTGTCGTGGTATACGGGTTGGTTAGTGTCCGTGGTGGGGGTGTCCGTGGTATACGGGGGTGGTGGTAGTGTCCGTGGTGGGGGTGTCCGTGGTATACGGGTGGTGTCGTGTGTAGTGTCCGTGGTGGGGGTGTCTGTCGTGGTTGTACGGGGTGGTGGTGGTGTCCGTGGTGGGGGTGTCCGTGGTATACGGGGTGGTGGTGGTGTCCGTGGTGTGGGGTTGTGTGTCCGTGGTGGGGTGTGGTGGTGGTGTCCGTGGTGGGGGGGTGTCCGTGGTATACGGGGTGGTGGTAGTGTCCGTGTGTGGTGGTGGTGGTGTCCGTGGTATACGGGGGGTGGTGGTAGTGTCCGTGTGGTGGTGTCCGTGGTATACGGGGTGGTGGTAGTGTCCGTGGTGGGGTTGTCCGTGGTATACGGGGTGGTGGTAGTGTCCGTGGGTATACGGGGTGTGGTGGTAGTGTCCGTGGTATACGGGTGGTGGTGTGTCGTAGTGTGTCCGTGGTATACGGGTGGTGTTTGGTGAGTGTCCGTGGTGTTTGTCCGTGGTATACGGGGTGTGGTTGGTAGTGTCCGTGGGTGTGGTGGTTGTCCGTGGTATACGGGGTGGTGGTAGTGTCCGTGTCCGTGGTATACGGGTGGTGGTAGTGTCCGTGTGGTGGGTGGTATACGGTGGTGTGGTGGTTGGTGGTGTCCGTGGTGGGGTGTCCGTGGTATACGGGGTGGTGGTGGTGTCCGTGGTGGGGTCGTGGTGTACGGTGGTGGGTGTCGTGGTGGTGGTGTCCGTGGTGGGTGGTGGTTGTCCGTGGTGATACGGGGTGTCGTGGTCGGGGTGGTGTGTGTCCGTGGTGGTGTCCGTGGTATACGGGGTGGTGGTAGGTGTCCGTGGTGGTGGTGTCCGTGGTATACGGGTGGTGGTAGTGTCCGGGTGGTGCGTGGTGTCCGTGGTGGATGGCCGTGGTTGCGTGTGTCCGTGCGTGGTTCGGTGGTGGTGGTGTGTCCGTGGTATACGGGGTGGTGGGTGTCCGTGGGTACGGGTTGTGTGTCTGCGGTGGTGTCCGTGGTCGGGGTGGTGGTGTGTCCGGTGGTGGTGTCCGTGGTGGTGGTGCCGTGGTAGTGTCCGTGGTGGTGGTGTCCGTGGTATACGGGGTGGTGGTAGTGTCCGTGGTGGTGGTGTCCGTGGTATAGGGGTGGTGGTTGTGTCCGTGGTGGGTGTCCGGTGGTATACGGGTGGTGGTAGTGTCCGTGGTGGTGGTGTCCGTGGATACGGGGTGGGTGGTAGTGTCCGTGGTGGGTGTGTCCGTGGTATACGGGGTGGTGGTAGTGTCCGTGGTACGGGTGTGTCCGTTGTGTATACGGGGTGGTGGTAGTTCGGTCCGTGGTTCGGGGTGGTGGTGTGTCCGTGTCCGTGGTATACGGGGGTCGGTGGTGTGTCCGTGTCCGTGGTATCGGGGGGTGGTGTGTCCGTGCCGTGTGGTGATACGGGGTGGGGTGTGGTCCGTTGGTGGTGGTCCCGTGGTGGTGGTGGTGTGCCGGGTGGTGGTGTCCGTGGACGGGGTGGTGGTGGCCGTGGTGGTGGTGCCGTGACGGGGTGGTGGTGTGTCCGTGGTGGTGTGTCCGTGGGACGGGGTGGTGGTGTGCCGTGGTGCGGTGTCCGTGGCGGGGTGGTGTAGTGCCGTGGTGACGGTGTCCGTGGTACGGGTGGTGGTCCGTGGCGCCGTGGTTGGGTGGTGGTGTGTGTCCGTGGTGTGTGTCCGTGGTCGGGGTGGTGGTGTGTCCGTGGTGACGGTGTGGTGTCCGTGGTACGGGGTGGTGGTGTCCGTGTGCGTGTCGTGGCACGGGGTGGTTGGTGTGTCCGTGTATCCGGGGGGTGGTGTGTCCGTGGTTCCGGGGTGGTGTGGGTGGTGTGGTTCGGCGGTGGTGGTGTCCGTGGTACGGGGTGGTGTCGTGGCGCCGGGGTGGTGTCCGGGCGGTGGTGGTGTGTGTCCGTGGCGCGGGTGGTGGGTGTGCCCGTGGTGGTGGTTCCGTGGCGTGGGTGTGCCGCGGTGGGTGGTGTCGGCGGTGTGGTGTCCGGGGCCCGGTGGTGGTGTCCGTGGTGGTGTCCGGGTCGGGTGGTGGGTCGGGCCGTTGTGGTGTCGGCGGGGGGTGGTGGTGGGTCTGGCGGGGTGGTGGGCCCGGGGTGGCCGTGGCGCGGGTGCCGTGGCGGCGGGTGGTGCGTGGCGTGGGGTGTCGTGGGCGTGGGGGGGGTGGGTGTGTTCCGTGGGCGGCGCCGTGGTGGGGTGTGTGTCGTGGCGCCCGGGGTGTGTCCTGTGGCGCCCCGTGGGTGGTGGTGTCGTGCGCCTGGGTGGTGTCCGTGGCGCCCGTGGGGGTGGTGTCCGTGGCACCCGTGGGGTGGTGTCCGTGGCACCCGTGGCGTGGTGTCCGTGGCACCCGTGGGGTGGTGTCCGTGGCACCCGTGGTGGTGGTGTCCGTGGCACCCGTGGTGGTGGTGTCCGTGGCACCCGTGGTGGTGGTGTCCGTGGCACCCGTGGTGGTGGTGTCCGTGGCACCCGTGGTGGTGGTGTCCGTGGCACCCGTGGTGGTGGTGTCCGTGGCACCCGTGGTGGTGGTGATGTCCGTGGCACCCGTGGTGGTGGTGATGTCCGTGGCACCCGTGGTGGTGGTGATGTCCGTGGCACCCGTGGTGGTGGTGTGTCCGTGGCACCCGTGGTGGGGGTGGTGTCCGTAGCACCCGTGGGGGGTGGTGTCCGTGGCACCCGTGGGGGTGGTGTCCGTGGCACCCGTGGGGGTGGTGTCCGTGGCACCCGTGGGGGTGGTGTCCGTGGCACCCGTGGGGGTGGTGTCCGTGGCACCCGTGGGGGTGGTGTCCGGGGCACCCGTGGGGGTGGTGTCCGCGGCACCCGTGGGGGTGGTGTCCGTGGCACCCGTGGTGGTGGTGTCCGTGGCACCCGTGGTGGTGGTGTCCGTGGCGCCCGTGGTGGTGGTGTCCGTGGCGCCCGTGGTGGTGGTGTCCGTGGCGCCCGTGGTGGTGGTGTCCGTGGCGCCCGTGGTGGTGGTGTCCGTGGCGCCCGTGGTGGTGGTGTCCGTGGCACCCATGGTGGTGGTGTCCGTGGCACCCGTGCTGGTGGTGTCCGTGGCGCCCGTGGTGGTGGTGTCCGTGGTGACGGTGGTGATGTCCGGATCACCGAAAGCCCAGACCATTACCTCATTGCTCATCTGAACCACCAGTGACCTCCTCAAATCCATCAGTGTCTGAAAGTAAATTTTCCATTTTATGTATATTGATTTTCTCAAAAAATATGTTATGGTGTGATTAAACTCATAAGAACATAAGAAAATAATGAAGGTACAAAAGACCATGAGACCTACACGTGGTAGTTCTTGAGATGTGAACTCATGTTATTCAAGACAGTCCCTATCTTATAAGGTAAAGTGATAGTGACTAATGACTGAGGATAGCTGAAACTCACCCTGGATGCATTCATGATGTGCTCTTTGAGGACAGTGGCGGCTCTCAAGCTTGCCACCATAATGCTAGCCAGCTGGCCGGTCTGCATTGCGGCGGTCATACTCTTCATCCGACATGTGGTGGCCCCAGCGAATAAGGCCCCCGCAAGCAATGCCACATCCAATTCTTCAACAACTCCTCCGGCCTCCCAGAAGGCATTGGGAGTCTCTTCTATCATGTCGATCATGCTACTGTAAAGCATTGAAGATACAGCGCAGGAAGAGTCTGGCCATATTTGGTTCAAGTAAAAATTTACTACCAGTAGCACAGCTTCATTGTTAGGATCGTCAGTGCTCCGGCGGCTCCTGATAACGGCTATTAAGGAATTTTGGATATTTTTGCCTGTAAGAGGGCGTTCTATAGATTCCAGAGGCCTTTGGGGAGACTGGGTTCTGTCGTCCTTTTGGTCTAACGAAGTAGTTTGACTTTCCTTATGAATCTTTTGTCCAGTGTTGCTTATCATGGGCTGTACTGTAGATCCAGTTACCTCGGGTCCATAAGCACCGTTTTCCTCTGTGATTCCTTGAGTAGGTGACTGACTAATCAACACATGCTCCTTGGTATTCGCCTCGGGTATGATATTTGATGATGAACCGGAGATATCCATTTCGGAGACAGATATACGTGCTTCAGACGCAATGTTTTTAACGCGGCGCGGCACCTCACAGCGACACTGGCTGGGCACCAAGACCCGCGCCAGCCGCACGTGTCCCCTGTGGTGGTAGTCACTCACGTACATGTCCTGCAACGTCATCTCCTGGAACAGTCATAACGCACACACGGTTATCAAAACAGGACACTTGTGGGAGAATAATAGCTGAAAGGATGAAAGATATTATAAGTGACAAAACTGGAAAAAACAATGGATTTAGAAAGAAAACTATCTATCTTCTATATTAATAAAAGCGAAAGTGTGTCTGTCTGTCTGTGTGTGGTGTGTGTGTGTGTGTGGTATAGGTTCCGCCCCCCGTGGCGCAAACACCTCATATGGCACATTTTTGGAATCGGGTCGACCAGGGGAAGGTCATAAGCCCACTTATGAGATGATCCGATCACTTTTTTTTTTTTTTTTTTTTAGCAGCCTATTAGCGAGAATTGTGACAACAAAAGTGGGTTGCGAGAATTGAGGAAGCCTTGATGTAGGGTGATGGGTAATGGGTGAGTGAATGGGTGGGGTGATGGGTAATGGGTGTGGGGTGATGGGTGAGTGAATGGGTGGGGGGTGATGGGTTGGGGGTGATGGGTGATGAGTGAGGGAATAGGTGGGGGGTGATGGGTAATGGGTGAGTGAATGGGTGTGTGGTGATGGGTAATGGGTGAGTGAATGGGTGGGGGGTGATGGGTAATGAGTGAGTGAATGGGTGGGGGGTGATGGGTAATGGGTGAGTGAATGGGTGTGTGGTGATGGGTAATGGGTGCGTGAATGGGTGGGGGGTGATGGGTGAGTGAATGGGTGGGGGGTGATGGGTAATGGGTGAGTGAATGGGTGGGGTGTGATGGGTAATGGGTGAGTGAATGGGTGGGGGGAATACATACATTTCTACATCCATGATTTCAGGAAAGTTAAAAGGGGCTATCTGGAGAGTCCATGTTTGGTGGGCCTTCGGCCCACCAAACACAGGTGGTGGGCCGAAGGCCCACCAATAGCCCTCCGCAGGAGCTAGCCAAAAAGTCCGCCCGGAGGGCGGCTTTGCGGCTAGTAATAATATAAGCGAAAGTGTGTGTCTGTCTGTGTGTGTATGTGGTATAGGTTCCGCCCCCCGTGGCGCAAACACCTCATATGGCACATTTTTGGAATCAGGTTGACCAGGGGAAGGTCATAAGCCCATTTATGAGATGATCCGATCATTTTTTTTTTTTTTTTTTTTTTTAGCAGCCTATTAGCGAGAATTGTGAAAACAAAAGTGGGTTGCGAGAATTGAGGAAGCCTTGATGTAGGGTGATGGGTAATGGGTGAGTGAATGGGTGGGGTGATGGGTAATGGGTGTTGGGTGATGGGTGAGTGAATGGGTGGGGGGTGATGGGTTGGGGGTGATGGGTGATGGGTGAGGGAATAGGTGGGGGGTGATGGGTAATGGGTGAGTGAATGGGTGTGTGGTGATGGGTAATGGGTGAGTGAATGGGTGGGGGGTGATGGGTAATGGGTGAGTGAATGGGTGGGGGTTGATGGGTAATGGGTGAGTGAATGGGTGGGGGGTGATGGGTAATGGGTGAGTGAATGGGTGGGGGGAATACATACATTTCTACATCCATGATTTCAGGAAAGTTAGAAGGGGCTATCTGGAGAGTCCATGTTTGGTGGGCCGAAGGCCCACCAAACACAGGTGGTGGGCCGAAGGCCCACCAATAGCCCTCCGCAGGAGCTGGCCAAAAAGTCCGCCCGGAGGGCGGCTTTGCGGGCTAGTAGTATATATTTGTTTGGACCTGTTTTTAAGTTTGAGGATGTTGATAAAAACGTATGGCAAAAGGGAGGAAAGTATATACTGCTTATAAATTATGATTATTTTTTTTACAGGATTGACTGACAGGCAATGTAGAATGTGTTGAAGATGTATGGAGTGGGAGACAAATGTACATTGTACGTAGATTGAAAGCACTGTACAGCTACCTACATTGTACCTGACCCTATGCAAACATTAAAGTATCAAAGAAATGAAAGAAAATACACTATGTAAGTGATAAAGCCTTACGTACAAAGGGTGAAAGTTTCAGGATCAGCTTTAATGAAGGGCAGGACAGTAATATGGAGATAGAGGAAAGAGGGCATTACACTTGATCAACATTGAGGTATGAGAGAGAAGAGAAAGGGCAGGACAGTAATGTGGAGATAGAGGAAAGAGGGCACTACACTTGACCAACATTGAGGTATGAGAGAGAAGAGAAAGGGCAGGACAGTAATGTGGAGATAGAGGAAAGAGGGCACTACACTTGACCAACATTGAGGTATGAGAGAGAAGAGAAAGGGCAGGACAGTAATGTGGAGATAGAGGAAAGAGGGCACTACACTTGACCAACATTGAGGTATGAGAGAGAAGAGAAAGGGCAGGACAGTAATGTGGAGATAGAGGAAAGAGGGCACTACACTTGACCAACATTGAGGTATGAGAGAGAAGAGAAACTAACATTATATGGAAGGCAAAGATCTAAGATTCAGGGAATGGAAATTAGTTATTTTGTAGAGTGAGGTGCGTGAGGTGGGTGTGATATTAACCCCTTGAGACCCGGAGCGTAATTTCCATTGTAATAGGACTACCATTAGATAATTTTTGGTGAATATAAGCAATATTTTATAGCTATGACCTGTTTAGTATCCTTGTCCACTAACTAATTTGGTATATTCTGTTACTTTTCGTAATTTTATGGTTCGACAACAGACGATTTTTTATAGCAAAGTAAATATCTGGGCGTGAAGGGGTTTTAATAGGAGAGTGAACGCAAAGCAGTGTGTATCGATGGCTTGGTATGTAAGTAAACGCGAGGAAATACTGTGGTGGAGAGTTCCCAAGGTCATTATGTAGACTCGCCTGTGTGCACTCGAAGGTCTCCATGTGTATCCGCGCCTCGTCTGTAAACACACATGTCAGAAGTGCATTTGCGTGAAGGACCGTTTAGTATCCTTCCTCAGTCATGTGTGTATATCGACTTCTGTAACCGTCAAATCACGTGCAAGTAACAACCTGAGTACCTCGCAGGTCACCATCACATGGTACACTCAACACGGTCAGATCAACACGTCACACTCAACACGGTCACACTCACAACGTAACTAACCGGTCACTCGATCCCTGGTCACACTCACACGGTCACACTCAACACGGTCACACTCAACACGTGTCACACTCAACGGTCACAATCAACACGGTCACATCAACACGGTCAAATCAACACGTCACTCAACACGGTCACATCAACACGGTCACACTCAACACGGTCACAATCAACACGGTCACATCAACACGGTCACATCAACACGTCACAATCAACACCGTCACAATCAACCCGTCACAATCACACGTCCACAACACCGTCACAATCACCGTCAACACCGTCACACTCAACACCGTCACACTCAACACGGTCACACTCAACACGGTCACACTCAACACGGTCACACTCAACACGGTCACACTCAACACGGTCACACTCAACACCGTCACACTCAACACCGTCACAATCAACACCGTCACAATCAACACCGTCACAATCAACACCGTCACACTCAACACCGTCACACTCAACACCGTCACACTCAACACCGTCACACTCAACACCGTCACACTCAACACCGTCACACTCAACACCGTCACACTCAACACCGTCACACTCAACACCGTCAACGACTCAACACCGTCACACTCAACACCGTCACACTCAACACCGTCCACACCGTCACACTCAACACCGTCACACTCAACACCGTCACACTCAACACCGTCACACTCAACACCGTCACACTCAACACCGTCACACTCAACACCGTCACACTCAACACCGTCACACTCAACACCGTCACACTCAACACCGTCACACTCAACACCGTCACACTCAACACCGTCACACTCACACCGTCACACTCAACACCGTCACACTCAACACGTCACACTCAACACCGTCACACTCACACACCGTCACACTCAACACCGTCACACTCAACACCGTCCCCAACTCAACACCGTCACACTCAACACCGTCACACTCAACACCGTCACACTCAACACCGTCACACTCAACCCGTCACACTCAACACGTCCACTCAACACGTCACCTCAACACGTCACACTCAACACGGTCACACTCAACACGTCACACTCAACACGTCACACTCCAACACGGTCACACTCAACACCGTCACACTCAACACGGTCACACTCAACACGGTCACACTCAACACGGTCACACTCAACACGGTCACACTCAACACGGTCACACTCAACACGGTCACACTCAACACGGTCACACTCAACACGGTCACACTCAACACGGTCACACTCAACACGGTCACACTCAACACGGTCACACTCAACACGGTCACAATCAACACGGTCACAATCAACACGGTCACAATCAACACGGTCACAATCAACACCGTCACACTCAACACCGTCACACTCAACACCGTCACACTCAACACCGTCACACTCAACACCGTCACACTCAACACCGTCACACTCAACACCGTCACACTCAACACCGTCACACTCAACACCGTCACACTCAACACCGTCACACTCAAACAGTCACACTCAAACAGTCACACTCAAACAGTCACACTCAAACAGTCACACTCAAACAGTCACACTCAAACAGTCACACTCAAACAGTCACACTCAAACAGTCACACTCAAACAGTCACACTCAAACAGTCACAACTCGTATTGTAAACATGATAATCACTTTTGCAACCCCACGATACAATACAAAACAAAATAAGGATAGGATAAATATAGTAGTAAAGATAGATAAAATAATGATAGTAAATATAAAGATAGTAAAATAAGGATAAATCTTTCATCATTCGTCGTGGACCCATCGCACCCTATCCAAAATTATCACCTTAGGAACAGAATCACGCAGTTTCAGTTCGTACAAGAATTAAGTAGCAAAAATTAAGTACAACAAGACTGTCGAAACTTCAAGAACGATCGTGGCAGCTGTCAAAACTTCTCAAGAACGATCGTGGTAACTGTCAAAACTTCTCAAGAACGATCGTGGTAACTGTCAAAACTTCTCAAGAACGATCGTGGTAACTGTCAAACTTTCCCGCGAGACATACCGAACGTTGGCTCTTACACAAAGCAGGATATCATAAGCTTGGCAATATTACTACATCGATAAAAACTGCAAGCAACACGTTCAAAGAAGACTGAGAAATTAATGATATGAAAATTGTCAGTATGTCTCAGTACAATTACGTGAAAGTTTGACAGTTGCCACGATCGTTCATGAGAAGTTTTGACAGTCTTGTACTTTATTTTCGTTACTAAATTCTTGTGCGAACTGAAACTCAAATAAATATCGAACCTTGAATGCAGTCATTTCAAAGCGATGAAAAACCTGCATATAAAATTTTTTTATAGTATTGTGATGCTGTGCTTTGTGGTCAAAACTACTTCTAGGTTATTTGAACAGATTGCCACTTGTGATAAAAGTTCGTATAATCTTTAATCGCAAAAGTTTATACTGAGATAATGTGCTTATACGAGATTTAACCTTACGATCATTACCACATTTGAAAGTTTTGCACGAGGCATTGAACGTATAAGTTACATGCGTTTTCATTAACACATATTTCGAGTAATTGCAGAGTTCTAAGAATGCTGCATGAAGATTTAAGCTATCAGAGATGCTGTAGTCATGTAGCAGATTAGAGTATGACACAGAGATTGTATAGAATCAACGTTAGACAGCAAAATTTACATGATGCAGAGTAATTTACAGTCCTACAGATTTAGAATGCAATAGAGCAGATGCAGAAGAGTTTAGCAGTGCAGAGAGATTTAGAGCAGTGCAGAGAGATTTAGAACACGTGCAGAGAATTTAGAGCAGTGCAGAGAGATTTAGACACGTGCAGAGAAATTTAGACAGTGCAGAGAGATTAGAAGTGCAGAATTAGAGCAGTGCAGAGAATTTAGAGCAGTGCAGAGAGATTTAGAGCAGTGCAGAGAGATTTAGAGCAGTGCAGAGAGATTTAGAACCGTGCAGAGAAATTTAGAGCAGTGCAGAGAGATTTAGAACCGTGCAGAGAAATTTAGAACAGTGCAGAGAGATTTAGAGCAGTGCAGAGAGATTTAGAGCAGTGCAGAGAGATTTAGAACCGTGCAGAGAAATTTAGAACAGTGCAGAGAGATTTAGAGCAGTGCAGAGAGATTTAGAGCAGTGCAGAGAGATTTAGAGCAGTGCAGAGAGATTTAGAGCAGTGCAGAGAGATTTAGAGCAGTGCAGAGAGATTTAGAGCGTGCAGAGAGATTTAGAGCAGTGCAGAGAGATTTAGAGCAGTGCAGAGAGATTTAGAGCAGTGCAGAGAGATTTAGAGCAGTGCAGAGAGATTTAGAGCAGTGCAGAGAGATTTAGAGCAGTGCAGAGAGATTTAGAGCCTGCAGAGAGATTTAGAGCAGTGCAGAGAGATTTAGAGCAGTGAAGAGAAATTTAGAGCAGTGCAGAGAGATTTAGAGCAGTGCAGAGAGATTTAGAGCAGTGCAGAGAGATTTAGAGCAGTGCAGAGAGATTTAGAGCAGTGCAGAGAGATTTAGAGCAGTGCAGAGAGATTTAGAGCAGTGCAGAGATATTTAGAGCAGTGCAGAGATATTTAGAGCAGTGCAGAGATATTTAGAGCAGTGCAGAGATATTTAGAGCAGTGCAGAGATATTTAGAGCAGTGCAGAGAAATTTAGAGCAGTGCAAATTCAGACAAACAGGAGAAACCAAGGAAAAGGCGAGACAACTAAAAGCCTCGAGCAGACAGACGAAATGCGAACAAATGGAGAAATAATACCCAAGGAGCGTCTGTGCTTGCGTGCTCCTGAGGTAATGAAGAGAGAGGAGGCAGAGGGCAAGGAACACAAAGGGGAGACGAAACAGGGGGAGGATGAAGAGCAGAGAGTCTGAGGAAATGTAATGCGATGAGGAAGGAAGGAAGAATAGGAGTAAGGAAGAAGAGACAAAGGGATGGAGAAGAGGTGGTGGAATGTGTGATAAAGGGAATGATAGTGTGTAAGGAGGTAGAAGAGAAAGAAGACGACGTTGACAATTGAATGTTAGGATAGAAAAGACAAGGAAGAGTATACTATAAAAAAATAAAAGAATAATAATTACGCCATGCAAGGAAGGTGTCAATTTAGTGCGAGGGGAGAAGGAAGGAAAATAGCGGTGTCAAGTGTCTTATATATTGAACAGATATCTTGACTCGCTGACCTTGGGATGTGACGAGGGTGATGGGTAGTTCCAGCCTCACGTCCTCAGCGCAGCAGCACCCGTCAAATCTGTAAATAAAAAGAAATTAGAAAAAAACGTATAAGTGCCTTTACTGTAAAAAAACAAACGTATTGGTGCCTTTAAAAAGAAAACCGTATTGGTACCTTTACTCTAAAAAGAAAACCGTATTGGTGCCTTTACTCTAAAAAGAAAACCGTATTGGTGCCTTTACTCTAAAAAGAAAACCGTATTGGTACCTTTACTCTAAAAAGAAAACCGTATTGGTGCCTTTACTCTAAAAAGAAAACCGTATTGGTGCCTTTACTCTAAAAAGAAAACCGTATTGGTACCTTTACTCTAAAAAGAAAACCGTATTGGTGCCTTTACTTTAAAAAGAAAACCGTATTGGTGCCTTTACTGTAAAAAAAAACGTATTGGTGCCTTTACTGTAAAAAAAAAACCGTATTGGTGCCTTTACTGTAAAAAAAAACCGTATTGGTGCCTTTACTCTAAAAAGAAAACCGTATTAGTACCTTTACTCTAAAAAGAAAACCGTATTGGTGCCTTTACTCTAAAAAGAAAACCGTATTGGTGCCTTTACTCTAAAAAGAAAACCGTATTGGTGCCTTTACTCTAAAAAAAAACCGTATTGGTGCCTTTACTCTAAAAAGAAAACTGTATTGGTGCCTTTACTCCAAAAAGAAAACCGTATTGGTACCTTTACTCTAAAAAGAAAACCGTATTGGTACCTTTACTCTAAAAAGAAAACCGTATTAGTGTCTTTACTCTAAAAAAAACCCCACCCGTATTAGTGCCTTAACCCCCCCCCCCCCCGTATATTAGATGCCTATACTCTGGAAAAAAAAGAACTTATTAGTACCTTTAGTCTCTCGTCTCTTCAATCATCGACGCACTCTCCCCTCCGTTCACCCCTTTTTTTCATTCTCAGAAGTTTGGCATTAATCTGTACCGATCTCCAAAGGTTCGCTCCCAGCACTAAAGTATATATCATACCTCTAATAATAATAAAAATCGATACCCAGCCAGCCACGATATATGTCCCGTGATTAATTCAGACTCATGATGCAAGACTAGCCACAAAGATGCACGCAAAACACACACGCACACACACACACGCACGCACACACGACACACACAACCCCCCCACAAGACACACACGCGACACACAACCCCCCCCACAAGACACACACACAACCCCCCCCACACGGCACACACACGACACACAACTCCCCCCAACACACACACACACAACCCCCCCCACACGACACACACACGACACGCACAGACGCACACACAACCCCCCCCCCCCCCCACACGACACACACACACAGACGCACACACAGACGCACACACAACCCCCCCCCCACACGACACACACACAACCCCCCCCCGACACGACACACACACACACAACCCCCCCACATGACACACACACAGACGCACACACAACCCCCCCCACACGACACACACAACCCCACCCCACACGACACACACAACCCCCCCCACACGACACACACCACAACCCCCCCACACAACCCCCCCCACACGACACATACACAACTCCCCCACACGACACACACACAACCCCCCCCACACGACACACACACAACCCCCCCACACACACACACACAACCCCCCCCACACACCACCACACGACACACACACAACCCCCCCCCCCCGACACGACACACACAACCCCCCCCACATGACACACACACAGACGCACACACAACCCCCCCCCCCCCACACGACACACACAACCCCACCCCATACGACACACACACAACCCCACCCCATACGACACACACACAACCCCCCCCACAACACACACACAACCCCCACACAACCCCCCCCCACACGACACACACAACCCCCCCACACGACACACACACACCCCCCCCACACGACACACACAACCCCCCCACACACCCCCCCCCCCACACAACACAACCCCCCCCACACGACACACACACCCTCCCCACACGACACACACACAACCCCCCCGACACGACACACACGACACACAATAAAAAAATAAAGAAATTCGAAATACAGGTGCAATTACGTATTTGATATTCATTCGACACAAAATCATGTGCATGCAACTATTGTTCCTTTGTATAAGACCTGTAAGACACCACAAAACTCCATTTATATATTAATTCTTATTCCCTTTTGAAGTTTTCTAGACTTATTTTTACTGCGCGTCAAGGCCAATAGCTGCCGCCTCTCGTTTTCTAGACTTAATGTTTACTGCGCGTCAAGGCCAAGACCCGCCAATACCTCACCTTTCCGTGCTGGTCACGTTACTACTGAAGCTGTGGCGGACGGTGTTGTAACGTCGTAGTGGCCACACCCCCTTCAGGCTCCTGTAGCTCTCCTTCGGCAGGTAGTGGATACAGTCCTCCTCATCTGGTGGAGAAGGGAGATAATAGTCGCCGCACGTTAAGTTGGCGAAAATGGGTCCCCTTCACTCCCCCCTTCCGAACGCACGGGATTGGCTGAGGTGTTGGGTGTTGGGTGAGAATGCCTTACTCCAAGTTCCGCCCTAAAGCCCCAACACCCAACACCTCAGCCAAGCCCGTAGCTTTACAGGTAGCGGTAAATTTACAAGTTTACAAGTTTATTAAAGAAAGGAGAGGAGATTACATAGAAGATAGGGGTGTACCAGAATAAAAAGAACACAGAAACATAGAAAGACAGAATAAGTTAACAGACCTGCTAGACAAGAGATATTACAGGTCATCTTTCAGGCCTATATATCAGAACATAAGAAATAAGGATGCTATAAGAGGCCGAGAGACCTACACGTGGTAGACTGTTACTTAACACTACCTACCTCCACCTTTCATTCCAATCCATGAATTTATCCAGTCTCCTTTTAAAGCTTCCTATTGACCCCGCGCTGACCACCTGACGACTGAGTTCATTCCAATCATTTACCACCCTTTGTCTTTTCTTTGTTTAACCTTCGCCACCTTCGCCACCATCGCCACCATCGCACCACAGTCCCTTATTTGACCTTGATTCTTCGTATCTTTTTTTGTGACCGAAAGTTTGTTTGGTGATTTTTTATTTACGATGTGTGCGATATGTACGACAAGTAAAACTCATTCTACCGACTATGCATGAATCACTACGACAGGATGACAAATATGTTTGCTTTTTCGTATTTACCTAACAAGCGTGGATTCCTCGAATATCCACCTTCCTTGGCATAAAAAATGATGCTTTGGCATATATTATGAAGCCACTCCCCACCTAAGAACACACGCACGGACGCATACGTGAGCAGACTGTCATAACCACACTCACAACACATACAACACACGCGCACAACACACACACACACACACACACACACACACAACAGGCACACAAAACACACACACACAACACACACACTCACAGACACATACACGCACACATACAGATAGAGCGGAGACAGATGGGCTGTTTCCTTTAAAACCCGAGCCCCTGTCCACCCAGCAGTGAATGGGTACCGGGTGTTAGCCGAGGGTTTGTGACCCGCCTCCCGGGGTGAAGGTTTCGGCCAACACTAAGCACTAAGGCTGAATGATAAAATATAGATATGGAGACGGGGCCATGCGAGTGTAGCTCAGGCCCTGTAAAATACAACTAGATGAATACACCACACACACACACACACATACGCGCAACACACACACTCGACAGGTTAGGTCAGTAGGGATCAGACCCAGGCCACCGAGATGACAAGGCCTGATACATCGCCCGTGACGTCACACCATCTAGATCCCACCCGCTCCGCTCCCCGTACAAGTTTACCTACCTAATATAATGTTTATCAGTATAAAAGATATACAGTTATCTTCGGAAATGTTTGTTCTATAATATTATTAAATAAAAAATCGTAAAACACAAAAGAAATGCCATTATGAGACTTTCAAGAAATATGCATTAACTTAAACTCTTCGCCATTTAATATCAGGCCTTGTCATCTCGGTGGCCTCGAGCAGACTGCTATTCCCGATCACGCCTCGCCTTCCCGACACCCTCAAGGCATCTATAGGTTTTCCACAAGGCCATATTACGAGGCAATGAGAGTTTGTGCAAATAACAACATCGAACTTATACCTCTATTATCCTGCCGTATTGAAACTACCACGTATAGGTATCACGGCCTCTTGTAGCTTCCTTATTTTCTTATGTTCTTATGACTTTCCACGCAGTATCTACTTTTTAACGCCCTACGCCCTGCCACGCTTTTCTCCCTTACTGCCAGAATACTTTAACCCCTTAAGACCCAGAACGTAATTTCCTTTGTAATTTGGGTACCATTAGACGATTTTTAGTGAATGTAAGCAATATTTTATAGCTATGACCTGTTTAGTATCCTTGTCCACTAACTAATATGGTATATTCAGTGACTTTATAATTTTATGGCTAACAACATACAATTTTTTATATAGCAAAGGAACGATCTGGGCGTGAAGGAGTGAATACAGGTGACTTTTGCTATACATCTTTTTTATAGCAGAGCACGAAACATAAGGTGATTCAGCCCAATAAAGTAAGCCAGTTCCACGTGAGAACCCTTATTGCCTTCCGTATGACTTTGCTATCACACAAAATTCCCTTAGAACAGACGCGGCCGACTAAGCCCCGAAGTAGTCTCTTGTCTGGTATTGCTTCATAGCTTTTTGCTGCTTAATTTTTCAAGACATCGATGGGTTATGAAGCATGACACCCCGCGGCGAGCTTCCAGGGGCGTCGCAGCTCACGTCAGGCGCCACATAACCCGGCATTCCACATGTATTATTTTGATCCTTCACTGCAGGGATTGACTATAAGAGGAACTTCGGGGAACCACACAAAGTTTCTGTCTATACTCGATACGCATCTTACAGCATCATAGTTACCCTCTATCATCTCTCTACTTTCTCTCTACTATCTCTCTCCTCTCTCTCTCTCCTCTCTCTCTCTCCTCTCTCTCTCTCCTCTCTCTCTCTTCTCTCTCCTCTCTCTCTTCTCTCTCTTCTCTCTCCTCTCTCTCCTCTCTCTCTTCTCTCTCTCTCTCTCTCCTCTCTTCTCTCTCTTCTCTCTCCTCTCTCTCTCTCTCTCTCTCTCTCTCTCTCTCTCTCTTCTCTCTCTTCTCTCTCTCTCTTCTCTCTCTTCTCTCTCCTCTCTCTTCTCTCTCTTCTCTCTCTCTCTTCTCTCTCTCTTCTCTCTCTTCTCTCTCTCTCTTCTCTCTCTTCTCTCTCTCTCTTCTCTCTATGTACTCTCTCTCTCTTCTCTCTATGTACTCTCTCTCTCTTCTCTCTTCTTACTCTCTCTACTCTCCTACTCTCTCTCTCACTCTCTCTCTCTACCTCTACTCATCTCTCTCTCTCCTCTCTCTCTACTCATCTCTACTCTACTCCACTCTCTCTCTACTCCTACTCTCTCTACTCCACTCTTCTCTCTACTCCACTACTCTCTCTACTCCACTACTCTCTCTACTCCACTACTCTCTCTACTCCACTACTCTCTCTACTCCACTACTCTCTCTACTCCACTACTCTCTCTACTCCACTACTCTCTCTACTCCACTACTCTCTCTACTCCACTACTCTCTCTACTCCACTACTCTCTCTACTCCACTACTCTCTCTACTCCACTACTCTCTCTACTCACTACTCTCTCTACTCCACTACTCTCTCTACTCCACTACTCTCTCTACTCCACTACTCTCTCTACTCCACTACTCTCTCTACTCCACTACTCTCTCTACTCCACTACTCTCTCTACTCCACTACTCTCTCTACTCCACTACTCTCTCTACTCCAACTCCTCTACTCCACTACTCTCTCTACTCCACTACTCTCTCTACTCCACTACTCTCTCTACTCCACCACTCTCTCTACTCCACCACTCTCTCTACTCCACCACTCTCTCTACTCCACCACTCTCTCTACTCCACCACTCTCTCTACTCCACCACTCTCTCTACTCCACCACTCTCTCTACTCCACCACTCTCTCTACTCCACCACCTTCTCACTCTCTACTCCACCACTCTCTCTACTCCACCACTCTCTCTACTCCACCACTCTCTCTACTCCACCACTCTCTCTACTCCACTCACTCTCTCTACTCCACCACTCTCTCTACTCCACCACTCTCTCTACTCCACCTCTCTACTCCACTCTCTCTACTCCTCTCTACTCCACCACTCTCTCTACTCCACCACTCTCTTCACTCTCCACCACTCTCTCTACTCCACCTCTCTCTACTCCACTCACTCTCTCTACTCCACCACTCTCTCTACTCCACCACTCTCTCTACTCCACCACTCTCTCTACTCCACCACTCTCTCTACTCCACCACTCTCTCTACTCCACCACTCTCTCTACTCCACCACTCTCTCTACTCCACACTCTCTACTCCACTCTCTCTACTCTACTCTCTCTACTCTACTCTCTCTACTCTACTCTCTCTACTCCACTCTCTCTACTCCACTCTCTCTACTCCACTTCTCTACTCCACTCTCTCTCTACTCTATTCTATTCTCTCTCTCTACTCTATTCTATTCTCTCTCTCTACTCTCTCTCTCTACTCTATTCTATTCTCTCTACTCTCTCTCTCTCTCTCTCCTCTCTCTCTCTCTATTCTCTCTCTACTCTCATCTTCAGGAGATGTCACATTCCTTCCCTTACCCTTCTACATCATCTTTAAACCCCTACTATATAATTAATTTCAGGTATTAATAACAAAGGAAACACACAGTCTAAACTAGAGTACAAACTTCATATTCATAAGAAGTTCTGCGCGTGTTACACCGTCATTGTGCTGCTCCAAACCAATTAAGTTATGCATTTCAACTCTATTATTTCTAAGTCTCCTAGTGTTAGTGTGAGGTGGGGGAAGAACTTGTTTGAAATGACGAAAGCATATGCACAGGAAACTCTGGCACTCTCTTTGTTTCTTTTTTCCTCCTTTCTACGACTTAAATATTTTCAGGAGAGGAGCAACAAGACACCTCCCGAACTAAATTGCCCCCCCCCCCCCATTTTTATATTCTAGTCTTCTTTATAGGACTGGCAACTATGCGGGCTTTGTGTTACTTCTTTTTTTCTTGCCCTTGGCCAGTCCTTTGTGATTTAAAAAAAAAAAATCCTTGGCCAGTCCTTTGTGATGTAAAAAACGAGAGCCCTTGGCCAGTCCTCTGTGATGTAAAAAAAGAGAGCCCTTGCTTGGCCAGTCCTTTGTGATGTAAAAAAAAGAGCCTTCGGCCAGTCCTTTGTGATGTAAAAAAAAGTCCTTGGCCAGTCTTGTGATGTAAAAAAAAAGAGCCCTTGGCCAGTCCTTTGTGATGTAAAAAAAAAAGAGAGCCCATGGCCAGTCCTTTGTGATTTAAAAAAAAAGAGCCCTTGGCCAGTCCTTTGTGATTTAAAAAAAAAAGAGCCCTTGGCCAGTCCTTTGTGATGTAAAAAAAAAAAAGAGCCCTTGGCCAGTCCTTTGTGATTTTAAAAAAAGAGAGCCCTTGGCCAGTCCTGTGATGTAAAAAAAAAAAAGAAAAAAAGGTGCCTGCTCCCCTCCCTCACACACACATCATATATTGCGCCTGTCCTGGAACTATATGTTCAAAATTGTCATCTGATTAATAATGGGCGGGACTGATATCAAACATTCTGGGCAGGTGGACGCCGGCCACGCTGTGTATTTATGCATGGCATCTATTATTTGTATGTGTGACGTGACGATAGAGCAGACGAAAAGCCATGAGAAGGGTCACCCATCCGCATATTCCCGTTTTCTAGAAGAGTATGTGGCGTTTAAGGCTGGTTCCCACTAGCCCGCTTGTACGGCCGCCGTTGCCGCACACCGCCCAACAATGACGTCACCATCATCACCGCTTGAGTGGTATTTGTGGTAACTGGGCACAGTTTGCACCTCCGCTCGAGCGGACACCGCCGAGCGGACACCGCCGAGCGGGAGAGATGACTTGATTTTAACTTTGTACGGCAGCCGTACAGCGGTACGGCAGTGCGGTCGACTTTTTTGAGACGTCATTGTGACGTCATTGTTGTTCATTGATGTTGTACGGCGGCCGTACAAGCGGGCTAGTGGGAACCGGGCCTTACTCTTGAACACGTCAGGTTAGGTCACGTTAGGTTATGTTTTGTTTAGGTAAGGTTTCCTGGAGTATTGATGGTAACTGTGTAGGAATCACAATGAAGGTATTTTCGAGAAACTCCTATGGTTACTTTCGGAGCCACATGTTCAAGCGTCTTCACTCGGAAACCACATACTGGCATAGAGTTGGGGAATATTTTAATCTTGCCTACCTTTCTTGGACTCCTTAAACATTATTTTTATTGTGAGCATTATTGTTGTAGAAAACTGCACACATCAATCTTGACTGCATCTATTTTGTCATCTTTTTACATGTAGTTTTTGGAAATATAGATTTTCTTCAGTTACTATGCATTAAAACTCGTATACTCTTATTTGGATATAACTATAGTTAGCTTGTTAGGGAATTATTTTAAGATTTGTCCAATTAAAAAGGAAACCGCTGAACTTTACATATTTTGCCAGCCATAACTTTTTGATGATAAAAAGAACACAGTAAAGGATATAACGAATGATCTATTGCCATTCACTACCACGATGGAAGTAATGTAATAAAAGGAGGACTGAAGAATTACGTAGATCACTTCCATTCCTGTAGCACACGAGGAATAGTACAGCTATATAATAACGCATATAAAAAGAAAAATAATAGATAAACGTACCAATACGGGGAGAAAACGGCTAATATTTAGAACATGACTGTCTGGATTTAAGTATTTTCCACTTTTCTACTGTTTCTATAGTTCAGAACGAGTGTGAAAGTAATAATAAAATGTTGTGCAAACATAAAATTTTTCATAGGCTTGGCTAGGTTTGGTTAGTTTGGGGGTTAGGTTAGTTTATTGATTCGATGAAATTGTTATTTGATGATTTTTTCAAATGGAGATATTTTTTCCCCCGCCAAAACGTCTAAAAAGTATATTTTTAGAAATTTGTCATCACTTTTTGGAATTGCAAAATACACATTTTTGAGATTCGCACAGTAAAAAAAACATCGCCATTAGGAAAAGCATCATATACTAAGCGAGAAAAAAAATCGAACTCTTCTGAAAATCTTGCAACAGTTATAAAGTAATTTTTTACGGAGAAAACACACTTACTGGTAGTGTTGGTGCGAGGCCAGGGCGTGTGCGGGGCATTTTGGGGGCCACAACACACCATGGCCCCCGGGGTCTTATGGGGCAGGAGGGAGCAGCCCTTGGGCACAGCTGCAGACCGGGCCAGGCACACTCGGCTCTCCTGGAGGGGTACATGGGGAACACATTAGTAGTAGTAGTAGTAGTAGTAGTAGTAGTAGTAACCGCTGATGCTATGCCTTGCTACCTCTTCATCCACACATTGTCCCTGCTATAGCCCCTTCACAATAACACTATCACCACCATCACCATCACTTAATACAGCACTTCCAGCTCGCTTACACATCACCATCACACCCCAGCCCCTGCAAGGTAGCATCACCAAGCCAGGCACCATTATCACCACGTAGTATTTCACGGTATTAACATCTTCTCCAAACAAACGCCTCCCACTCCGTCACGCCACACCAACCTGCGTCGCACCACCTGACGTCACACCAACACGCCACAAACACTACCTAGCTACACCAACACCAATCATCAGCTAACTCACCAACAACAAACTAAAATAGTCATACCCCGCACAATGCTTAGGTTTGCAGCCCACGTAGCGGTGATCTAGATAATGACGGTGTTGCAGGGTGGGCGAGGCGACGCGACCCCCGGCGTGTGCCCACAATTGTTTGATGAATCCTATTTTCACGCACTTAGGTCAAATTTTATAGATACTGGTACATTTTTACCCAGGCACACCCATTTTCGTGCACACAGCCACAATGAACATCCACACGCCCACTTACACGCATACACGCACGCACACCCACGCAGGCAACGACGGTGTTGTCGGTGGTCTTGAGCAGCGGTTCTTACTTAACCTGAGGGGCGCGTCCCCTTAGGGGGGCGTGGATAATTACCTAGGGGTGTGTGAACCAAGAGAGAAAAAGGAAAAACTGTCAAGTATTTAACTTTAAGCTCGACCTTCGCTTTAACATGAAGCTCACGCGCGAGGGTGAGCGAAGAAAGTCGCTACAGAGAAAAAAAAAAAAGTGTGGCTGAAAACTCTGCGGTGAAGTCTTGCAAAGTTTCACTAACTCCGTATAGACTTGTGCAATATTATTTTTTGTTAGTTTTATGACTATTATTATTGTTACTATCATAACTATAATTATTATCATCGGTATCATTGTTATTGTTATTATTTGCTATTATTATTATTTTTTATTATTATTATACGACCAGACAGTTATCTATTTTTGAAAATACTCTCGCCTGCAGTGAGTTTTAGAGGTATCTGAAGGGATCTGTGAAGGTCTGGAGAGAAAAAACCCACTAATAAGGGCGGGAAAGGACTCCAGAATTTTACTGTCAGCTCAACCCCAAACATCGGTCTCTGGCTCTAAGCTCTTTCCGGGAAGGTAACAGATCGTGAGTCCAGCACGTAATCAGGTCGTAGGCGAATGACACTCACCAGCAGCAGGAAGAACAGCAGAGGCAGCAGATTCGCCATGCACGGGGAAAACATTGCAGCTTGGCACTGGAATTCGAAACAAGCGGTGGAAAATATTCACTCTCGGGAGCACTTCAGATCACAACCTGCGAGTCATCGACCGCTTGGCAGCCGGACAGAAAGAGCCACCAAACACGCCAGTACACAGGTGACAGAGGCAGCAGATGCAAACACGGGCGTCCCCACTTACACCTATGGCCTCTGTGATAGCTCCTCCTATCGCCTCTCTAGTGCTGAAACTGTGAACTTAAGGAATCACGGAATAGTAACCAATTGGAAGCCTTTTGAGACCCCGGAATGACGAGTCGAGTCGCTTCATCTGCGCACACGACACTTAGGGAAAGAATAATGGCAGAGTAAAGGAGATATATTAATGATCTAACAAGAATGTATAGATAGGGATGTTGTAGAAAGCTTGATGAAAAGGTTGATATACTTGTCATTAGATGGGAATAAATACATAGGGAGTTTGAAGGGAAGTGGGGAGTGCGGATCATGGGGTTCAAAGAGAGTGAGAGAGAGATCGGTGCCTAAAGCGAGATAGAGAATGAACTTAAAACTTAAAACCTTAAAATGTTATAATTTGTAAAGCAGGTGAAAGGTCAGACAATCGTAAAGACAAAATACTAATTCATTTAACGAGACAACGACATCTTCGGTATTTCTTCGCTATGTTTACTTGTAGAATGGAGGTTTGTGTACTTATAATTGTGTCCCATGTTAGGTTTGGGGATTTCTTTCCTTTATGTCTACTGCTAAGTGGAGCCTGATGAGAGAGAGAGAGAGAGGAGAGGGGAGAAGAGAGAGAGAGAGAGAGAGAGAGAGAGAGAGAGAGAGAGAGAGGAGAGAGAGAGAGAGAGAGAGAGAGAAGAGAGAGAGAGAGGAGAGAGAGAGAGAGGAGAGAGAGAGAGAGAGAGAGAGAGAGAGAGAGAGAGAGAGAGAAGAGAGAGAGAGAGAGAGAGAGAGAGAAGAGAGAGAGAGAGAGAGAGGAGAGAGGAGAGAGAGAGAGAGAGAGAGAAGAGGAGAAGAGAAGAGGAAGAAGAAGAGGAGAGAGAGAGAGAGAGAAGAGAGAGAGAGAGGAAGAGAGAGAGAGAGAGAGAGAGAGAGAGAGAGAGAGAGATGAGAGAGAGAGAGAGGAGAGAGAGAGAGAGAGGAGAGAGAGAGAGAGAGAGGAGAGAGGAGAGAGAGAGAGAGAGAGAGAGAGAGAGAGAGAGAGAGAGGAGAGAGAGAGAGACGAGAGAGGAAAGAGAGGAGAGTGTATGTAAAAGGCAGATCAAATATGACTCACCATTAACGAAGCAACGAAACACTGTCATATATAGGTATTTATTTTTATGCACTGTTATGTATAACGCGGCAGGTGACCATGGCTTGTTATATCTCCTATTCTTCCTTTGCTACTCCTTTGCCGCCTCTTCCCCCCCTTCTCCACCCCTATCATTCCTCTATCTTCTGTTAATGGACAGGACTAAGCTGAATACATAGCAAGCTTAGTTTAGTGTAATTGCAATTGACAGAGGGAGGAAGTAACAACCATTTACGTTCAGTCATAAAATGCAATGAAGTCAGCCTGAAAGTATATACGACTGGGTCCTGTCAATGGTAAATACTCATCAACCTATACGTGGTCACCGATGTATAGGGACAACACGGTACTTTTTTAGGGTGATGTCAGTGTGATGTCAGTGTGATGGCTCAGTGTGTATGTGATGCCTCGCCTTAACACTACTTTTTTAGGGTGATGTCAGTGTGATGCCTCGCCTTAACACTACTTTTTTAGGGTGATGTCAGTGTGATGCCTCGCCTTAACACTACTTTTTTAGGGTGATGTCAGTGTGATGCCTCGCCTTAACACTACTTTTTTGGGGTGATGTCAGTGTGATGCCTCGCCTTAACACTACTTTTTTGGGGTGATGTCAGTGTGATGCCTCGCCTTAACACTATTTTTTTGGGGTGATGTCAGTGTGATGCCTCGCCTTAAACACTACTTTTTTAGGGTGATGTCAGTGTGATGCCTCGCCTTAACACTATTTTTTTTTGGGGTGATGTCAGTGTGATGCCTCGCCTTAACACTACTTTTTTGGGGTGATGTCAGTGTGATGCCTCGCCTTAACACATACTTTTTTGGGGTGATGTCAGTGTGATGCCCGCCTTAACACTATTTTTTGGGGGTGATGTCAGTGTGTATGCCTCGCCTTAACACTATTTTTTTGGGGTGATGTCAGTGTGATGCCTCGCCTTAACACTACTTTTTTGGGATGATGTCAGTGTGATGCCTCGCCTTAACACTACTTTTTTGGGGTGATGTCAGTGTGATGCCTCAGTGTGTTTGTAATGCCTCGCCTCATCTCCCCTCTAACATCATTCATTATATTCCCTTCCCCTGCATTGATCCATCCGCCGCTTCATCGGAACTAGACGATCAACAAGGGTGTGAGGGCGTGTGGCGTTGACAGGGTACCTGGAACTGTCGCCGATAGGAACACTCGCCGACGTCGACGAGTGTACCTATTTTTAATTTCGGCGAGTGTTCCCATTACCCGTGTTTCTGCTTTCAGGGATTAAATACCAACAATAGCCTGAATAGTTAGGCTAGGTTATGTGGTTAGGTTAGGTTAGATTCATTTTCATATATTACAAGTTGAACTGTCGCCGAAAATTTACACGTCGGCGAGTGTTCCAATGTCGGCGGGAGTTCTGGGGGTTGGTGTTTCGGCGAGAGTTCCCTAAACCGTTGAGAGAGGCTGGGCCGGGAGCTATAAAGGGTGGAGAGCCTTTTATAGCTCCATAGGCTGGGCAGTGCGTCGTCACCTGTTACATAGAGGGATGGGTGCGGGGTAAGGCTTGTTTGCATTTCTTGGGTGTGTTTGTCTGTTTGTTTGTACACTATTGTAAGTTGTGTTTGTCTCTGTAAATCTTCAAGGACACACACACACACACGACACACACACACACACAACCACACACACACAACACCACACACACACACACACAACACACACACACACACACACACACACACACACACACACACACACACACACACACACACACACACACACACACACACACACACACACACACACACACACTTGGAATCAATGTTTATGTTATTCTCTTCTTCTTTACGTCTTCCGCCACGCCGAGGTTGAGAGTTATGACACAGGCGTCCATTCATGTCATCAGCCTCGCCTGCTTCCCGATTCACTGCTCCGCGAGATAGACAAAGCGCGCTAGAGAGATAGACAAAGCGCGCTAGAGAGATAGACAAAGCGCGCTAGAGAGATAGACAAAGCGCGCTAGACAAAACCGCGATGCCAAAACCCAATGGTGAAGACTGGTGCAAGCAGCTGGGATAATTATAACATTGCTTTGAATTTGCCATCGATACTTTACTGCAGTTTATTCACACACATCCCATTGCGCCCCGACGGTCTATATTTGCCCAGTCCTACCATTCCTGATCCATTCTTTGTCTGCCTCCTGCCTCAATAATAGACATTCGTATACACGCAGTGGAATACGTAACCGACCCTGCATTTGCATAATACTCCCCACCAGGGCGCCACATCCATCCCGTCATCGTCTCGCAGCACCTCTCATGGTTTGGATATCCACTGCAAATATATGGATTGTGTTGTTGCTATTTCAACGTAACTCTCATACAAGGCTACACCATCCTGCACCGTCCTGCATCACCATGATAACACACCACCAATAGGATTTTTTGTTGCTACAACGTATCTAACAAGGGAGCACCGTACAGGTAAGCCCCAATGGTTGTATGTATAGAGCCGGGTGGGAAGGGAGGCGGTAGCAGAGTGGTTAGCGTCGCCGAGTGGCGTGCTCGGTGATCCGAGTTAGATACCCGATGAATATGAATATCCACTTAAGATTTTTTTTGCAACCGTCGAGTGGCCTAAGAACACCCAGATGCTACCCATTAACTCTACCTTCGAGTGCATAAGGGGGCGGCATGACCACATGCGCCTCTAATCACAGGCGTTACTATATAAAAAATCCTTACCACGGGCGAGGGCCAACCATCACAGTCCTCGAGTGAACCTCCAGGGCCTACCATCCCACCCCTGGAGCTCACGGCCTACAGGCGCTATAGGCACGAATGTAAAAAAAAAAAAAATTAACATAGGCTGACAACACCAACTTTCAAAAGGATCTGAATGAACGAACTCAGTCCTTTTTGACTTCGCATAAACAGGAAAGTCGGTCTTTTACTATTACATATATATAGGTGAAGACAAAAATGAGACTGACGATTCTCTTCTAAGCCATGCCTATATATAACCCCCGACGTTATGAAGGCGATTATGTTTTCGTAAATTTCTTGGTAACAATATAAAGGGGACTGAGGAAGACTTTGATGCTGTACAACTTAATGTAGGAGTCTGTTAACGTTCACTCACCATCTATTTCGAATAACATAAATATAAATAACACAGGAAACTACCACGTGTAGGTCTCGCGGCCTTTTATAACTTTCTTATAGACTAGGAATATAATCTCAAAATTTTACATGAGGGGTAACGGTTTGTTACAAGCTGTCACCCATGCTAGAATTGAACCATGACACCTCCTGAGCAATATTAGCCTGGATGACACTTGATATTTTGATTTGGGACCTCACAGTCGGTTATTTTGTGAAAGAGGTCAATCGCGAAATATCAGATTTTCTCGAAATTACAAAAATGTCAATAAAATGACCAATAATGCAGTTACAAACTTTATTTTTGGTGTCAAAATGAGCAGTATAACAAGCCATATTGTAAAAATATTGCTTTATGCTATAATAATGAGTATAGACTAGGAATATTATATGAAAAGGGGCCAATCGCGAAATATCGGATTTTCTCGAAATACAAAAATGTCAATAGAATGACCAACAAGGCAGGTACAAACTTATATTTGGTGTCAAAAGGAGCAGAATTACAAGCCATATTGTAAAAATATTAGTATATGCTATAATAATGAGTAGATTTAATTACTTATTACAAACATAACATACATCTAGTGAAAATTTAAGTAACGCAACAGTGAACGATGGACGAAAAAGGCGCATCATTGCATATATGCAAGTTTACATGTAGCTACATGAAATGAAATGAAAGAATGTCGTGTTTAAGTCACTCAGAGTCCGTTTCAATTGCCACGCTGTATGGGTTGTGACACACTCCGTTATTACAGGTACAGGCAGCTTCTTGCACTTGAACTTGCACTTCAAGTTCTTGGCCCTACAAGAGCATCTGGAAGTTGCACAATTTTTGCACTTGCAGCAGACTATGTCTGTGAACTCGTTTGGCAGAGGATCGTCCACACTGACGTGTGGGTGTAGTCTCCTCGTAGCATCCTCGTTTACCATCCACTTCCAATGGGCGACTCGATTTCAGGGATTGGTACATCTGCCTGGAACCACACCTGAGCCTGGTGGTGTGCGCGTTTGATGTGTTGTTCAAGACATTTTCGACTTGGCGGAAGCTTTTCTTGGTCTTTGGTGCCCCTTTGAAACATGCGGTATCGCACATCGTTGATGTTAGTTTCGTCCGAAGCTGGTGAGTAAATGCGGCAGAAGAACTCTTCCACACTCCGTATGGTGGATTCTGACAGCGTGCCACGTCCGAGGTCATCAAACAATGCTCCGTGTTGCTGGAATACCTTCCATGTCGTCTTTTTCCCGTGTCCACTTGGTTGACTGACTGTGTCACATCCTGTAACCGCATGGTACACCAGGATGTTACGCTGCATGGTCGCTGTCAACTGTATGTCGTGCACAGCCACATAACGCCGTTCCTGCCTTGTGCCAGTTCTCATCCAGAGCTCTCCACTTAATTGTCCCGCGAAGTGTGTGAGCAGTACCAATACGTCGGTGTCCCTGCACAAGACTATGATCCGTTCGCATCCATCCATATAGGCAGCCTTGGCATGCAATATTATACGTGTATCGGCCTCTTCGTGAGATGATTGCAGCTGTTCAACATCAGACCCCTGTGACGATGCTACTTTGGTTTCTTCCTCAAACCCACCTGCAGTGATCAACTCACAAGTGGGTCGGCTCTTTTTTGCCCCCAACATCATTTGATCGCTGAGAAACTTGGTAAGATTTGCCTTGTTTTCTGGTAAGTCCATGAACTGCTTCCAGTTGGCAGGGAGCGGAATCTCTCTGCTGTCGATCTTGCGCCGGATAGAACGTACTCGCCCCTCTCTCCTTTCCCGGGTCCCAGGTTCATACACGTATACACGAGATAAATTAACTAAAAAATATAGCAACTGACAGCAGTTTAGTACAGAGGAACACTGCAGTGTCTAATTAAAAATATTTTATAATCACCATAGCAGCGTTATAACAATATTATACAATCATCATCGTAGCAGCGAAACCATAACAAACATAGTAATGGCGGCGGCCTCAGTGTCACATTGCATCAGCCTAAGCCTCTTTCATGTAACAGCCGTAAGTAACGAATTATACCATAACACATGTATCACGAGCCACACAAGATTGTTATATGACTAATTAATGAATGTAAGAGCTTAAATAGCCTCTGAAGCAGGCATATAAATATTAAACTCACCAAATTGGCCTCGATGAAAATGACTGATGCACGTGATATCGAATCATAGATGCAACAATAAACAACTGATCTAGTCGATACGTCTATCGTTTATAAAGGATTCAAAGGATTATGAATCCATTACAGTAGTTTTTGCCATTCTTTTTAACATTTCCCAATTCTATAGCATAAAGCAATATTTTTACAATATGGCTTGTTATTCTGCTCATTTTGACACCAAAAATAAGTTTGTAACTGCATTATTGGTCATTTTATTGACATTTTTGTATTTTCCAGAAAATCTGATATTTCGCGATTGACCTCTTTCACAAAATAACCGACTGTGAGGTCCCAAATCAAAATATCAAGTGTCATCCAGGCTAATATTGCTCAGGAGGTGTCATGGTTCAATCCTAGCATGGGTGACAGCTTGTAACAAACCGTTACCCCTCATGTGATTTCTGGGCCCCTTTTCACATAATATTCCTAGTCTATTATTTTCTTATGTTCTTATATTAACCCCTTCACGCCCAGATCTTTCCTTTGCTATATAAAATTGTATGTTGTCGAGCCATAATATTATAAAAAGTAACTGAATATACCAAATAAGTATTAAGGATACTAAATAGGTCATATCTATAAAATCTTGCTTATATTCACAAAAATAGTTTTAAGGTATAGCCAAAGTACAATGGATATTACGTTCTGGGTCTCAAGGGGTTAAATACAGTGCATGCATGGGTAGGGTCTATATGGCGGTAAGGTTCCTGCTAGACAAAGGGCGTCGTGTGGCGAGCGATGGAGGCACTGTGCATATAAATTTAGTGCTGCTCATGCATGTCTTGCCCTCACGAACACACTGAGTACATGTAGCAAAAATCTTATTATCCGCACACTGTTGCTTGTTTATGAGTTTATTTGTTATTCATATGTGTGTGCGTGTATGAGTGGTGTGTGTGTGTGTATGTGTGTGTGTGTGTGTGTGTGTGTGTGTGTGTGTGTGTGTGTGTGTGTGTGTGTGTGTGTGTGTGTGTGTTGCCGCGGACGGGCGGCGGCGGCGGCGGGCGGGCGGGTGGTGGGTGGGTGGGTGGAAGGTGTGTGTGTCGTTGTATGTGTGTGTGTGTGTGTGTGTGGTTGTGTGTGTTGTTGTGTTGTGTTGTTGCTTGTTGTGTGTGTGTCGTGTGTGTTACGCCCACTTGCAATATCAGTGTTGTCTCATGATCATTTGATGAATAAAGCTAGACCAGAGATTCATTTATGTATTTATATAATGCTCTCTATCTCTCTCTCTCTCTCTCTCTCTCTCTCTCTCTCTCTCTTCTCTCTCTCTCTCTCTCTCTCTCTTCTCTCTCTCTCTTGTTTTCTTTCTCTGTTCGTCTTTCTCTCTTCTGTCTGTCTCTCTCTGTCGTCTTCTTCTCTGTCGTCTGTCTGTCTTCTCTCCTCTCTCTCTCTCTCTCTCTCTCTCCCCTCCTTTCTCTCTCTCTCTCTCTCTCTCTCTCTCTCTCTCTCTCTCTGTGATCAGTATTGTTTATAATCTATATTAATGAAGCCAACACTACATCGCTTCATAGCCCAGACGGCCGCCAACATAAAGCTCGATGATAAAGTTAATTATCTACAATATATATTCATAGCTCAGTGTATCACGTATAACACAACCATGTCCAGTATTGACCATCCTCTCTGTGAAGGTTTGCTTGAAACTGGCAACCGTGAGTGACAAAGGAAATCCCTTACTCACCTAGAAGAGCTTGCGTGACTTTTTTAGACACACCGCCTCTGTGGGAAGTAAATTCAAGGCCTCAAACCTCACAAAGAAAGATATAAGACCAGGAAATTCCATTCATGTATTTATATTCTCTCTCTCTCTCTCTCTCTCTCTCTCTCTCTCTCTCTCTCTCTCTCCTCTCTCCTCTCTCTCTCCTCTCTCTCTCTCTCTCTCTCTCTCTCTCTCTCTCTCTCTCTCTCTCTCTCTCTCTCTCTCTCTCTCTCTCTCTCTCTCTCTCTCTCTCTCTCTCTCTCTCTCTCTCTCTCTCTCTCTCTCCCCCTCTGTGAGTGAATTCTGCACCTGACTCCCGGAATTGATAATGTGGAACTCAAAATGGAAAAAAATACAAATAATAAACAATAAAATAAAAAGGGGAAAGGAAAAAAAGTGTCCAAAAAATATAGTGATACAATTTGGTATGACTCGAGGAATACGTGACTGGAATCGCCCGGCGGCATATTCCCGTTTTCTGTAAGAGTATGTGGCGATTACTCTTGAACACATCGGGTTAGGTTACGTTAGGTTACGGATAGGGTAGGATAGTTTTCCTCGTATCAAGTTTGATTACTTTGCGTGGAAATCACAATGAGGGTACTTTCGAGAAAATCCTATGGTTAGTTTCGGAGCTACAGCCAAGCGTCTTCACTCGGAAACCCACATACTCGCATAGAGAAACGGGAATATGCCTCTTGGTGGTCATTCAACGCCCCTGATGGCTGGGAGCAAGGCCAAGGGAATTTAGATCTCTATTTCCTTGACCTTGGCTGGGAGACTATTATACTGTTGAGAGCTCGATGGCGGGCGGGAGAGAGAAGAATCTTGCGACGCCTCTTCTCCGTCACTGTTCACGGGCTTCTACTCCCCCCCCCCCACACCGCCCACACAGTGCACACACACACACAAACACACACACAGGAGGGTAGGAGTGTTAGCCTTTCACTTGGGACAGTATAAGAAGAAAATAAGAACAGGAATAAAAAAAAAGTGCGAAAGAAAAAACGAAAGAAAGGTAGGTAAAGAAAGTCATGACATCAATGTGGAATAAAAGAAAAAGTATAACGAAGCAGCAGCAACAGTAACAAAATAAAACAAGATAATATAAAATATAGAAAACAAAACCAATGGGCTGCCGTTACAGGAAGGCAACACCAACACCCCAACAACACCATCTGAACTGAGTTACATCTCGGCACACTTTTCCCACCTACGTGTTCCCTGCAGGCTGGGACATCAGGAATTTTCGCATTTAAGTAGACGACCTTATATCACCTTCACCCTCTCCTACGTGAGCCCGTCAGTGTGGCTCAGTGGTAGCAACTTCGGTTTGCATGCAGAGTTCCTACGTTCGAATCCGTCTCACTGCTGCTTGAGTTCTTTCTGGCGTGGTGTCAATTTGTATCGTCAATAGCCTCGCTGTCGGTGCGTGCTGTTGTATATAAAGGATCCAAGTATCTTATGTTACCTCCAACGTGATTCAGGAATTTTTATGGACCTGGTAAGTGACGGTTCGTAATATCCTGGCTGTCAAACTATCATGTCCATCGCTTTGTACACTTAATGCAATCTGAGTGCAATTATCCCTGATTGCCTCACGCGTAGGCTGTTAAACTACAGGAAAATACTGACAGCAGCAGTGTTGTCTAGGATACCCGAAGTGCGCCCGCCATCAAGGTAAAGAGAAAATAATTTCTTTACCTCTTAACAATAATGGTACCTCATTGCTGTTATCTGAGAAAGCATAACGACTGTTTGGTAAGACTTTAAAGCAGTTTCCGGTGTGAAAATAGGACTGTAAGTGACGGCCATTATGAAGCAGTGCACGCAGGAGGGATTTACGCACTTCCTAGTCAATTAAAGTGATATGAATTATGCATTGGGAATAAAAGAAAATGATACCGTGACAAAGAAGAAAAGTCGAATACCTGAAATTCTGGAGTTATGCTGATCGAAGTATTGTCATAATTGATTATTTTTTTCGTGATAATAATAGATAATGATATTTTTCGTTTTTTTTTTAAAAGTGTTGTTAAATGAGAGCTATCAATCGGGACAGTCTTAAATCAAGGAGTAAGAGAGATTAACGTAAATTAAGGTAAATTTTGAGTTTCACGAAATAAAGAAAGTGCATGCAAGGCAGAGACAGACAGTGGCGGCCTCAGCGTCCCCCTCAGTGTGCCTCGGTCACGCCCTTGGGCAGGACCTTGGCGCCGAAACAGAGGCGGATGTTGGCGTCGAGGAGGACGTTGAGGCCGATCACCACGCTCGCACCGAAATCGTTGACGGCGAAGGCGGTGGTCGCTGAGATGCCCAGGAAGGTGATGGTGGCTGCGCTGGTGTAGCCCACGATGGGCACCGTGCCCGTGATGGTGGCGGCGCCGCTGCCGTGCTCGCGATGCACCTGCAGCCCCAGCTTCGCCGCCTGCTTGCATGACATGAAGCAGCAGGTGGAGCCGGTGTCTAGCAGGGCGGACACCTGCTGCCCCAGGATGGTGCAGGTGACGTGCGTGGCGCTGGTGAGGCAAGGCGCGGCCACGACAGGCTGCACCTCACGCATCACCAGGGAGGGCCTGAGGCGGCTGCAGGTTAGTACACACCTGTGGGCGACCAGGGCGTCCACCCCCAGGATGGGGATGGCGGGGGACATCACCACCAGCCTGACCCTCAGCTGCATGCCGTTGGAGCACTGGAGGGGCTCCCGCAACACCCCGTGGATGGTTGGGCTGTACTCGGCCACCGGGTTGTTGAGGCGGGCCTTGAGGGGCTCCAGCCGTCCCGCTGCGCCCGCCGCCTCCACCACGCTGAAGGGCAACACACACACGTTGGCGCCGCTGTCCACCAGGAAGGTGACGGCGGCGCCCAACACGCCACACTCCACCACCAGCTTGTTCTCCTGGCACACCACGGCAAGGCTATTGACGTCCATATGTTTTATTTATTTATTACATCCATGCATAAAATAGTACATTCCGTAAATAACTGATAAAGAGATTATTGATAGGTTAAATACTACATCATTTATCTCTCAACGCAGTTATAACATTAGCTAATTTTTATGTGACACGGCAAAGTCGCGTGTACTTATAGTATTACAGACGACACGACAGAAATACAATTTGATCAAAACATAATTCATTAGAGAGTGTATTCTTGTTCCCTTAGATGGCTGGGCGTAACCTTCTTTGAGCCGCCTTGATCGATGCTACTCAAGCCCTTGTGTTGTATTTGGCTGTGTGTGTGTTTGCTTTCTTTTTTAAGTTCTGAACGTTTTCGAGAAGCAATTCATCATCACCACCACTTTTATCACTGCATTATTATCAATCATCATCACTCACCACCATCACCACCATCACTATCATCATCTCAGCGTCATCATCACCAATCACCACTCATCACTTTTTACCCGGCGAGGCGACGCTCTATATATAGCAGATAATAGAGAAGACTTGAACGCCGACAGAGATACCGATGAAAAAGAAGAATAAGAAGGAAATAAGAAGAGGAATAAAAAGTAGGTGGAAGAAGAGGGACGAAAGAAAGGAAAAGAAAATCATGATATCAACAGCAACAATCAAAACATCAAGCTACATTTGCCCATCCCCCTTTCTTTATTCTCTTATTGTCATCTTTAAAGGGATTGGCAACTAAGCGGACTTTTTGTTAATCTTTTGTGTCCTTGTCCAGTCCTTTGTGATGTAAAAAAAAAAAAAAGAACACCCTCCGAGCCATGAGACATCTTGGTGAGGAGGAATCAGGACGCTGTGAGCCTCATCACCACTGTCATCACCATCATCACCATCACGTCATTCCCACGCCAAAGGATGTAGAACGACCGAAACTTGAATTAAAGTCTATTGATATGTATGTATATTGACGCGTTGGCTTCGTTCAGCCCCGCCCCCGCACGGTCAAGGTGTTCAGTGAGGCATGGCAAGGCTAAGAATCGAGTGTGAGTGTTCCTCAGTACCCTCTCAGCCACCGAGAGGGCGGGCGGTGCTGAGGTGACTTGCGGCGATTTCGCATAGCCTTCTCTTCGTCACCTCACACCTGCCTTCCCGGCCCTCGCCTCCCCACATATTTCATAAGAACATAAGAAGAACATAAGAAAATAAGGAAGCTACAAGAGGCCGCGAGACCTACACGTGGTAGTTCCTGTAAATTTCACCATAAATATTTCACCCCAAGAAAGCTTACTACACGCAACATCAGTCTGCTGTCACATGCAAATGGCTTTGTGTTACATTCCGACAGCTTCAGAAACTCAAAACTGCTTCATGAAAGGCTATAAGAACCTTTAGGCAGCTTCAACCATCTCAAGACGGCTTCAAGAGACCTCAAACGTTTAGGCTGGTCCTATAGACGGCTTGAGGCGCCTCCATGTGCAAGCAGACAGGCGGCCATCAGATGCTGGTCGCCATGAAAACGCAGCTTGTGCAGGGCATCATCGTCACGCTGGTGGGACACACGTGTAGCGGCTTCAGGTAACTCGGTGCCACATCACACACCACTCACAAGCCCCTTCATCCCATAGAGCAGTGTTTCTTAACCTTCTTACCACCACGCCCCCTTCAGTAGTGGGTTTTTGCCTCCATGCCCCCTCCCCCTCCTACACTTCATCAACCAAGATATTTCAAACTAATCCTGATTCAGAAAAAAGCCCTAAAAAATGCGTGTCTTTATCACTTTTATTGTGCACATAATTATTCATTAACACCTTGCATAGACGCAGCAGATTTAGTCAGATCACGTTTAAAGGCCGCCGCACACCAGAAGCTAAACGCTATAAAAATAATGATTAAAATAACAATAATAACAGTAATAATAATAACAACAAATACTATTGCATAAGAGTCTCCGGAGTTAGTGAAGCCTGGCACGGCGTCACCGCAGAGTTATTCACCCTCACTTGCTTCTCTGTAGCGACTTTCTTCGCTCACCCTCGCAAGCCAGCTTCATGTTAAAGCGAAGGCCGAGGTTTAAGTTCAATACTTGACAGTTCTTCCTTTTCCTCTCTTGGCTCACGCCCCCCTAGGTAATTACCCACGCCCCCCGGCTAAGAACCGCTTACTTTCCCTCCTTTTGACTCGCCCCGTCATCCTAAAACCCTTCCTCATCTCCCGCCTCAGATTCTAACATATCAGAGGTTATAGCAGAGGCAGAGGTCATAGCATGGCATGGCATTGCATATCAGAGGTCATCAGGAAGACTCGATATAGACATGTTAAACTGTTGTGCCGTGGACGACGCTCTGAGAACACACGCACGCTGAGACATGTCGTACGTTGACTGTGTGCGTGATTTGCCTCTCAATGTGTGTGTGTGTGTGTGTGTGTGTGTGTGTGTGTGTGTGTGTGTGTGTGTGTGTGTGTGTGTTCCTCATTAGTAAAAGTAGCGTCTTGACGAGAGCGTATGCAAAGGGATGACGTGGCAGGGAAGATCTGATGACAAAGGAAGCACCTGGTGATCTAGAAAGGTGACCCGTTGTGTTCCCGAAGCTATCTGGTTATGAATAGGTTGTATTTATCTGTTTCTGTGTCTGTCTGTTTGTTTGTCTCCATCTATTTGTTTATTCGCGTTTATTGTTATTTGGCTGTCTGTATTCATGTCTGTTCTGCATGTTTACCTTTATGTCTGCTTGTCTTTTCGTCTATTTATCAATGTAATTATCTCTCTCTCTCTCTCTCTCTCTCTCTCTCTCTCTCTCTCTCTCTCTCTCTCTCTCTCTCTCTCTCTCTCTCTCTCTCTCTCTCTCTCTCTCTCTCTCTTTCTCTCTCTCTCTCTCCTTTTGGTGTTCGACGTTGTTCCTTAACCCCTTGAGGCCCAGAACGTAATTTGCATTGTAATTTGGCAACCATTAGACGATTTTTAGTGAATATAAGCAATATTTTAAAGATATCACCTATTAAGTATACTTGTCGACTAACTAATTTGATATATTAAGTTACTTCTCGTAATTTTATGGCTCATCAACAGACAATTTTTCATAGTAAAGGAAAAATCTGGGTGTGAATGAGTTGATAAGCTCGAAATTTCCTCACTCCATGCGTCGATATCTTAATGATTCTGTGTACATAAATTTTTACCTAAGTAGTAAGAAGTTTGTTCCTTTTGTATGTCTGTTTGTTCTATATATCGGGGTTTTGTATGTCTGTTTGTTCTATATATCGGGGTTTTGTATGTCTGTTTGTTCTATACATCGGGGTTTTGTATGTCTGTTTGTTCTATATATCGGGGTTTTGTATGTCTGTTTGTTCTATGCATCGGGGTTTTGTATGTCTGTTTGTTCTATACATCGGGGTTTTGTATGTCTGTTTGTTCTATATATCGGGGTTTTGTTTGTCTGTTTGCTCTATATATCGGGGTTTTGTATGTCTGTTTGCTCTATATATCGGGGTTTTGTATGTCTGTTTGCTCTATATATCGGGGTTTTGTATGTCTGTTTGCTCTATATATCGGGGTTTTGTATGTCTGTTTGTTCTATACATCGGGGTTTTGTATGTCTGTTTGCTCTATATATCGGGGTTTTGTATGTCTGTTTGCTCTATATATCGGGGTTTTGTATGTCTGTTTGCTCTATACATCGGGGGGGTTTTGGTATGTCTGTCGGGTTGTTCTATACATCGGGGTTTTGTATGTCTGTTTGTTCTATACATCGGGGTTTTGTATGTCTGTTTGTTCTATACATCGGGGTTTTGTATGTCTGTTTGCTCTATATATCGGGGTTTTGTATGTCTGTTTGTTCTATATATCGGGGTTTTGTATGTCTGTTTGTTCTATACATCGGGGTTTTGTATGTCTATTTGTTCTATACATCGGGGTTTTGTATGTCTGTTTGTTCTATACATCGGGGTTTTGTATGTCTGTTTGTTCTATACATCGGGGTTTTGTATGTCTGTTTGTTCTATACATCGGGGTTTCCACTGCATCTTTCTTAGCCTATTTACTGTATTTCTTTATTTCGTATTCTTGAAAGGCGTCAGTGCGTTGGTATGAAGAGACTAAACCCTGTTAATTGGACAGGAGTAGGACTGTGTATGTTTGGGTTCACCTTATAATTGGCTCGCCCTCCAACTATAAGCTATAGTTGGAGGCAATATACCATACCTAGCAACTACATAATAAAGCAACTTATAGCTATATAGTACCTGCACAGCATATGTATAGGAGATAATGGAAGGTGTGTGAATGTGTGATCGCGAGAACGATATGAACCAAATATTTTATCCCTTTCTATACATTTTTCATTTTGTTGTTTACTTTTTATGGCAGTCAATCTTTTTGTTGTAGCAGTCAAGTACAGGATGTCATCTGTGTATTGCAAGTTTGTCTTCTCTTGTTCGTGAGGCTACGTGGCGTGTTTTCTCGTCAGTTATCGTGTGTTGTTATCAAGGGAAATGTTTAATATTGGACGCCCGTACCGTGCCGATGTAGTGCCGTATTATGTTCCTTTATCTTGGTCATTATTTTTTCGGTGTGATTCCCTTGGGGATAGCATGGCATTGTCCTGTCAGTGTTGTGTTGTGTCTGTGTCGCAGTGAGGATGGCGTGACTGTGGTCTCGTCACGCCCGGAGCGGCAGACCCAAGACGCGACGCCCTGCTGGTCTGTGGACGAGATGTCTGAGCAGTGTTCCAAATGGCCGGGCCAGACCAGACGCCCCACCAACCCGACCCTGCGTGCGGTGGTGCCCCAGGGCTACGACCAGTACGCCCTGCCCGTCACGGCGGAGGGCGGTGAGTAGCCCTTTGTTAGATGCTGTTGGCGTTATAGGTAGGTAGGTAGGTAGAAAAGAGACCTAAATTGTCCTTGTACCGTGGTAAAAAAAAATTGCATCATGCTCTATACAACAATTAAACATATAGGCTCTACTCAATTAGACACATAGGCCCTACCTACCTATAACGCCAACACTGCCTCACACCCTGTAGGCCACTATGCAACACCCTGACACCCTGTAGCACACCACTGTAGCATCGTAATACCGCACGCCATATTCCCCACCCTGCAATGCTCCCAACACCTCGCAGCACACCCAGCACCCTGCACCACACCCACCACTGTGAAGCACCTCGCTGCACGCCCAACACACTGCAGAACAATGCAGCACGCCCACTAGCGCAGCACACCCAGCACTCCATGGCTGGGGTGCCTTGAACACATGTGTCTGTTTACCTTGATGTCACGTTTTTGTGTCGCCTTGGCATACGGACAATGGAGGCGTGACAGAGACTATTGTTTTCTGGCGGTTGTTTTTCTTTTATCAATGAAAACAACACTAGAGGACTCTCTCTCTCTCTCTCTCTCTCTCTCTCTCTCTCTCTCTCCTCTCTCTCTCTCTCTCTCTCTCTCTCTCTCTCTCTCTCTCTCTCTCTCTCTCTCTCTCTCTCTCTCTCTCTCTCTCTCTCTCTCTCTCTCTCTGCATTGTATTTTTTGAAAGTTTTGTATTGCTCCTGTTCGAGCTTTTGTGTTGTTCTCCCTTTGTCTCTTTCATTATTTTCTGTACCGTCCATGTGCTATTGACTAATGTCTTCCATAATGAATGTGACGTGCGTGTTGCGCAACAGCGCTCATTGTCTTTGAATATGCACACACACACACACACACACACACACACACACACACACACACACACACACACACACACACACACACACACACACACACACACACCTATTCCTTTCCTATTTACTCATGTGGAAGTATACTCATATATAACACTGGGGAACAAATTTTTGTTGAGTTAGGTCTGACACTTGTTATTAAGTAATTTTTGGTGCTGAATCCAAAACTGATCTCAGTTTTTCTCTATCACGTCAAGTTTTTGAACTGTAGGATTTTCGTTTTCTTAAAAAATATGAAAAATACTGTACATAACAGTAACAGTGCTTATTTTATAAAAAGTTGCAAATGTTAACATACAATGAAAAATGAAAGAAATAGGCATGAATAGAATGTTTATTTAACATTATCATGTTTTTAGAAAGGATAAGGCTATAATTGTGTGCAGGTTAAGGTAAAAATTTACGTTTGTAGCTTTGTCTGGAGTGTTCAACTTGAGGACTATCGCGTTTGATGCTCCAACAATAGTCAGCCATCATATGCACATCCCATCTACCCTGGTAACGTTCTTCCATAACCTTCAAATCTTGGTGAAATCGTTCACCTTGCTCGTCGCTAGCAGCACCAAGATTTTCCGGAAAGTTGGCAAGATGGCTATGCAAAAAATGTACTTTAATACTCATGTTGCAACTAAGCGCTTTGTAGCTCTCCAATAGTTTCTGAACAATTACTGTGTAATTACTTGCACGTGTATTTCCAAGAAAGTTCTTGACGACGTCTTTGAATGATAGCCAAGCATTCTTTTCAAGGTCTGACATAGTACCGTTGAAATGTTCATCTTTGATGAGCTGTCGAATTTGTGGACCATCAAACACACCGGCCTTGATTTTTTCAATTGACAGTCCAGGAAATGCCAAGATGATGTACTTCAAACAGTCGCCATCAGTTGACAATGCTTTTACAAATTGTTTCATGAGACCTAGTTTTATGTGCAGAGGTGGGAATATTATTTTCTTCCTGTCAACAAGTGGCTCATGTACAATGTTAGGATCTCCAGGTTTAAGATCAGATCTCGGAGGCCAATTCGTCTGAACCCAATGCTTCTCTCGAGCTCTGCTATCCCACATACAGAGAAAGCAGGGATACTTTGTGTATCCACGTTGTTGACCAAGAAGGAAGGACACCATTTTAAGGTCAACACAGATGATCCAATTGTGTTTGTCATATTGCAATAACTCAATGACTCTCTTTACATCTCCATATTCTTCACGAAGACAGACCGAATGCCCAATAGGGACTGCGCCAAACAAATTGCCAAAACAAAAAAAGTTTTACTACAGCTCACAAGTGGAATTTTGCTTATCTGGAGGGTAAGCTGTGGAGAAAAAACTTGACGTGCTAGAAAAAAACTGACTACAGATTTGGAATCAGCATGCCAATTTTAGTCTAAATAAGCTCAAAAATCTAACTCAACAATTTTTTTTCTTTCAAATTGTTCCCCAGTGATCAGCCTTCTTGAGGCTCGCTAATGTCGTAATCTCCTATTCTAGCTACTCTGAAGACTAGCATGATTGGATATAAGCACACAGTAATCCCGTTCTTAATACACAGAGACATACGCACCTATGCATGTTGCCAGGGTTTGGTCGCCCAGCCTTGTTGAAACTTATTTGTTCTCAGTCCAAAATGATTAGAATGGCTCAAGTTTCAAGTGAGACAGCGTGTACCTAACTTGAGAAAATAATGATGATGATAATAAAACCGATGATATTGATGATAATGATGATAATGATACTAAATAATGATAAGAAAGATATGATATACATATATATAGTTAGTTAGTAGTTTATTGACAAAAAAAAAAAAAAAAAAAAAAAAAAAAAAATATATATATATATATATATATATATATATATATATATATATATATATATATATGTATATATATATTATATATATATATATATATATATATATATATATATATATATATATATATATATATATATATATATATATATATATATATATATAATATATATATATATATATATATATATATATATATATATATATATACAAAACATGTAAGTAACAATAACGAAACAATACGAAAACTGTTATTTTTTTTTTTTGTCCAACATGAAATGAATTCGATATTCCTTAAAGTAGTAGAGGGCAAAATTCAATGCTAAATTTAACTGACACTATTTGTATGTAGTACCTTGCATACAAACACACACATACAGATCATTTTTTGTTTTGTTTAAACACTTAAAGACATATAACATAAAAAACAAAATATAAAATACATGAAACACATCACAAAAACTTGAAACATAAAAACAAAAACAAAAAAGAAAACACAAAGTACATGACACATACAACACATTCAACACATGAAACATGACACATAAAACACATGACACACAACACATTCAACACATGGAACATGACACATGAAATACATGACACATGCAACACATGAAACATGACACATGACACATGAACATACCACATGCAAACACATCAACACATGAAACATGACACATACAACATTCAACACATGAAACTGACACATACAACACATTCAACACATGAACACTGACAACACATTCAACATAGAACTGACACATACAACACATTCAACACATAGAACATGACACATGAAACATTTACAACACATTCAACACAAGGAACATGACATGAAACACATGACACATTCAATAGTTAATTGGTTAGTATAGCAAAAGCACAAATCCTGTCAAATATATACACGTTTAATTATTATTCATTCATGTGCCTTTAATGCCTTGTAAATAAAGTCACACAATCTGGTATAATGGTGATTCATAAAGAAGCTTTGCATTGAGTCAAAGTCTAGCATATTAAAACTACGGCGAAGGTCAGCACCCTTGGGGCATCTTAAAAGTACCTGTTGGTCGTCCTGTATCATGTCCTGCACATGTACAATACCGTAGTTCTGGCTACGGTATCTATCAAGGCTCTCTACACAGCCTTGTATGTACCTATAGCCTTGTACGTTAGTGTAGTACAGTGACTTAATGAGGCGATGAACCTTTTTTTTTTAATTATTTTAACAATGAAAACTATATATGGGGACAATTACCATAATATTGGGACCAGGGGATGATCTTAATGTAATCGTCCAGACCATTTCATCATTCCTGATTTAATACAGTCAAAATATAGCCATTATCGAATATATCAACAATATGTTGTCACTTTTGAATGAACATTCAACATACTTATGCAAAGAAAAAATGGGTTTGAATGATTACTTAAATCGCTAAAAATGTCCTTTATCCTGAGACTCTCCTTATCCCCGATGTGCCTTCCTCCCTCAGGTCCGCTGCCCGTGTACATCAGCGCCAAGGTCAGGGACATCCAGAAGATTGACGAGCAGAATATGGTGAGTCACGCCCTTCAGTTTGTGTCCTCCTCCTCCTCCTCCTCCTCCTCCTCCTCCTCCTCCTCCTCCTCCTCCTCCTCCTCCTCTCCTCCTCCTCCTCCTCCTCCTCCTCCTCCTCCTCGAATCGCAAACATCGCGTTGTAGCTAATGAACGGAAAAGCTTCAGATTGGGTCATTGTTGATGTGGTGTTCCCCAGGGTCAGTTTTAGGTTCTTTTCTTTTTGTAAATTATCTAAAAAAAAATTGTGCTTGAGAAAATGTTTAATATCCAAGTCTGCCAACGACACAAAATTGTAAGAAAAAAACCTTCAGAAATGCATCGCCAACATTTACAACGCGATTTGAAAACTTATGGACTGGTTTTATTGAGTTGCATTGATGTATGAATACTTGGGTGGTGTGGCTAAGGCGAGCAAATACAAGTGAAGTCAAAGAAGGGGAAGAATGAGACAAGGTATAAGTGATAAGGAAATGTATGAGTGAGTTTTGTTAATGTGAAAGGAAAGTCTGAGGGTTTAGACTTATTTTTAGAGTGTAGTGTTGTGAATGGATAGATGAATTAGCATGTCAGAGTAATCAATTAAAGAACAAATTAAGAACACAAGACATAAAAGCAGACATCATAAGCCATTGCAGGTCCTTTCCAATGCACAAACAGGTTACCTTTTTCTTTATGAACGTATGTAGCACGAACTGACACGTGTTTGCAAGGATTTTTTTTTCTTCAGGCAGAAACTTATTAGAATATTCCATCACGTAATTTTCCTTGTTGGAATGTCAGTCCTTGTGTGTGTGTGTGCGTGTGTGTGTGTGTGTTTGTGTGTGTGTGTGTGTGTGTGTGTGTGTGTGTGTGTGTGTGTGTGTGTGTGTGTGTGTGTGTGTGTGTGTGTGTGTGTGTGTGTGTGTGTGTACCAGAGGGCTATTTACAGAGTTCATTAAGCCCTCTCCATAATTTGTACCCATTTCATTATACAGACTCAAATATTTCTTGTTTCTCAAATATTCTTAACCAAATATTCCTTGTTTCTCCCAACTGCACCATTAAGCCATGACAGATATCGGTGTTGTTATTACGAGAAGCTGAATATCCATCCTTACACCCTTCACCACTACCTGTTTCTCTTTACTCGACTAATTTCTCTATTTTTCCATCACGTACCCTCGCCCTTCCGTTGTTTACATGCATGCCATATTCTCAGGTCACAAGCTATTTCATTAGACTTGTGATTATATTAAATTTTCATCTCATTTCCATACACAAGCTATGCTATATTTTTTTACATGCTCAAATCCCCTTCCTTTACGTCACCTTCACAGTTCACGGCTTCCTCTCCCCTCCTCCTCACTCCTCATCTCGCTCCTCCTCCTTCCTCCTCCTCCTCCTCCTCCTCCTCCTCCTCCTCCTCCTCCTCTCATTATGACTCAGTCTATGCAAAGATTAAGCTAAACGGTAAACTGCTAACTATTGGGACAATATATCGTCCTCCCAAATCAAATGCGGAAGTAGATTGCCTCCTCTATGACGAGATAAAGTCAGTAGTCAACAATAATAACGATACAATTAAATGTGGAGATTTTAACCTACCGCGTATAAACTGGAATAATAATTCTGCTGATAGAGAAGGTATGCGATTGCTTGATATGGTAAACGAAGTATTTTTAAATCAGGTGGTCCGTGAGCCTACAAGGGATAATAGTATCCTAGATTTAGTTTTCACTACCGACATTGATCTGATTGATTACTGCGATATAGGTGAACATTTGGCAAACAGTGATCACAGGTTAATCAGATGCGGCATAAATTGCAACGTAGACATCACAGAAAATCTGTTAGTAGTTCCCAATTATAATAAAGCAGATTTCACGAAGATCAGCAGGTACTAAGCGAAGTTGATTGGATTGACCTACTAAACGGTAATAACGCCGAAAACATGTGTAATTTATTCACAAATAAACTCCAATCGGTTGTTGAAAAATGTGTTCCCATGGTAAGAAAACGCTTAAATAACATAAACAAACCCAGTTGGATGACTAATGAGATTCAACAAATCATCGGCAGAAAGCGCCGAGCATGTAAAGTTTACAAACGATCAAATGCGGACTGCGATTATAGAGATTACAATGACTTAAAGCGTCGTTGCAAAGGACTAATTAAGTCTAAAAAGCGCGAGTATGGAGAAAAAATTGCAAAGGAATCCAAATAAAACCCGAAAAGGTTCTTTCAATACGTTCGCAGTAAGAAAAATGTCAAAACAAGTATTGGACCACTGAAAGATAATAATAATATCTTGGTAAATGATAATAATAGTATGGCGTCCGTACTCAATGGTTACTTTAATGCGGTGTTTATTAAAGAAGACGAAACTCCATTACCAGAACCAGTAACCATGTATGCGGGACTCGAAAGTGATAGATTGGAAATAGGAGAGATAACAGTAGACGAAATATCAAAGTTTGCAGAAACTTGACCCAGCAAAATCCGTGGAGGTTGACGAAATCTCTCCGAGATTACTTCGCGAATGTCATAGACAACTTTCACTTCCATTAAAGACTATTTTCAACAAATCGCTAATGGACAAAAATGTTCCTAGTAAGTGGAAATTAGCTAATGTTACACTGATATTCAAGAAAGGGAGTAAGAGCCTCGCAAGTAATTATCGCCCAATTATTATTAATGGGTATTGATAGTGCCCTGCAATTGCATATTATAGTCCCCAGGATTGATTAGTGTTAGTGGTAGTTGTAGTTAGTATATTTCATATCCTATCATTCCTCACTACGAAATTTCCATGTTCCTATCTTCTTTAGGGACATGGTATCATTTTCCAACTGTTTCTCCTACATGTAGTTGATAGTTAGAGTAATAGATAGAATGTAGTACAGCAGATACCCTAGTTATGGACCAATAGGTCTCCTGGTGTCTGTTACTCCTATGTATTCCTCCTCCTCCTCCTCCTCCCCTCCTCCTGTACCCCTGACGTGCCTCTCGCCGCAGGAGGTGACGATCGAGTGGTACCTGCGGCTGTTCTGGCAGGACTCGGGACTCACGCCGCCCAGCAACCTCACCAAGGACCAGTGGCAGAACATTGCGCCGGACATCATCGACTACATCTGGCTGCCCACCACCTATATCGGTCAGTATGTGTGTGTGTGTGTGTGTGTGTGTGTGTGTGTGTGTGTGTGTGTGTGTGTGTGTGTGTGTGTGTGTGTGTGTGTGTGTGTGTGTGTGTGTGTGTGTGTGTGTGTGTGTGTGTGTGTGTGCGTGTGTGTGTGTGTGTGTGTGTGTGTGTCTGTGTGTGTGTGTGTGTGTGTGTGTGTGTGTGTGTGTGTGTGTGTGTGTGTGTGTGTGTGTGTGTGTGTGTGTGTGTGTGTGTGTGTGTGTGTGTGCCCGCGCGCGCTAGGAAATGTGTTTTGAAGTCGTTTGATGGCCTAGGAAAGTATCTTGTTATTGGATTTCGAGCGTGTCTTCCATGTGTTCTTTTTTTTATTCTTTTTACCATCGCCAAGGAGGTTATGTGATCGGTTCGCTTTATTTGTTTGTTTATATATTTGTTTGCTTGTCAATTTGTTTGTTTGATAGCAAAATTACGTAAAAGTATCTTGGAATCCTAGTTTTCTGGATCCAGGAATTTTTTAAGGACTCTGACATTGCAAGATAGGGAAAGCTTAACATTTTGAGTCACACTCCACAAATACATCAGTTTAATATAATAAAAAAAATAGGAGACATCATCTTGACCAGTTAGTTATACATACTTATATATGAAAAAAGGACAAATTAAAGTATGTTTTTTTTACATCACAAAGGACTGGCCAAGGTAGAAAAAAAGGAAAAAAATGAGTAACAAAAAAAATGCCGTTGAGGGCGTTACTTTCAACCAAGTCACCCCGAACAAGTAGGCCCAGTTGCAAGAAGGTCTTATCGTGCTCCCTATATAGGCGATCAGCCTGGGGGGTTGGTCGGTATCAAATTAGGGCGAGAATGCTAATAGTGTTTTTTGGGAAGGTATAAATGCCTAGAGTTAGAAAACATGTGATAGCATTGTGGCAGTGGCAGCTTTATGGGAGTTATCCCCCTTTTCCAAACTGTATATTATATAATTATATAAATATACATACATATAATTAAAATTTGTGTAAGTGTGTAAGTAAGTGTAAGTGTGTAAGTAAGTGTGTAAAAATGTGTAAGAATAAAGTATTGAAAACAAGTGGGAAGGACATAATCTTGAAAGCTGACCGGTCTCTGTTTGGTCGCATCATAGTGATGGCACAAGGGCGCAATCTCAAGATGGAGGACATCCTCTCTCACCCCCTGGGACCACTACCCTGGGCTCTCTCTACCCCAGACGGATTACTCAGGAAAACAAACAAAGCTTCCTTAGCCACAACTTTGCAGAAGAATGTGACAGTAGCAGACCAACTCCTACAAAATCCGGCTTCTGTGATCGATGGAATGAACTTAGTTCAAAGAGTACAGGTTGATCAAGCTACGTTTGGAGACATTGCCACTACAATACTGTCTATGGCATTGCGTGAAGGAAGTAAAAGTACCCGAATAGATGTTGTGTTCGACACGTATCGAAAGAATTCTATCAAGAACAGTGAGAGATCGGCACGGGGTGAAGAGACCGGACAGCAGCTGCAGGGTATCACAAGCGCACAGATCGTGAGGCAATGGAGAAGTTTCCTGACAGGAATAACTAACAAAACCAGTCTGATTAGCTTCATTGTCAGTGAATGGAGGAAGCCATGTACGGGGAGAAACTACATGAGAAGATTCTGTATACAACTGTAGATGACAAATGCTACAAAATTACATCACGGGGCAGTGAAGAGGTACCAGATCTCCAGTGCCAGCAGGAAGAAGCAGATGGGCGCCTACTTTTCCATGCTGTCCATGCTGCTAGACAGGGCTACCAGGCTGTTGTGATATGCGCAGAGGATACAGATGTCTTTATCATTGTTTGGCATTCCATGACAAGATAGGGGCCCCGTTATTCCAGAATGTGGAACTAGAACCAGAACTAGATTAGTTGACATCGGGAAAGTCGCTGCCACTATCGGCATAGATGTTTGCAGAGCTCTTATTGGTATACATGCATACACTGGATGTGACACTACCAGTGCTTTCACAGGTAAAGGGAAGGCAAGTGCTCTAAAATTCGTGACCAACAACAGGGAAATCAGAAACACATTTACACAGTTGGGCCAGGAATGGGACCTCTCCTCAGAACTGATGGACAAACTAGAGTGTTTCACATGTCTCCTCTATGTCCCCAAAGCAGCATTCACTAAGGTCAATAATCTCAGGTACCACTTGTTCTGTGTTAAGAAAGGTGAGATAGAGAGTCATCAGCTTCCACCCTGCAGGGACTGCTTAGTCAAACATGCACAAAGGGCAAACTACCAGGCTGGAATATGGAGAAGATGTCTTGAGCAAGACCCAGGTGTACCAAGTCTCATTGGCAGAGGGTGGAAAATTGACATGGATGTAGCTGAGGAATTAATGGTAGTGGATTGGATGGATGGTCGGCCAGCACCTGAGGCTATCTTGGCCCTACTGGCCTGCAAAAGTTCAAGGATGTGTACACTGCCAAAGTGTGTCTGTCTGGCAAATGGACTTAAGTGCACTGATATGTGCAAACTGTCAGACTGCGAGAATCGTTCATCAGATGATGAGGAGAGCACGGACGAAGACGACGATGTTGATGATAAATTTCATAAAAGGTGTGTTCAATGTTTTAGGTAATTAGCGTAGTTATGTACATATATACATATATACATTATACATATGTACATACATATGTATATATAAATATTATCCGATGAATTGGTATATGTATTTAAAAGCGGATTCTAAATACATTTTATACTTGATCATCTTCCCGATTTACCACGTTTAGAAAATTGCCCTAGGCCAGGGGAAAAGTGGTTCTTCCCCTAGAGGAAAAGCCGATTTGGGGGACAAAAATCGAAGCTAGGGAACAAATAAGCATACCGTTGGAATCACCAGGAAAAGCTCTACATGATAGGCCATAAAACGAAATTTAAAATTTCATAATTATTGGTTTTATTTGGCGGCCATTTTGGAAAAAGGGAGATAACTCATATAAAGCTGCCACCCCCACAATGCTATCACATGTTTTCTAACTCTAGGCATTTATACCTTCTCAAAAAACACTCTTAGCATTCTCGCCCTAATTTGATACCGGTGAGCAAAATTTCGGACCGGGGCTGACCGACTAATAGGGTCCCGGCATGGAAATGCCCGACACCTCTGGTTCAAGAACAGCGCCATTTCATCCCCATCGTGGGCCCCATCGGGCAAAAATCGTCGGGCGGTAACCCCCTACCGACGAGATGATCGATGAGCATTATATATTATTAAATACTTCCATTGAACATCAATAATCAACATATTCAATATGTGACACATTTCTGGGGAAGAATCAACGCGGTTACTAAGCCAAAAAGGCAGCTAATTCATAATGTTCAGTTGCCGTGAACTCAAGACAAGCGGGTGGATGTCCGCGCCACCTATTGACAGCGATGAGCGATATAGGGCGGGCGGGCTGGCGGGCGGAGTCCATCCACACCTCATAACGATACGTTGTCATCTACCTTACCTGTGTCTTCCTGAAGAAGACTGATCAACTATCACGCCTGTGAACGCATCATAGGACATCACCAGGGCAATATGGTTCCTCAACGAATCCTTGCAGCCCTAAACAATATAGTAATACCCGCTCGGTATTCCCGCTGGGAGTGAACAGACTTTAACTATGATTGAATGTACGATTGTATGCAGTTACCATTTCGAAATGATAGTAAGTAATATGGCTAAACATTACTGACTAGAATCATCTAGAAACGCAAATGAATTGTAACCATGAGAGAGAGAGAGAGAGAAGAGAGAGAGAGAGAGAGAGAGAGAGAGAGAGAGAGAAGAGAGAGAGAGGAGAGAGAGAGAGGAGAGAGAGAGAGAGAGAGATGAGGAGGAGGTTCAGCTGGCACGCCAGCCTGGCGTTGTCATGGTAACTCAAATAACCAACCTCAGAAAATTTGAAATCTTTTTGTACCGCCTCTTACTATTGAAAACAGCATTGCTAATACAAGTATTACTTTATTTTTATGTTATAGAAAAGAATAATTCATGATAGAAATGACAGGAGTAAATTTATTTATAGTAGTAAATATTATCATTCTATTTATCGCATGGGTTGGTACACCTCGCTCCCGACGTCGGGACATCATGCCGATGGGGGCAAAATCAGCCGTTCATGAAACTTTTCAATGGAGTATCACGATGGTCGGGCGCCCCACTCACTATCGTGTACTCGATGGAAAACGTCCATTTCTTGCAACTGGGCCTAAGAGTCGCGACCTTGAAATACCTGTTATATCGTCATGAGATCCTTTCTTATAGACTCATGAATAATACAACGAGTAAATGCAACGATACATTACGAAAGTTTAAGTATTGCTGATCTATAGTAGTGTGTCATCAGACCTTGTAATATTTATAGTATAATGCATAGAAATGACCTGCGTTAATGTAGTTAGGTTATGAGTATCGTAGTGGTAAATCATGAAGCTCAGAGTGCAAAATTACACGCGTTCGATCCAATGCCATTACATATTGTGGTATGATTCTTTTTCGATGATATAATATTGTCGATGACGTGTTAGTGTTGATCTGTGACGTCAGGAACTGTGATTGTGTGTAGTAGTAGTAGTAGTGGTAGTAGTAGTAGTAGTAGTAGTAGTAGTAGTAGTAGTAGTAGTAGTAGTAGTAGTAGTAGTAGTGGTGGTAGTAGTAGTAGTAGTAGCAGTAGTGGTAGAAGTAGTAGAAGTAGTAGTAGTAGTAATGGTAGTAGTAGTAGTAGTAGTAGTAGTAGTGGTAGTGGTAGTAGTAGTAGTAGTAGTAGTAGTAGTAGTAGTAGTAGTGGTAGAAGTAGTAGTAGTTGTGGTAGTAGTAGTAGTAGTAGTAGTAGTAGTAGTAGTAGTAGTAATAGTAGTAGTAGTAGTAGTGACAAAGACTACTCTATACTGGACTTGCTAGTCGTGCCCCGCGCCAACCCGCCCATGACCAGTGGAGGCCAGTTTTGCGATTCCTGCCATTTTAGAACATTACCCCTATTTCCCTTCTTAAGGTTTATCAGTATATATGATATACCGTTATCTTCATAAATGTTTGTTCTATAATATTATCAAATAAAAAACTGTAAAATACACTAAAGAAATGCCATTATGAGGGGTTTAAAGGGAAATATGCATGCCCTCAAAAAATATTTAAAGGGCTTTTGGGCATTTAATTTTTTTGGCGAGAAAACTTTTAGTGAATCATATCTTTTTTTTTTTTAGAAGGGGTTTTTCTTTAGTTTTCTTTGATATATTTCTTTTTCTGATAAATAAATTAAAACCGGCTAAATTAGGTTAATTTAAAAAAAAAACCCATCAATCGGATGGAAAGTAAAAAAAGGTTAAATGAATACAGTAGACTATGGCTTATCTTTTAAAAAAGATACCCCTTTTTATCTTCAAAAATGATTGTTCAAATAGTTTTTATCAAAAAAAAAACGGTAAAATAAAACAAAAGGGAAAACCCTTTAAATGAGATGAAGAAATAGGCATAAAACCCAAAGGGAATTCCAACCAAACATAACCAAATTTTAAAAACAAAACCAAAATCAAACCTAAATTAACCAAAACCTTACCAAACCAAAACCTAAACTAACCAAACCTTAACAAAATCAAAACCTGACCTAAACCAAACCCAAAATTTAAACCTAACCTTAATTTAACCCTAACCTAAAAAAACCCCAAACCAACCTTAACAAACCCCAAAACCCAAAACCTTACAAACCCAAACCCTAAACAAATTTTCCCAATTAAACTAACCTAAACAAAACTAAAACCTAACCTTACCTACCAAAACCCAACCTTTTAAATTTTCTCCTTACTTTTTTTAATGTTTTTTTTTCCCCCGACATCTTGGGGTTTTAAAATAGGAATTACATAAAAACATAAAAATTTAAAAGGAAGTACAAGGGGGCCTTTAGCCCTTACACGGGGGTAGTTCCTTTTATTTAAAACACTCCCAAACACCCACCTTTAAACCCCATCCATAAAATTTACTAGCCCCCCTCCGCTGAAAAACCCACCTGACGACTGAGCCCATTCCAATCTTTACCCCCTATTTTTTGAACCATTTTTTCCCTTTTTTTTTTTTTTTCCCCTACCCCTTTTTCAGCTTGAATCCGTTACTTCTTGTTTTACCCTGGTTAATAGCCGTAAGAAATTTTTTCCTACATCCCTTTTTTGGTATCCCTTTACCCTTTAAAAATTTCCCTATCAGTCCCCCCTTACCCCTACGCCTCTCGAGTGAGTGAAATTTTTAATAGCTTAAACTCTTCTCATAACTAAAGTTAGCACCCCATGAATTTTTTTGGGGTCCCTTTTCTGGCACTGGTGGGTGCAGAGAAGGATGTCCCAAAGAACATCATAAGAAAATATAGAAAAAAACATGGGCACAAACAAAAGGCAATATCCATTTGTAATAGGGGAGACCAAAACTGCCCCGCATGGGTCTGGGTGAGGCCCTGATAGAGCCAAATAAAGTTTGGTAACCTCAGCATTTTCCATTTTTAAAACACTGGGTTTTTAAACACTCAAGGGGGGTTTGGGATTTTTGGTGATTTTAAAAAAGGAAAATAAAATGAGGAGTAACGGAGCGATCAAAGCAGGTCGGGTACAAGGGCAGCAGTAGTTTGGGTTTTTCTTTTGTTTTGTTTAAAAAAATCAAAAAAGGCGGGCCCAAAGGGAAAAAAAAAAAAAGGTTTTACCCCCCAAAAAAAAATGTGTCTTGTTTTGTCATATATTTTGGGTCTTATATAGTCGCCCTTTTTTCACAAAATGTTCTTAAATTGTGAATAAAAGTTTTAAATTTCTGAATCTAAATTTCCTCTCTCCTCTCTCTCCTCTCTCCCCCTCCCCCTCCCCCCTCCCCTCTCTCTCTCTCTCCCTCTTTTAACCCGTCAGGGTGGCTGGGTTTTGGTAGGCTTGGGGATCGCGTGTGGGCGTCCCGGGATTCGGTAAAGGTTTCGGGGCCACCAAGTTCTTTGGGGCCGGGGTGGCGCTTTTTATAGTCAAAAACCTTGTAGTTGGCTTGAAAAAGTTTCTAGATAGGATAAAAATTACTTATCTTTCTCTCTCCGACCATTTTCAGCAATAAACATTGCTATTTTTCCTCTTTTTTTTTTTTCTTTGATTATGCACGTTTAATCCGTCTTTTTTTTACGGGGCAATACAAAAAAAAATATAGGCAAAAAAAGAATGACAAATATAAAAAGACAAAACTAATAATCGGGAAAACGGGCCTTGCAAATTGTTTGACTATTTTTTCCCTTGCTTAAAACCCTCATTTTATTAATGAGCCCTTTTACACTGTTTTTTAGAGGTAAAAATGGAGGGAGGGGAGGGGGGGGGGGGGAAAGGATAAGATAACTTATTAAAAAAAATCGGGAAAGGTTTTAGTTACTCCTATCTCTCATAAATTCCAACTCATCAAATTTTAATTCACAAAACTCAGCTACCCAGCTATTTTTTTTGTCGTCTTCCCCCCCACCTTTTATTATCTCATTAACATAAAAAAATTTAAATATAATACAAGAAACATAAAAAAAAAAATTTAAAAGCTTCCTCTTATCCACGTTTCCCCCCCCTTACCCAGGGGGAAGGGGTAGTGGACGGGAGGGGAGGAGGGGGGGAAAGGGGGAAAGGGGGGAAGTTCCTCTTACCCACCTGTTTCCTCCCCTTAGCCAAGGGAAGGAGGTAAAATGGACGGGGGGGGGAGGAAAAGGGGGAAGGGGGGAAGGGGGGAAAGTTCCTTTTACCCACCTGCTTCCCCCCCTTACCAAGGGGAAGGAGGTAGATCCCCCGGGAGGGGGGGAAAAGGGGGAAAGGGGGGGAAAGGGGGAATTTTCCTCTTACCCAAAATGTTTCCCCCCCCTTAGCCAGAGGGAAGGAGGTAAATGGACGGGGGGGGAGGAAAAGGGGGAAGGGGGGAAGGGGGAAGTTCCTCTTATCCACCTGCTTCCCCCCCCTTAGCCGAGGGAAGGGGGTTTAAGGGACGGGGGGGGGGAGGAAAAGGGGGAAGGGGAAGGGGGAATTTTCCTCTTATCCCCTTTTTCCCTTTCCCTTTCAAAGGCCAGGGGGAAGGAGGGTAGAGGGAAAGGGAGGGGGGGGGAAGGGGAAAGGGGGGAAGGGGGAATTTCCCCTCTTATCCACCTGTTCCTTTCCTCTAGCCGGGGGAAAGGGGAGGTAATGGACGGGAGGGGGGGGAAAAAGGGGGAAAGGGGGAAAGGGGGGGAAGTTCCTTTTATCCACCTGTTTCCCCTCAGCCAAGGGAGGGAGGTAGTTTGGACGGGGGGGGAGGGGGAAGGGGGAAAGGGGGGGAAGGGGGAAGTTCCTCTTTTTCCACCTTTTTCCCTTTCCCTCTAGCCGGGAGGGAAGGAGGAGTTTGGACGGGAGGGGGAGGAAAAGGGGGAAAGGGGGGAAGGGGGAATTTTCCTCTTATCCACCTTTTCCTTCCTTACCCCAGAGGGAAGGAGGTAAAATGGACGGGGGGGGGGGAAGGGGGGGGGGGAAAGGGGGGAAAGGGGAAATTTCCCCTTATCCACCCTTTTTTCCTTCCTCTCCCCCAGAGGGAAGGAGGAAATTTGGGCGGGAGGGGGAGGGGAAAGGGGGAAGGGGGGAAGGGGAATTTTCCTCATATCCCCCTTTTCCTTCCCTTGGGCCAAAAGGGAAGGAGGTAGATGGCGGGAGGGGGGGGGAAAAAAGGGGAAAAGGGGGGGGGGGAAGCCCTTTTATCCACCTTTTTCCTTCCTCTACCCCAGGGGGAAAGGAGGTAGAGGAGGGGAGGGGGGTGGGGAAAGGGGTAGGCGGAGAAGGAGAGGAGAGGTTTTTTTTTTTTTTTTTTTTTTTTTTTTTTAATTTTTTTTTTTAGGAGAATTAAAGGCGCTAGGGTGGACTCGCCCCCCAAATTTTGGGGCCCCCCCGTCCCGGGAACCCTAGCCACCCGTGACTCTTTTTGCACTGAACCTCTAAACAGTAAAACCCCCCGGGGAACATGACTTTGGGGAAGTACTTCACCCCCCTCGGGAACTCCCCCCCGAAACCAGGGGAAATTTTTGCCCGGTAAAGGATCTGCGAGGGAATCGAACCCCACACCTTTTTCCCTGATTTATTGAAACACCAACACTTTACCTAAAGGCTATGAAACCCCAACGAAAAAAAATAGAAAAAGAAAATATTAAAAACCTCACCCAAAGGGGGTAGGTAGCGTAGTACAGGAAACAAACCCCCCCAACCCCCCCGGGAAAAAAGGTACTAGAAAAGCCCAAGAGGGGAAATGAGCTAAGGGGGTTTTATTTATTTAATAAACATACTTACTTTAATCCCTTATGAGGTGAAAAAAAATAACGATTAAATAATGTCATTTTTAACCCCAAATTCACGGCGGTTATGAGGTTTTGTTATGAGGAAAAAGGGGGTCGCACCCAAGCCCCCTTTAACCCTTTCCCCTTTAGGGTTTAATAATGGACGACCCATGTACTGCTTCCATGTTTTTTTGTTGATCAGCAGTGATATGTAATATAGCCCACGAAGATTACGGTGCGGCAGAAAGGTTGTATTTAATCCAAGGAAGGAGCAAGAGCGGGCGGGACCCAGGGCTTTTTCGGTGGCCCCTGTGGAAAGATGCGAAAACCCCTTTCCCCCCCCTTGCGGGAAATGAAAATGTTGGTTTGGAAAGTGTGTGTATAATTGTTTTGGGGCGTGTACTTTTGGGTGTGTTTTGTGTGTTTGGGGTGTGTGTGTGTTTTCTGGTTTTTGTGTGTGTGTGTGTGTATGTAGTGTGTGTGGGTGTGTGTGTGTGTTTTGGGGTGTGTGTTTTGTATGTGGTGGGGTGGGTACCCGTTTTGTATGTTTTTTTTACTAATTTTGGGGCGTCGTTTACTGGTGCGGTTTTTTTAAAAAAAATGTGTGTTGTTGTTATTAAAAACCCCACCCCACCCCACACACCCCACACACACCACACCAACCCCACCAAAACCCCACACCACACACACACACACACACACATTAAAAAAGCCCAATCGGAAAAAACTGCTTTTAGAAGGGGGAAAGGAAAAAGGAAGAAGGGAAAAAAGGGGGGGAAAGGGAGTAAGGAAGGGAAAGGAAAGGGGGAAAAAGGAAGGAAAGTATTTTAGGGGAGGTAGGTAGGGAAGGGGAAGGGAAAGGGAAGGGAAAATGAAAGGAAGGAAGGAAAATAGGAAAGAAGGGGGAAAGTTATAGGTAGGTAAAAAGGAAGGAAGGGGTATAGAAAGGGGAAAAAAAGAAAACTGGAAAAAAAAGGGTAGGTAGGAAAGGAAAAGGGAAAGGGGGAGTGTGTCGCGGGGTTTTGGGGGGGGTCGGGGGGTGGGGTGGGGGGGTGATGTAAAATTGCAGGGAAAGGGGTTTGGGAGGGGTAGGGTTTTAAGGGGGGTGTGGCGGTGCAAGGGTATAAGGTGTTTTGGGGGTGGCAGGGGTGATGTGAACCCTTTCAGGTGTGGGGGTGGGGTGGTAGGGAAAGGGAAGGAAAAAAGGAATTTTTGAAAAGAGGGGGGGTGGGTGCGAGAGGTGGGGGTTTGGGAAGGGGAGGCCGGTAGGGGGTAGGGGTGAAGGGGGTGTGGGGGGTGGGCAGGGTGTAAGGGTGAATGGTCTGGTTTGTCTTCTCACCCGGTGGGGGAGGGGGTTTTGGGTTACCTGGGGGGGGGGGGGAACGCGTTCTCACCGGGGAGGGGGGGGAATCACGAAAAATATCAATGGAAAACTAATAAAAAACCGCTTTTATTTATAGTTTTCATGTAAAAAAGTTTTCTCGCAAAAAATTAAATGGCGAAGAGTTTAAGTGAATATTAACTTTATCCATTTTTTTCTTTTACTCTCTCATTTAAAGTCCTTTTTTTAGTTTTATTTTACAGTTTTTTTTTTTTATAATATTATAGAACAAAAAATTTACGAAGATAATGGTTTATTTTATACTGGATAAACAAAAGGAAGGGGGAAAAGGGGTGATGTCGAAAATGTCGGAACGCAAAAATGGGGCCCCCACTGGAAATAGCCCAAAATGAGTAGCAAGTCCAGATACAATAGTTTTTTGGTAGTGATAATGTAAAACAACAAATAAATAATAATTAAAGCTAAAAATTAAAGGGTGATGATAATGATTAGCGGTTTTTTTTTTTTAGACACTGCAGCTATTGGGGGAAAAAAATTTCCTAAATTTAAAAGGGGGGGAAAAAGGATTGCTTATATAAAATAGAGAAGGATTAGACAAAAAAAATACTGGTGGGCTTAGGTTAAAAAGGTTTTGTGTGTTGTGTATTCATCTCTAGTTTTATTTTTCAAGGGGTGAGCTACACACGTATGGCCCCGTCTCCACATCTTCAATTTTTTTCATTCATCCTTTGTGTTTAGTGTTGGGGCCCAAAAACCCTTCCCCCCGGGAGGGGGGGTCACAAGCCCCCCGGGTAACACCCGGGAACCCCTTCACTGCTGGGTGGACAAAGGGGTCGGGTTTTTAAGGAAAAAAGCCTATCTATTTCCCCCCCGCCCGGGGATCGAACCCCGGGGCTTTCGGTTGTAAACCGAGCGTGCTACCCTACACTACGGAGTAACCCCCCGGTGGGTGTTGTTTTATGTGTGTGGTGTGTGTGTGTTGTGTGTGGTGTGTGGGGTTTTTGGGCTTGTGGGTTTGTGTGTATTTGTGTGTGTGGGGTTTTGTGGTGTGTGGTTTTTTGTGTGGGTGTTTTTGTGTGTGTGGTGGTGTTTTGTGTGTGTGGTGTGGTGGTGTTGTGTGGTTTTGTGTCTGTTTTGTGTGTGTGTGTGTGTGTGTGTTTTGTGGGGTGTGTGTGTGTTTGTCTGTGGTTTTTGTGTGGGGGGGTTGGTGTTTAATTTAAAAAGGAATTTGAAAAAATGATTTTTAAATCGTTAATGATAACTGATTAAAAGAAAGCCCCCATGATTAATTATGATTGGGAAAGACGAACTAACTGCCTGATGGGTATACTGTCAAAAAAAGGGGAGTTTTTGACTTTTAAGGATAAACTGGATCTTTCGGTGACTGACTAAGTACGTTACTACCCTTTTCCCATTTATTGACAGTTATTTTAGCTAAAGGAAATTAGTTTTTTCTATGTTTAAAGTTACTTATGTTATGTTTTTTATCCCTTTTATTATGTTCTTTTCACGGCCTTTTTAGCTTTTTTTATGTTTTTATGATCTTATGTTTCCCCACGGCCCCCTTTTAGCTTCCTTATGTTCTTATGATCTTTTGTTCTCTCACGGCCCCCCTTGTAGCTTTCTTTTTGTTTTTATGATCTTATGTTCTCTCACGGCCTCCCTTGGGAGCTTTCCCTTTTGGGTTTTTATGATCTTCTTTTCTCTCACGGCCCCTTGTAAACTTTTCCTTTGTTTTATGATCTTAGTTCTCTCACGGTCTTGGGAGCTTCCTTATGTTTTTTATTATCTTTTCTCTCCAAAGGCCTCTTTGGGAAACGTTTTATGTTCTCTCACAGGGCCCCTTGTAGCTTTCCTTTTTTTCCCCTTTTATTCTTATGTTTATATTTTATTTTTTCTTATTTCCCATCCTGTCCTCCACGACCACGCCAAGGGGGTCACCAAAAACCCCTCTGCTGATTTCGACCCAGTCCTTTTTGGATTTAAGAACAGTGGACTCATCCCATACTCCATGTTTGTGATAAACTTTTTCCATTTTCCCTTTTTATTTTCTTTGTAAAAGTATTTTTTTTATTCTATATATTAGTTTAAATTTTTTTTGTGTTTGGAAATCCCAAGGGGTGTGGTGGGGAAGGGGGGTGTGTGTGTGTGTGGTTGTGTGTGTGTGTTTTGGGGGGTGTGTGGTGTGGTGTGGTTGTGTGTGGGTTTGTTTTCCCAAATTTTTCATTTTTTGGTCGGGGATAAATTTTTTTCCCTGCAAATACCAAAGAACCCAAAAATCAAAAACAAAAACTCGAATTTTTTGTTTTTTCTGTATAAGCAGCCCAGAGTAAAAAAATGTTTTGGTTTTTGGGGTGGTTTGTGTGTGTGTGTTGTGTGTGTGTGTGTGGTTTGTGTGGTGTGGTTGTGTGTGTGTGGTGTGTGTGTTTGGTTGTGTGTGTGTGTGTGTGTGTGGGGTTTTGGTGTTTTGTGTTTGTGTGTGTGTGGGGGTTGGGGTGTTGGGGTAAAATTTTTACCACCATGCATTTTGTAGTTGGGTCTGTTGTTACTATTATTGTTGTTGTTGATGCTGCTGTTGTTGTTGTTGTTACTATTATTGTTGTTGTTGTTGGTGGTGGTGGTGGTGTTACTATTATTGTTGTTGTTGTTGTTGGTGGTGGTGGAGGGGGTGGTGTTACTATTATTGTTGTTGTTGTTGGTGGTGGTGGTGGTGGAGGGGGTGTTACTATTATTATTGTTATTGTTGTTGTTTTTGTTGTTGTTACTATTATTGTTATTGTGTTGGGTGCTTTTTGATATTTTTGCGGTAAAGGGTGAAAGCGAGTTTTTACCCCGGACAGGGAAGGGGGTATCTTTTTTTACCCCATCTCTCTATCTATCTATCTATCTATCACTCAATATTCCTGACGTGGTAGCGGCTCGTTCGTCCTCACACAAGCGGCTCCTCATCTAATATATATCTGCAGCAGGTGGAGAGAAAGGGGCAAATCATCTATTTTTTTTCGAAATCATTGTTGTTGGAATGGAAGGGGTTTGGGTTGGGGGGGTAAAGGTGTTTTTTGTTCCTTATCTCTGTGTTGTGTCTGAGAACCACTTGTTTTTATCCACTTATTATTATTTTATTTTTTTTAACAATTTTTTTTCCTTTTTTTTTTGGACCTGCTTTTATTTTTATTTTTTTTTATTTTTTTTTTCATAGAAACGATTTTTTTTTTTTGAGGGGGGTGGAGCGTGTGTGGGAGAGGATGACGGTGGTGTCCTTGGGGGGGTCCGCCGCGCCTATATTTTTGCAAACCCCCGGGAGGTGGTTTTTTTGAGAAAACATTTTTAAAAAAGACAAGGAAATTAAAAATCCCAAGTGAAATAACCCAAAACGAAGAGGGTTTCCCAAATTTTTAAAATAAGGGAGACGAAGTTGTTTGAGCCCACCCATGCAGGGGATTACTAAAAGCGTCAAAGGTCACAAAAAAGAAGAAGAAGGGAAAAAGAAAAAAAGAAAAAAGAAAAAGAAGAGGGGAAAAAGAAGAAAAGAAAGGAAAAAAAGAAAAAAGGGAAAAAAGAAGAAGAACTGTCAAAGGTCACAAGAAGAAGAAGAAGAAGAAATGTAAAAGGTTACAAGAAGAAGGAAAAAAAAAAAAAAGTCCAAGGCCACAAGAAGAAGAAGAAAAAAACGTCAAAGGTCACAAGAAGAAGAAGAAGAACAAAAACAAGAACAAGAACAAGAAGAAGAAAAAAGAAGAAGAAGAAGAAGAAGAGGAAGAAGTGTGCTGGTTTACCTGGGTGCAAATATCTGATCACCGCCCAGCACTGTGTCTCATAAAATCCCGTTGAATGCAGCTGATTTATAATTGAACATTGGGCCCGCCAGTACACGTGCCAAGACAACTTCAAAGCAGGGATGAATCACGTCTGTCCACAAAGCACTGGCCAACGTGCAACCTGTGTCCGGTGAATCATAGATGAGTTTAATAGTTGATATATTCCCTAGCGCCGCAACAGCTAGTCATACAACGCTCAAGAAAAACTGAGGTGATAAATGTACTGTTTATTAATGTAACATAACGATGAGAGCGCAAAAAAGTACAGCAGAGGTTAAATGTATTATATATGTGTGTATGTTTGTATGTAGAAACTGGGATGAGTGTTGGTGGTGGGGATGTGGGTGGGGAAATGGGGATGGGTGTTGGGGGTGGGTGATTGTGATGGAGTAGGGTGAATGATGGCAGATTCTTGAAGGACTCCATCATCTCTCTCTCTCTCTCTCTCTCTCTCTCTCGCTCTCTCTCTCTCCCCTCGTCTCTCTCTCTCTCTCTCTCTCTCTCTCTCCTCTCTCTCTCTCTCTCTCTCTCTCTCTCTCTCTCTCTCTCTCTCTCTCTCTCTCTCTCTCTCTCTCTCTCTCTCTCTCTCTCTCTCTCTCTCTCTCTCTCTCTCTCTCTCTCTCTCTCTCTTTCGTGAAAAACCTCTTGTGACGTCATCAGCAATATTCGCGCGGCGGCTGAAACGGAGCTGATTCTTTTTCCTGCGCTTTTTACAAAAGTCGTGTTTTTACGGAAATAATGCGTGGAAATTATTTTTGTTTGTGAATGAGGTGTTTTGAATGCACATTTAACATAATTATGGGGAAAAAATGGGTCTGGACGATTACTTTAAGGTTATGTGGGACTAAGTAGACATTACAGTAGGGCTGAAAACTCCTAAACCTGAGACCACTTATATTGTAGATGCGTGAAGCCCGTCCCAAGATGAGCCAACGCAGTCTTGGGGCGGTGCTGTTGCACGTAGAGATCTGACCAAAAGATACGTTTTCTGAGGTGTCACCCCCCTCTTCCGCCTTATTCTTTGTGGCTGCATCAAAGCCTACCATCTCCAGTGCCAGACTGCCTGAACCACACACCAAATGGAGGATAACAAGTTGTAGTAGGGAATGGGATGTAGTAATGGGGAATGGGATGGGCTGCAGCAGGAATGGGATGCAGTAATAGAGAATGGGATGGGTTGCAGCAGGAATGGGATGCAGTAATGGGGAATGGGATGTGCTGCAACAGGAATGGGATGCAGTAATAAGGAATGGGATGGGTTGCAGCAGGAATGGGATGCAGTAATAGGGAATGCGATGGGCTGCAACAGGAATGGGATGCAGTAATAAGGAATGGGATGGGTTGCAGCAGGAATGGGATGGGTTGCAACAGGAATGGGATGCAGTAATAGGGAATGGGATGGGTTGCAGCAGGAATGGGATGCAGTAATAGGGAATGGGATGGGTTGCAGCAGGAATGGGATGCAGTAATAGGGAATGGGATGGGTTGCAGAGGAATGGGATGCAGTAATAGAGTAATAGGAATGGGATGGGTTCAGCAGGAATGGGAGGTTGCAGCAGGAATGGATGCAGAAATAGGGAATGGGATGGGTTGCAACAGGAATGGATGCAGTAATAGGGAATGGATGGGTTGCAGCAGGAATGGGATGCAGAAATAGGGAATGGGATGGGTTGCAACAGGAATGGGATGCAGTAATAGGGAATGGGATGGGTTTGCAGCAGGAATGGGATGCAGTAATAGGGAATGGGATGGGTTGCAGCAGGAATGGGATGCAGTTATAGGGAATGGGATGGGTTGCAGCAGGAATGGGGTGGGTTGCAGCAGGAATGGGATGGGTTGCAGCAGGAATGGGATGCAGAAATAGGGAATGGGATGGGTTGCAACAGGAATGGGATGCAGTAATAGGGAATGGGATGGGTTGCAGCAGGAATGGGATGCAGAAATAGGGAATGGGATGGGTTGAAGCAGGAATGGGATGCAGTAATAGGGAATGGGATGGGTTGAAGCAGGAATGGGATGCAGTAATGGGGAATGGGATGCAGTAATAGGGAATGGGATGGGTTGCAGCAGGAATGGGATGGGTTGCAGCAGGAATGGGATGCAGTAATAGGGAATGGGATGGGTTGCAGCAGGAATGGGATGCAGTAATGGGGAATGGGATGGGTTGCAGCAGGAATGGGATGCAGTAATGGGGAATGGGATGGGTTGCAGCAGGAATGGGATGCAGTAATAGGGAATGGGATGGGTTGCAGCAGGAATGGGATGCAGAAATAGGGAATGGGATGGGTTGCAACAGGAATGGGATGCAGTAATAGGGAATGGGATGGGTTGCAGCAGGAATGGGATGCAGAAATAGGGAATGGGATGGGTTGCAACAGGAATGGGATGCAGTAATAGGGAATGGGATGGGTTGCAGCAGGAATGGGATGCAGTAATGGGGAATGGGATGGGTTGCAGCAGGAATGGGATGCAGTAATAGGGAATGGGATGGGTTGCAGCAGGAATGGGATGCAGTAATAGAGTAATAGAGAATGGGATGGGTCTTGGCTGCCTCATGTGCCCGCTCCTTGTCCTCAATAGAAACATGTACAGACACGCTACCAAACTGACTCACTCACTAACTTCTATGTAAATACCGAGAACTAGAGAGTGTGAATTGAAACTATTAGCCACAGATTATAATTAGCTCGGCAATTGAGTCTGAATACACAACATAACTTTTCACCTGTTGTGTGCGTATGAATCAATAACCAATTACTGCAACTTTTTCATCGGTCTCAGAGGAGGAGAAAAAATAATGGCAGGTTAGTATACGTGACACGATGAAGTCACGCCAGCCTGTCACCCTCACACCCCGTCACGCCAGCCTGGATGTGAGCGTCTTAAAGTAATCGTCCAGGCTAATTTTTTTTTGCTTAAGAATGTTGAATGTTTTTTGTATATTTTGACTATACATTAAATCGGGAAATGAAATGGTCTGGACGATTACTTTACGGCATGCAAGGGAGAGAGTGAAGCAAGATCGTGTTTACGGTTATTTTGACACCATTGACCCGTGGCTGAAGTACTGTTTCTACCTAAATCTCCTCCTCCTCCTCCTCCTCCTCCTCCTCCTCCTCCTCCACATTGCTCTACTACTACAACAACAACAACAACAACAACAACAACAACAACAACAACAACAACAACAACAACAACAACAACAACAACAACAACAACAACAACAACAACAACTACTACTACTACTACTACTACTACTACTACTACTACTACTACTACTACTACTACTACTACTACTACTACTACTACTACTACTACTACTACTACTACTACTACTACTACTACTACTACTACTACTACTACTACTACTACTACTACTACTACTACTACTACTACTACTACTACTACTACTACTACTACTACTACTACTAACCTTTCGTCCTCCCCTCCAAACACACACACACACCTCCTTCAAACTCATGTTTTTGATGATATATTCAACCGCTTTATAAAGTTTCGCATGAGTAGCCTACTTTCCAAGCCATGACTTAATATCTTCGTAAATCAATAAATAACTAAGCCATTATTTGGCGCCGTAATTCAGTGTCACCTACCCGAGTGCCGAGACAGTGCCGCCTCATAACCAGATATATAATAATAATAATAATAATAATAATAATAATAATAATAATAATAATAATAATAATAATAATAATAATAATAATAATTTTATCATCGCCCGGAGGCATACAGACAAAAAAAGCAACAATAACAAGACAAGGAGTTAACTAAAGTACTAGAGCAAAACAAAAAATACATAATATAGGCACATTAGGGGACATAGTATCATAAGATGTGACGGGGACAGATAGACTTCCCCCAGACCACTGTACAGGCCTCAGGTGTTAAGGGATAGGTATGGAAAACTGCACTGAGTATTAAGATCCCGATGTAATCATGTAAAGGCCGTGATCTTGATCCAGATAGGTAAAAAAGGCTAAACATGCGGACTAGAGGATTTGCTAGCGACCAGCCCGTCAGGGTGGCAAGGTTGGTAGAGACGTGAGCTCGCAATGTGCAGAGTCCCTGCGCATTCGGTCAGCGGTTCGAGTCCGCCTAGTTCATGCTGACGTGGCGGCGCTTTGTATAGTCAATAACCTTGTAGTTGGTACTTGCAAAGTGTCTAGATAGGATGAAAATCTTATCTTATCTCTGCTAGCGACCAATAATTGATATCATTTCAGCCCAGACAAGCTAAGTATTAGTGTTGCTATGTGATTCGACATAGCAAAATTTCTATTTACCTTGTTTGGGCTGGAATGACATCATTGGTCGCTAGAAACCTCCTGTCCGCATTTTTAGTCTTTTTACCTATCTGGATCGAGATCACGGGTCTTTACAACGGGATCTTAATACTCAGTGTAGTTGCCCTATTTTTACAGGTTTCATCCAGTTCATTATCAGTTAGTTAGTTCAGGGAGAGGTCAGTTAGTTTAATTCCATCTACTTAATGAATAAATGAATAATACTTAAAATGAAATGGCTGATAATCGACTGCAGTTTAGGGTGAGTAATACGATTCGCGGAAGAATGTTTATGTGTGATATCAATTGCCTCTTTTTAAACGCGGTAGTGAAAAGTTGCAGTTTAGTAGTTTAGCGCGTTAAGGGTTATTGGCTCGCTTATTACCCGTCCATCAACACGACAACAATGAGGAGTGAGAAAGTATTAAGCGTAGAGAAAAAAAGAAAAAAGAAGAGAGAGAGAGAGAGAGAGAGAGAGAGAGAGAGAGAGAGAGAGAGAGAGAGAGAGAGAGAGAGAGAGAGAGAGAGAGAGAGAGAGAGAGAGAGAGAGAGAGAGAGAGAGAGAGAGAGAGAGAGAGAGAGTTTAACATCATTCAATTTGATTTTTACGTGGTGAGAATAAATCAAAGTAAATGATTGAACATAGTTAATTTTCACCGTTCACTTTCAATAATCGAATGAAGGAAATATATTATTCATTAGTTCGTTTTCATATATGTAACTAATTTCTTTGTTATTATTTTTTCTTTTTCAAAATCAACCTGCTCACCTAGATAAGCGAGAGGACTGATGCACACCAGAAATAAATAAACGCACACACACACACACACACACACACACACACACACACACACACACACACACACACACACACACACACACACACACACACACACACACACACACACACACAGACAGACAGACATTAAAGAAAAACTTGATACATTGATAAACATAGGTACGGACGGAGACGGGACCACACCAGTATAGCTCAGGCAGTGTTTACTACTACTACATAAATATAACTTGATAAACACTCACACGCACACACACACACACACACACACACACACACACACACACACACACACACACACACACACACACACACACACATACACACACACACATATATAAAGAACACATCTAAGAAACAGAGTTGTATTGATCTTGAAGCCCATTTGAACAGAACAGGCCTGACACAAATTCATTTCACCCGCACTCATATTATTTGCCTCCCCTCCATCTATCTCTCTTGAACACACATACACTCTCTCTCTCTCTCTCTCTCTCTCTCTCTCTCTCTCTCTCTCTCTCTCTCTCTCTCTCTCTCTCTCTCTCTCTCTCTCTCTCTCGTAATTGGAAAGAAACAGGTAATTCTAGCGAGAAAGGTTTCATTGTTTATTTTTCTATTTTTCTATCGCGCCGTCTCGAGGAGTTTAATTTTAGTATTTCTTCTAAATCCGATATAAGCTTTTAGAGAGTTAAAGGTTACTGACTAAGAGAGAGAGAGAGAGAGAGAGAGAGAGAGAGAGAGAGAGAGAGGATGGAAATAACACCGACTTCACACACACATACACTTACACACACACACACACACACACACACAATGCATGGCGCGCCACACTATGGTCCAGAGCTCGATCCCCGCTCAAAGGATTCTTCAGTAACATAAGCGAGCAGTTAGTCCCCCTTGAACAAAATAATAGGGTGAATGTGGTGTGTGACGTCTCAGCCTTACTCAAAGATCGGTCTTATGAGCTCTAAGATCCCTGCTGGAAGGGTGACAGCTGGCAATCGCGAGTTCAGTGCGTGATCAAGACGGTAGTGAATAACCCACGTGCAGTATTGGCAATCAATGAGTGGCGTGGAATGGGATCTGTTGGAGAGTGCATTGGAGAGCATAATGGTTGGCTGAGTCGATGGTGGAGCTGTAATTGGCCACTGGGATTGTTTGCTGTCTACTCTTGCTGCTTTATCTAATCCTTTGTTGCCATTCCTTAACCCCACGATCCTTGCATGTGCATTATCAAAGCAAGCACCATGCACATTATCAAAGCAAGCACCATGCACATTATCAAAGCAAGCACCATGCACATTATCAAAGCAAGCACCATGCACATTATCAAAGCAAGCACCATGCACATTATCAAAGCAAGCACCATGCACATTATCAAAGCAAGCACCATGCACATTATCAAAGCAAGCACCATGCACATTATCAAAGCAAGCACCATGCACATATAATTATCAAAGCAAGCAATGTGAACGCGATCGAAGCAAGCAGTAAAATAAAGGAGCAATGAGGTGGTCCTGGTGATAGCATTTCTTCCTCCTTGGGTCTTTGGTTTCAATCTTTAGGTCAGCCAACACACACGCAAACATCTTCGAATCGTGATCGGCGAATCCATAAACTTTCAGGGTGATCCATGAGGGAGTGACACGGTTTGGAGTATCGAGGAACAGGAACTACCACGTGTAGGTGTCGCGGCCTCTTGTAGCTTCCTTATTTTCTTATGTTGTTATGTTTTGCAGATCGTGTGGAAAGAATGGGAGGGAAGCAAGGAGTGAGGGAGGGAGTGCAAGGGAGTGGAGGGAGGAGGGAGTGACACTGCTTGGAGGAGTGGGTTTTGCAGAGTGTGTGGAAAGAGAGGGAGGGGAGCGAGGAGTGAGGAGAGAAAGGAGTGATAGGGAGGGAAGCAAGGAGAGAGGGAGGGAGAGCCACTGGAGGGAGTGCAAGGGAGTGGAGGGAGGAGGGAGTGACACGGTTTGGAGGAGCGAGGTTTAGATTGTGTGGCAAGAAAGAGAAGCGAGGAGTGAGGGAGGGAAAGCTACAGTTACTAATGATTGCGATTTTATCTTGTCTTCGGGGATCCTGTGTCTTGAAGCGGCGAGGCAGGATGACAAAGTGAAGAGGAGAGCGCGTGTACTCTTACAGGTGTGTGATTTAGGAGCATGTCTCTGCTCGTGTAGTATAACTAATAGGCATAAGATAAGATACTTTGATCCTAACTAGACACTTTGCAAGTACCAACTACAAGGTTATTGACTATACAAAGCGCCACCACACCAGGACGAACTTGGTGGCCTCGAACCGCTGACCGAAATAGAGACAACAGCTCTACCAACCACGCCACCCTGAGAGGTTATCTAATAACACACGACAAAATGCATAAAAGATAACTGAAACATTGATTTTCATATACCATTATTTTTTTCTTAAGGAATAAAGAAAAGAAGATACTATGAAAATCACCGTTTCTCTCTCCGCATGTAGTAATATCAAATAGGCAACAAACGACCAAATACATAAAAGATCACCGAGACCTTGAATTTCATAAAAGATACATTTTTCATAAGGAATAAATAAAAGAAGATGCATACCCCGTGTTGCCTCAAGTCAAAACAATAACAATCACGGTGGGGGCAACAGGTGCTCACAGACACACCAACAGACGCGCGGTGTTTCATAGGAGCCAAACAAATGATCAGTTGCTACAGTTTGGAAGTCGAAACCTTTATGAAACCAATGTTACTCTGACGGTGGCGTACAGTGTTACCCTTGTGTGTGTGTGTGTGTGTGTGTGTGTGTGTGTGTGTGTGTGTGTGTGTGTGTGTGTGTGTGGTGTGTGTGTGTGTGTTACTGTGTGTGTGTGTGTGTGTTACTGTGTGTGTGTGTGTGTGTGTGTGTGTGTGTGTGTGTGTGTGTGTGTGTGTGTGTGTGTGTGTGTGTGTGTGTGTTTCTCCTTTTTTCTTTGTTTAGGATGAGTGCAAGGTACGGGTGAATGTAAGTTCCTACTACTACAAAAAACAAATACTATTACTGCTACTATATAACTTTATACATCCTTGTGCCCCCAAAACACGCCGCTGCATTATGTATCCTCCATGTAGTGGCTCGGCTATTCTCGGGACACAAACCACTCCAAGACGCCGTGACGTAAATGACTTAGTGGCTACATCACCATAAGGCACACACACACACACACACACACACACACACACACACACACACACACACACACACAGAGAATAACCCATGTATAGAAGGTGGTCCAAGCAAGAAGCCTTCATGAATTTAAAGCCAAGCTGGATAAGAATAGCGACGGAAATGAACGAATATGTCACAAGTAGGTGAATACAAATAGGTAAATCACAGACACACACACACACACACACACACACACACACACACACACACACACACACACACACACACACACACACACACACACACACACACACACACATCTCAAGTCGTACATATTATATTCTCCAGAAGTCGTATAAGCCCATGGGTATAATATGTGTTTAATATTCCATAACGATGTTCCGTCACCAGAAATAAAACAGTAGTGAACGATTACACTCTTCAATCTCCAAGTACTTCCCAGAAATCTTCAGAAATAATGGAACGCATGAATAAGGGAAACATGATGTATAATAGTGTTATCCGATGTGAGGGCAAGAATAGACAAATAGTAGATAGTTTTCGTTGTGAAGTAAACTAGATAAGCAACCGGTAGTTACAAGCGAAGAAAATTGTAACAACTGGTAGATACAAGCGTAGAAAAATGTAGCAACTGGTAGATACAAGCGAAGAAAAATGTAACAACTGGTAAATACAAGCGTAGAAAAATGTAACAGCTGGTAGATACAAGCGAAGAAAAATATAACAACCGGTAGATACAAGCGTAGAAAAAGTAACAACCGGTAGTTACAAGCGTAGAAAAATGTAACAACTGATAAATACAAGCGTAGAAAAATGTAACAACTGGTAGATACAAGCGTAGAAAAAGTAACAACCGGTAGATACAAGCGTAGAAAAAGTAACAACCGGTAGTTACAAGCGTAGAAAAAGTAACAACCGGT